>OY757910.1:85029083-85084320 GCA_963585895.1 Sepioteuthis lessoniana
TTGAGAGCTCTTTGCTGAGCCAGACTTGCTTCCATAGTTTTTTAAAGGCCTTGGATGTATGTGACGTTCTTGTTCACAAACGTCAGTATGAGTCCGAAATTGAACGTCATGGCACGACTGGAGTTCGAACTCACTACAATATTCACATCTACGTAAGTCATTACTGAACGGGGACTCCCTCACTCCTAAAAGATTGGAGTCTAAAAGATTTACTACAAGTAGGAGCATAAAGCTATTAATAACAGCCGTGCAGCATAAACTTTTGTCTTGGAGTTTTTCTGGTAATATAGTTACATTTATTTGAATACATTGAAAATACTCATTTTATATGTATATTCCTAATTTTGCATCTGCACCCGATATATATATATATATATATATATATATATATATATATATAGACGCTAGATATATATACTCCCCTACCCCCGTAGGGTCGAGTTCTCTAGCGAAGAAGTAATCGTGTTACCATTAGCGCCTTTGCAAGTCTCTTCGTATTTGAATTGAGATCTCGGCGGCTGTTGAACGGATGTATGTAAACAATAGTAATTGTGATTCATAACCGTTTAAAATGTACTTCGTAGCTAATATCTCCTCGTAGCTAAATGGTTAGACGCTTTGGCTTGGCGTTTGAGTCAACCGGGTTTCGATCCCAGCTACGGGGAGATACTGTCTAGCCACACTGATGAGTTCTGATAGAACGAAACAGATCTGTCTGTGGATGACTATATATAGATATCGGGTGCAGATGCAAAATTAGGAATATTCTAGTAAAATAAACGACTGTATTATAAAACAAGATTAATTTTGATTAGAAAAAAAAAAAAACAACAAAATTAGAAGATAGACACCAAACAGTAAATTTACTCAATATGGCCGCCATTTTTTTCAGTTATTGCATCAACACGTCTTCGAAATGATTTCTATGCATTCAAAATAAATTCTTCAGACATTTTATTCTATTCCTCCTCAATAGCAGTCTTGAACGAACCAATATTTGGATGGTAAGTTGTACTTATTTTGTTTTCTAAAATGCCCCATAAAGCTAATCAATGAGGTTATGGTCTGGGCTTGATGGAGGCCGTATAGAAACTCCAAATATTTCGGAAAATCTTTTGGCTTGGTTTCGGCATTAAGCAAATCATAGATTCTTTGTCGCTTCTTTTCTTACTCACTCATATTGGGCTGAATTTTAATAAAAAATGTTCTTGAAAAATAGAGCTTAACATTAAGATTTAGATTTATCGTGTTTTTTTTTAAATTGGACAAATCAGACAAAAATAAAAAAAAAAAGTTTTAGAAATGATTCCATATTTTGCTTCCGCACCCTGTATGTAAAATATCACTTATTAGATGGTAAGTTCTCATTGAGGTTAAAAGTGATAAATGCTGATAAAGATGATTTAAAAATAATTATTCCATATTTTGCTTCTGCACCCTGTATGTATATATGATTAATAAATAATCGTATATGAATAATTCAGATAAATCTAAAATGTATTTTTGTTACTTATAAGATGGTAAGATCTTATTGGGGTGAAAAGGTTATATATATATATATATATATATATTTGTGTGTGTGTGTGTGTGTGTGTGTGGTGCATTCAATAAGTTTCCATTTTTTTTTGTACAGGCATTTAAAATTGTTGTAGACTCTTGAAAGTTCAGTATGATATTGCGATACATCTTATGAGGTGACTGACCAATTTTTATGATTTCAGGTTCAAATGAACAGCTATAACAGGAATTAGAATACACCCTACTAAAGACTGATTGTCACAGCTGATGAATTTCAAAAATACAATCTGACACTTTAGAAGAACGATATGCGATAAAATTCTGTTTTAAACTTGGAAAAAATGCTTCAGACTGCTTTCTGACCATCTTGCATGAATCGAGCATCAGTTTTTGATTCAAGGAAGGCAGGGAGTCTGTGAGGGATGAAGAGAGGTGTGGGAGGAGTAAGGAAGTCAATACACCTGAGTTGATTGGCCAAAGGGTTAGGGTTAGGGTTACTATGTTAGAGTTTTAAGGGAGTTCAAGAAGAGATTCCGTCGGAAGAGGCCAGCACTCTTCAAATCGGGTCAGTGGCATTTCCACCAGGACAATGCACCAGTTCACAAATTCATCCTTGTCTCAGATTATTTGACCAAGATGTAGTGCAGACCTTGCTCCCTGTGACTTATTCCTCAAGCTCAGAGACTGTCGTTATGAGACAATTGATGAGATGAAAGAGGCTGTGACGAAGGTCATTGACACGCTGACAGAAGAGGACTTCCGTTGGGCCTTCCAGAAGTTGTTGGAACGGTAGAACAAGTGCATGTATGTACTATCAATAAAAGTGCCCATACGAAAAAGTCTGGAAACTTATTTAACGATCCTCGTATATATGATTAATAAATAATCGTAAATATATAATTCAGATATATCTAAAATGTATGTTTTGTTACTTATTAGATGGTAAGATCTTATTGGGGTGAAAAGTATAAATACCGATAAAGATGATTCTTGGGTGAAATAAGTAATTTTTTAAAGAGGTTTCAATATTCGAATCTTTTGATATTGTGCGTAAATATATGACGAAAACCTTCTTCTTCTTCTTCTTCTTCTTCTTCTTCTTCTTCTTCTTCTTCTTCTTCTTCTTCTCTCTCAGTATATATATATATATATATATATACACACATAAAAAATATACATGTAGGATTCACACACACACACACACACACACACACACACACACACACACACACAAACACACGTACATATATATACATATATATATATTTATGATAAGCTCCCGGTCAATGGTAACGATACATTGGACCCTAAACCATCCCTGATCAAAAATTCGTCAACTAATGTTGGACCCTAAACCATCTCTGATCAAAACATTCGTCACTAAGTTGTTGTGTTTGCTGCGACACACACACACACACACACACATATATACATATATATATATATGGATTCAGGGAAATGGACACAATGATCCAAGTTCAAATTCTTCCACGTAATACTAATACTCTTGGGAACGATATGAATTCAATTATTCTCCTTTCAGCTAGGGGTAAATTGTAGGGTAGACCGGGTTCTTTAACCTTGGTATGGTAACTGGTTGAGAAGAAGTTTAACTCCACTTAAAAATTGACCTTGTATCGCATCCTGCCATCGGAACCAGGACACACCCAAACTGATCCATGTACTGAGCCACACGGCTGACCGAAGTGTGTCCTAGCCCAGCGACGCCCAGAAACTTTGCATTTGCACTCGATATTTGTCGTACGTTCTGTAATATTCGCTCAAAGTGGGTACATAAAGCTTTACTTCCAGATATCTATTTCCACATCTTCCGTCACTGTTTTTAAGCAGAGTAAAGCTACTTCGAATTAAGAGTTTTCCTTCTATAATGGTTTCCATGTCAAGGTTAAAGAAACCAGTCTACCTTATTATTTACTCATTGCTGGAAGGGGGAGAAGGAATGGTTTCATGCCTTTTCCAAGGGAATTAGTTTAAAGTGAAACACAAATAGCCACGTCAAGAACATGAAATCGGATTGCCGATTCCATTTACTATGACGATAACCGTTTCGCTAACCGTGCCTACTATTTGGTTTGGTTTGGTTTGGTTTTATGGCATTTCAATCACTATTGGTTATTTAATGTCAAATCTTGTTTTTACGAATATATAAAATATATGATTTGTAAACATATTTTGTAGATACACACAATTAAATGATCCAACAGTTCCATTTCTAACAATTCAATTTAGCATGATTCTTTTGTTTGAACTCAGTTTAAATGTCAAACAGTTCTATTTGGCCCATAGATAGGACCCTATCAGGTGCTACCACTCCTGGTCAAAGTGGACCTGGGAGCGGTTGCAATGAAGGGGTACTCTGCATTCCCGAGAATTACGAGAGCCTTAGCATCTGATTGTTTAAGATTATATCCAGGGTACTCTTTGAGGGCAGCGGGGGTCTTACTCCTCTGCAGAAATGCAGTCGGTGTTTTCTACTGGCCGAACCGACTGGGCTTGTGTCTTTTATTAGTTCCAGTGTAAAAGTTTCGCTTGATTTATTTTTGTGAGACTGATTCATCTTAGATTTAATGCTTGTTTTTGTTGCATTTTACTTGGCAAAATAAGTGTGCCCAAAATGGCGAATAATGTTGATCGTTTTTATGAAGATACTAGATAAGAAAAAAATGGGCGAGTGTATGTAAATTTACGACTAGAATTCTACGAGTAGTTATTTACTATGATTAGTTTGGCACAAAGCCAGCAGTATATAGCCCCCTGTGAGAACCGAACTCGCCTACAATGGTCATTACAACACATGAAGTGCTCACCCTGCACTGTATACGTTGACTGATTTTGTTGAAGACTGGACTTGAACTCAAGTCGTCATCTTTTCCTCAGTTTTATACACGACAATATTAAAAGACCCTCTCGGTTGGCCTTGCTTAAAATACCTGAAATCTCTTGATGACGACGTAAGATTCCATCAAAAAGAGGTAACCTGCGAGAGACACCATACTACATCTGATGGCGAGGTTCTTGTTTTGGAGATCTGGAAAGTGAAAAATACCCCATAGCGTAGTGTTTAACATGCTGGACTGCAACATCATAGTGAGCGAGTTCGATCTCCAGTCGCGCTATTACGTTCACACTCGAATTAATATTCTTGGGGAAAGATATGAACTCCCTTATCCCCCCAGCTAAGGGCTAAATTGTACCACTACTGTTCTTCGAAAAGGATGACCTTGGCATTAAATAACCCACAAAAGTTGATATGCCATTAAACAAAGAAACCAAACCAACATATACACGCGCAAATGAACTCTCTCTCTCCCTCTTTCTCTCTCTCTCTCTCTCACACACACACACACACACAAGTGTACGTGTCTATGCGTATGGCTATGTATTTCAGCGGGTGAGATGATCTTTTGTGGTCGATCTGGTTTCTTCATTTGTTCAGCGATCATTTGAGTCTTGTTCGACTTTTATTAGCTTTCACTCCTCAAGCTGATAATAATGTCAAGCGATTTGCAATAATCTGGGATTAACCACTCTCACTTTACTGTGATATTCTTACTTTGCGTCGGGTTCAGCGTTCATTTTATGTTGCGACACAAGAACGTGACGGTTGTCAAAAGAATCAGTTTAATAGATAATTTGTTAAATGGCGTGTTGATCTATTCCGAACAAAGTCTTTTGGATGTGCTTTTACCATATTGGTGCTCTGGGAATTTCTAAATTCTTTCAGCCTTGCAGGATTGCAATAGGGAATAAAATTGCCTTCCGGGAAATGTCCAGGTATTTTCGTAAGTTCAGAATTGTTTCTGCGGAAGTATTAATCCAATAAATTGGTTTAATTTTCTGTCCGCTTGATTGTATCGCCATTAAAGTTTCCAAAATCCTCCAATTATTTCTTTATTAGCATTTACATCTGAAATATTTTGGCAGTAGTTAGTTCAACTTTGCGCCCTAATGAAAGTAATTTATATGATATATATGATATATATGATATTGGCTCTAAGCTGAGTGAATCGTCTTTACTTTACGACCTACGTCTCCAGTTGTTGGGTCGCATTCGGCAGGCCGTTTTACCTCTTGGCGGTTCTGCCGGGTGTGCTTCGGCACTGGAGATTTCCCCCGGTCTAAGGGGGTCATCCCACTTGGCTTTTAACCCCTTCAGGCGCCCCTAATAAGGAGAATGCCGACAGGGCCGAACGTATTTTTGGCAATGCTGGACGCGTGTGCGCTTTGCCCTGCAACCGGACCCACCTTAAAACAGCTTTGTGTCACATTTGTCCGGTGGTAGGACGGATGATAAACACCATTGAAGAAGTCTGTGCATGAGCCCCCCGCCCAATTTACAAATATCAGAACAATATTGTCATGAAGAATGAGATAAAATGAAATGAGAATGTGTGTGTGTGTGTGTGTGTGCATAGATCTAAGACAGGGGTGGGCGAACTGTGGCTCGTGGAAGCCTCTAAAAAAATAAACACTTGGACTTGAATTAAATTATTTTGATTTTAAAAGATGCGACGCTTTGATAATTCATTACCCAGTAATGTAGCCCTCAAATTAAAAAGTTTACCCACCCCTGGTCTAAGTTAGAATTGCGTACACGAAGCTTGGTGACAGTCAGTTTTTCACCTGTGCGATCATAGGACAAAGAAACTCTGCCTTAGATCTACGTATGCTCTATCACCTACATTAAGCACTTTTTATAAATATAGCAAACTATATATATATATATATATATATATATATATATATATATATATATATTTGTTCCGTGCAACTTAAACTATCCAAGAGTTACAGATATCAGTCAAAGAATAGCGATGAAAAGCAGATTTGTCTTATGTGAACAGAAAATGAATTAAAAAAATGGAATTGTTAGTGTTATATTTATTTTTACACTGCTGAATCATTCATTTTATGAAAAAAATCTCTTGTTGATGTTAAAAATTGTCGCAAAAAATTGTTGATTTATTCAAGACACAATAATTCAATATCATTTGCATAATTTTCTGGTTGAATTGTTCACATGTATGATGGAATCATTGGTATAGTGGGTAGAGTGTTTGCCTAATGGTCTGGGAGACCAAGGTTCAATCCTAGGTCGAGTCATACCAAAGACTTTAAAAATGGTACTTGATACCCCCTTGCTTAACGCTTAGCATTATAAGGTACAAATCAAGGGTAAAGTGGAGCAATCCAGAGGAAAGAGTAGCGCCCTCCGCAACACCTCGGTGCAGTTGTAGCTATTGAAAAGGGAGCCTTCGGGTCACCCTCGACGAAGGTCACCAACTTTACTTTTTATGATGGAATGATCCATTATTGTACAATAACTTTTACATTTTATATGACAACTATTTTACGAAAATAGACTTGTACAGCGGCTGGGGCATGAAACTCTAGCACCGACCATATATATATATATATATATATATATATATAACTCGGATATCTCAGGTGGTGTAATGGTTACACTAAGCAAAACTAATAAACCTTCACGAGTGAGTTCGAGTCTCACTGAGTGCCCATTCATACGGCCTTGTGCCATATCTAAGCAAAAACGTTCAGTAAATTATTATATATATAACTCACATATAATATTCCTGTTTTTCTGCTCCTTTCGTTTTGTGCTCGTATTATCATATTACAAGACGGGCGACTTAGTTTCTTTCATTCGTTCTTTGGTTTATCTTTTCCTTTCTAATAGTGACAAAAGATTTAAAATACAATGGGCTTCAATTGTGAGAAATTCTTTAAATATATATATATATATATATATATATACAAAGTTTATGGAACGCAACACATAGCTCTTTGTCTGCGAAGTCTCTTCATGCGGAGAGCTGTTGAGTACGTTTCTCATTAAATTTATAGCTTTATAAACACATCACATGATCATACTGCCTTTTTCGCTTCTGGCTTATCCTGTTTAAATGATGATGTCATGATAATAGACTTCCTCTTACAGGGTAATACTTTTATACGTTGTGGGTTGACGTGTACTGAAAAGTGTCAGAGAAAGCTATAAACTGGAAATCCCCCTTCTCGATCACCACTCCTATATATATATATATATATATATTGTACAAAAGACCATTAATAGAAGCAATTACTTCAGAATGTGACGGCACGAGAAGATACTTTTATAATAATAGATGTACGTGTTTGTTGGTGGGTCTTAGAATTTGCTGACTGTATTCCCTGCAGAGGGAGTAAGACTCCCCTCTCTCCCCCAATAAAGAAGAGTATTACACTAAACTATATTGGGTGGTGAGATTCCAGTTCTGGGTGTCTTGTAAGAAAAGATAATATTAATCAGAACGTGAATATTCTCTAAATGTTTACGTTACAAGAAAAAAGTCCATACATTAAATTTAGCAGTTAGCAATTGTCTTACTATAGTTGATATATTTTGTGTGTGTAAAAGGTCTTTGTGTGAGTATGTCACTATGTAAGAGAGAAAGTATATTTATATGCAAAAATGTAAGCGGTGCAGCTAAAATATTTTTCATCTGCAAGCAAAAACTGTAACGATAGTACGATGTAAGTAATATTTTCATTCAATTTAGAATAATCAAGCTATGTTGAAATTAAATGCATTCAAGAAGGAATAGAATGTTAGATTTTCACTCAGAAATAAAGTCGAAAGTTTGAGTAGATTACAGAATAAATCTATAAATCTGATGAAGAATGTATCTATTTTATCAATTATTAATAAGATTGAGGTTGGGTCAAAATTTGATTAAAAGGTTATTGATTAATCTCTGATTCTTTTTAGTTAAAATGTATTTTCAAAAATCTTGGAAGGAAAAGACTTCTTGAATCATTTTGGGTTTTGTATTCTGCGAATCTCATTGAGATTTTTGAGCGCGTAAGCGTCCATTGATCAAAAATTATTAAAATACTGATATGAAATTTACAGCTTTTCGGACATATTTTTGCATATAAATTAACACTTTTTTTTAGTATGGAAATAAGTTGACTTAGCACACACACACACACACACACACACACACACACACACACACACACATATATATATATATATATAGATTGATGACTTTTCCCAAGACAGACCCTGTTGTACATGAATCATCAGCAAAGCCTGCTGTATTCCATAGCATTCGAGTTGGCACCTCATCTGATGTGATAATTAGTAAGCTAGGCTAGCAGACCGTTGTTAGTGAGTTTAAGATTCTCTTAAAAATTAGTTAACTTCATGGCATATCAACTCTTGTCGGGTTATTCATTACCGAAGAAATTTTATTTAAAACACAATCAAAGAATTATATGTTTACAAGTAACAAATGTGATAGTAACGGTCATCGTCGTAGGAATGGAATCGGCGATCCAAGTTCAAATTCCAGACGAGGCTGTAGACTTTTCACTTCGTGCTAATACCCTTGGGAAAGGGACGAATTCATTCTATTCTCCCTTCGTAGTGATGATTAAATAGTAGGACAGACTGTATTATAGTGTCTTGTTCTGGTCTTGTTGACACAAGTTAACCTTAGAAAATGACAATTTTTGCGTCGTGATTATCAAACTCGTGCCGACTGCTTCTCTGCAGAGGGGTAAGACCCCGCCCCACAACGAGTGTCCTGTATATGACACTAAACAATCTGATAGCGAGGCTTCAGTAATGCTGGAGATTTAGGGAATGCGGTGAACCCTTTACAGCCATTGCTCCCTGGTCCAGTATGGCCTGGAGTGGTAGCACCTGATAGGGCCCTATCTATGGGTCAAATAGAACTAAACTGTGTAATTACGCTTAATTGAATTGTTTGAAATTAACTGTTTTTACATTTCAGTGTGTGTAAACAAATGAATGATGTGTAATTGAATTGTTAGTGATACATAGCAATACTTGGAACCATTTAACGTTGTTGACATGCTAAACTGAATTGTTTAAAATAGAACTGTTTTTACATTCAACTGTGAGTAACCAAAACTGTACTCATACTAAACTGAATTGTTTGAAACCTTTTTCAAAATTACTTAATTTGGCATTAAATGACTCGAAAAGGGTTGACATGCCATAAAACCAACCAACAAACCAACCAAACTCGTCCTGCAGATCATTTTAGACATTGAATTGTATTTAAATTTCACTGTGAGACTCTGATTCTGTGACCTTGTACCAAGTTTGGCAGAATATGTTCTTTTGCCATTTACTAACGAGACAGTTTTTTGCGTCCACTGTTATTTTGTTGCTTGTGTGTCTCGGCTTGAGTTTATTTCCTGTTTTCAAGCTGGTAACAGTTTCATATCCTCTAATGCTCGCTTGTTTTGAAAATAATAACTACAAACATGACTGTGACAGTTTCCATTCTAGCCAAATTAAGTTTATTGTTCAGGGGGATTTAATCACTCGTAGAACCACCAGCCGTAGCTTCATTCATCCGCGGTTCACTAAATCAGCAAAACTTCCGTGTTCAAAAGTTTTCTAAAATCAAAACTAATCATATTCAAATAATATATATATATATATATATATATATATATATATATATATATATATATATATATATATATATATATATATATATTTGTAGTTGGGCTGCGGTCTTTCATTTAAGTTTGTTGGACCAAATAATAAAGACACATTTTATCTATATAAGTTTATTAAGATCCTTTCAGGTTTCCTGATAAATAAAAATGAATAAATGAAAATAATTATTTAAAATCTCTTGAAAACACTCTTTACACATGCAAACAACTCCTGATGATGGCCTATGAAAGGTCCGAACGCCCCAGGGACAATCTGCTAAATTCATCTACCAATTTCAACCTAAAACTAAGACACTTATCAAGAAAATTTAAAAGATTTTAATAAAATAAAATAGACAAAATGTGTCTTTATATATATATACATAAATATATATATATTATATATATATATTATATATATATATTAGTTATATATATATATATTAGTTATATATATATATATATATATATATATATATTAGATAGATATATATATGTTATATATATATATATTAGTTTTATATATATATATTAGTTATATATAAATATATGTATATATATATATTAGTTATATATATATACTATATATATATATATATATATATATATATATATATATTAGTTATATACTTTTTCTATGATTCTGACAGTGTGAAAAAAAATGTTACAATTTGTAAATAAGAAAATATTATACAAACTGATATTTGGGAAAAAATGATATAAAAAAAGAAAAGACTAAACATTCATTCTGCTTGAAAATAATCAACCAATACCGCAATGCTTAGTCAAAAGAAAAAAAAACACCGACAGAATACCTTAAGCCATACGTAAGGGCGCTCAATACACTGAGTAGAGCGAAATACGAATACCTACGGAGTCAGAAGTAATCGACCAAAATTTCAACTAAATGAATCATCAGAATTTATCCTGATAATAAGTTTCATATATTTTACTAAAAAAATACGAACATTAATGCTTTTGCCCAGCCTTTCTTCTTCGTCTGTTATTCCGCTATACAGCCATTTTTTGTATTGCATGAAGAATATTGTAGGTCCTTCATTCATTCTACTCTCACGTTTCCTCTGCATTTGCATTTTAAAAATGAAAAAAATGCATGGAAATTATAGTCATAAAACTGTCATGAGTCGATGAGAAAACACACACACACACACACACACACACACACACACACACACATATATATATATATATTGAATTGAGCTCTCGGTAGCCGTTAAGCGGATGTATGTAAACAATAGTAATTGTGATTCATAACCGTTTAAAATTTAATTCGATACTGCTCGTGGCTGAGGGGTAGAGTCTTGGATTGGCGTTTGAGTCAACCGGGTTTCGATCCCAGCTACGGGAATCTAGTATGTCTCGCCACTCTGATGAGTTCTGATAGAACGAAACAGATCTGTCTGTGGATGATAATATATTTATATATATATATACAACAGGTTTGGGGAAATCCGGTATTTCTTTAACAAACACCTTAAAATGAGAGATTTCTGCTTTTTCAATAGCTACTACCACGAGGTGTAGGGGAGGGCGCTACTCCTTTCCCTGGATTGACCCACTTTACCCTTGAAACGTACCTTATAATTCTGAGCGTTAAGCCAGGCGGTATAAAGTACCATTTTTTGAGTCTTTGGTATGAATTTTTCATATATCAAAGTAAAGTTGGCGACCTTCATCGAGAGTGACCCGAAGGCTCCTTTTTCAATAGCTACCACAGTGAGGTATAGTGGAGGGCGCTACTTCATTCCCTGGATTGCTCCACTATCCTTGATATGTACCTTATAATCCTGAGTGTTAAACAAGGCAGCATCAAGTACCATTTTAAAAGTCTTTGGCATGTCTTGACCAGGGATTGAACCCGGGTCTCCTGGATCATTAGGCGAACACTCTACTCATTACGCCAATGCCCCGGTTTCACATATACTCTCCTCTTATTTTTCCCAGTCAGTTGGGGTTGTAGAACACACCGACTGCTTCTCTGCAGAGGGGTAAGACCCCCGCCCAACAAGTGTCCTAGATATGACGCTAAACAATCTGGTAGTGAAATTCATGTAATGCTGGAGCTTTGGGGAATGCGGAGTACCCCTTCATTGCCATCACTCCCCGGTCCCCTCTGGCCCAGAGTGGTAACACCTGATAGAACCCTAAGGGTCAAATAGAACTAAACTGAATTTTTGCTAAACTGAATGGGTTGAAATAGGACTGTTTTGACATTGAAGCAGTGTACTTATGCTAAACTGTTTGAAATTGAACTGTTTTGACATTTAACTGTTTATAAACAAAAACTTACGCTAAACTGAATCATTTGAAATTTAATTTGGCGTTAAATGACGCCGTAAAACAAACCAACCAACCAACCAACCAACTCTCCTCTTATTACCAAAGAAGTTCAGATTTTGACTCGTCTGTCTAAAATAGAGTTGGATAAATTATTAATATCTTTACAAGAAACATTATATTTTGTTTTCCCCATTGATCTTACAGACTTTTTGAGGTTACAAAAATTTTCACATTTGTTAAATATTGAGTTCTAAATGTAACGCCATGTTGTAACACTGGTTGCTGTTTACAAGGAACACTCATTTTAGCCAAAACATAGCTGTTTCTCTTTGAAAAAGCACATATGAAAATACATCAGTATTTTCTAAAGGTTTTATTCATTTATTTTCTAAATTTTGAAGTAATTTGTATAAAATGTCAAAATCAAAGCAGCTAAGCATTGAAGTGAGAGCACAACTTAAACTTTGATTAAAAGAAAGCTATTCTTAAAGACAAATTGCCAATAAGTCGAAGATTTCAGGACATGGAGAGCAATATTCATTACAAGAGCAGTTACAAATTGGCGCAAATATTGGTAGAAAAAGAACTCGAGCACCAAAAGTGACAAATGCTGCTGAAGATAAACACTTGATTATCAAGAGTAAAAGACATAGAAAGAAAAAAATGTTCAAGAGTTGACAGCTGAATTTAATTTCTTTCAATCAGTGTTGCTCTTAACTGTGAAAAAAATACTTAGATGAGCGGGACCCAGAGAAAACCTATCAAGAAACTCTGCTACAGAAAGTAAATAAGGAGAAAAGACTGTTATAGGTAAAAAACATAAGAGCTAGACATTAAAAGAGTGACAAATGTATTTGGGACAGATGAGTTTAAATTCGAATTTTTTCGTTGTAAGAGGAGAGTTTATGTGAGAAAAAAAAAGCCCGGATGAAGACTGAATGATTAATGTGTTTCCAACTGTTGAGCATTGTGGTGCGTCTCTTATGCTGTGTAGGTGTTTTGGAGGAGACAGGAATGGAGATTTGATTCAGGTGAAGGGAATCACGAAAAGAAAAAAAAAAGAAAAAAAGAAAGAACAATATCACTCGATTTGAAAAAGATGTGCCATATTGTCTGGTTTACGCATAATTGAAAAAAAAAAAATCAACAAGACAACGATCCTAAACGCTTTTCAAAATTATATCAAAATTACCTCGAGTTCATAAAATGGAACAAAATTTTTGAAATTATGATTTGGCCAACTCAGTCTCCTGAACTCTAATTCCTTGAATTAGGATGGGCTAAACTGAATAGGAGGGTTCAAAGAGAATACCGGGTGAGAATAAGCTTTTTCAGTGCTTGAAGGATGCTTGAGAAGGTCTGTTATCAATATTTTACAAAAACTGTTGGAAAGAATGCTCAGAATTTATAAAGCAATAATGAAGGTAGGTGGTGGTTTTTATTGACGAAAATAAAATTTGATGTTGTTGTATGATATATTTTTTTTACAGTTTAGTGCTTATTTTTTGTCTAAAAATTAAATACATCGTAGTTACTGAAATTTCATCTTTTACTCCAAAAAATTACAAAAGATCTCATTTTACGAGATTTTTTAAGAAATGCATATATATATTAGTGAGTAAGCAAAGTTGGCGATCGTTGTCGAGGGTAATCCGAAGGCTCTATTTTACGTACCTTATAATACCGAATGTTAATATATATATATAGGAAATATGCATCAATAATTTTTGTTCGCAATTTTATTCCAGTACAGTGTTTAGCTTTTATAAGATGTATATATTACGAATATTTTATATTCACATTTGTTTACTACTGCAGTTATATATATATATATATATATATATATATATATATATATATATATATACCCCTGGATAAAAATATAAGACCACCCACAAAAATGAAGAAAAATATATTGTTTACAATTTTTAAATTATGAAAATCAGATATATGAAAGATAAGGTTGAGAGACATTTAAATTTCAAACATGAGGAAATTTCAATTCATTATTTATATGTATATTAGCATTTATGATTAATTTTAAATTTTGACACAAAATGTAAGACCAATGAGCTGAACTATAGAATGTAAAGGCAAATTTTTTATTTAATATTTTGTAGATCCGCCGTTAGCTTTGATAACCTAAAAAAATTATATATATATATATATATATATATATATATATATGGGTGAAAAACACAAAAAACTTTAATGACAGACTTATTTTGTCTATAATTCCAATATTTTTAGGTTTATACCTTCTCTGCTATGATAGAAGCGACCACTCTTTTTATACAATTCTTATTTATACTTACATCTTTATATATAATTATATATATTTATCTATATATATAATTATATATATATATTGTAGAATTGGCGGCTGTAGTCGAGGACCGCACGAAAGCTCCCTTTTTAATAGCTACTACATGGAGGTGTGATCCATACCTTATAATGCTGTGTATTAAGCAAGGCAGCATCAAGTACCATTTTTTGAGTATTTGGTATGACTCGATCTGAGATTGAACCCCGGCCTTCCGGACCATTGGCGAACACACTACACATTAGGCCAATTTATATATATTCGAAAGAAAAAAAGAACAATTTTAAAAATCAGATGTTTTGGTAATACCTAACATATCTTACTGATGAATTTAATCAGCTCCCATATACTAGTTAATGGATAGAAAGATTCAAATTTATTTATAACAAAGTAGTATATATTTGCATAACAGTCCTGTCATAAGTCCACACACACACATACACACATACGCGAAAATACACACACACACACACACACTTACATACATACACAAACACATACCCACATTTAAGCGTAGATTATCTTTAAGTGTTGCCATCAAAAGATTATTAATTTCACTGAAATTAGAGGTGCCCGTGGTGTAATGGTTATCGTCGTAGGATATGGACACGGCGACACGAGTTCAAATCCTGGACGAGACTGATTGCATTTCACATAGCACTAATACCCTTGGGAAAGGTATGAATCCAAATTTTCTCCCTCCAGCTATGGGTAAATAGTAGGACAGACTAGGTTCTTCAGCCTTGGTGAGGCGACTAGTCTAGGAGAAGGAAAACTCTGGATTCAAACCTGTTAAACTCCGCTTAAAAATTCACCTTGTGTCATATCCTGCCCGAGCGGAGGGGTTGGGTAAATATGATTAATTTCACTGAACGCTTCATTGCTTTTTATACATGAACTACCCTACAATGAATGTATTTCTTTGTGAACAACAGTCTGTCAATAAACCTTTACTTCTTCATTTATGAGCAGCCATAGATTAATTAGCCGAATATACGACAAAAGGCAATAGAGAAATGGTTTATGTGAGATTACATGAATAGTGACAACTCTACTGCGTTATTATCGTTCATACTCCGGCATTTCTCTTCCTTTGTTCGTAAATATTCTCATCATTGTTTGTAAATATCACCTTGTAGACAATTCTTTGTCCTTTGGAGAGAAAAAGACTTTCAAGCCGTAATGATTATCTTTCTGAAGTCTCATTCAGAATCTGAAATGTTCTTGGTTAAGTTTAGGCCAGGCGTTTGACACATGATTGCTAGAGAGACAGAAAATATAACCTTCATCACGACACACACACACACACACACATACACACACACACACACACATATATATATATATATATATATATATAATATTCTCCGCCGAAATAAATTTATTATGACGACTTAATCGAGTTTGAGTCTCCATTAAATTGTACTATATACGCTCTGAATGTGAATTTTGTTATACCCTAGAGAATAAATAGGGAACTAACAATAGCCATACATTGAGCACTCTCATAGATTTATATGACTACCCTCATATATTCTATGTAAAGAATAATCCACACCTACTGTCCTTGGATACTGACTGGATGTTTTAGAGGTATATATATATATATATATATATATTCTTTCTTGCACAGTTTTTTTGGATTTAGCCTTTTGACTAGAATGATTAGAATTTTCTTTTTTATCCCTCTCAATTCTTTCTTTCTTTCTTTCTTTCTTTCTTTCTTTCTTTCTTTTAGCTTTTCGTTCTTCTCCTTACCTATTTTTTTGTCTTCTTTCTTTTGCACAAAATTTCTTTTGAAAAGCTAATCATTCTTTTGCCAACATCTTTCTTTCTTTCTTTCTTTCTTTCTTTCTTTCTTTCTTTCTTTCTTTCTTTCTTTCTTTCTCAAATGTTAGTCTTCTTTCACCTTCGCGAATTATTCATGTTTTTCTTCGCGAGTTTGTTTACTTCCCCTTTGAATCATTCGTTTGTATTTTCCCATTTTCAAAATAAAATCTCTCAAATTACCGTCTAATAGAAAACCATACTAGCGTATTTTTTTCATTTATATTTATCGCATAAGAATATGTTGCAGAAGATAATATAATTAGCGCTATAAACGGCAACTTGAAGGGATATAATTTAAACTTAATTCATGAAAATAAGTAAGACGTAAATATAGCAGGAAATAGGAATAAAAATAAATTCTCCGACAATTAGTGGCAACTATGTTACTTTCAGGCATGGGTTTTTATAATTAGATTACATGAGCAGCCAATAGAAATATCTATCTATCTATCTATCTATCTATCTATCTATCTATCTATCTATCTATCTAGTCGGGCTGATATTACGGAGTTCTCTGACTCTCTCCTTCTCCATCCGCTCCGACCGTTTATCGCTCCTGGCAAGTCCTTTAGACTACATCCAGTGTCCACTCAGAGCTGATGTATATAAGTCCTTGTTGGTCGGCCAACACTGGCGCGTCCATGTGTAGGGGTCCATAAAGGAATGTTGCTTATGAGTTCGTCCTTACTTCTTCAGCAATGCACAGCATGTATAGGTATTAATACGATGGTTTTAAGATGGGAATAAATTGGCCGTACAGCTGCTGTCTTGTGTGGTGCTGCTTCCAGGATTTTGTCAAAACAGTATGTAGCATTATTGTGTAGTTTCCATCAAGCTTTTTTTTCCACGCTTTTCGTCTGCGTCCAGGTGGTGCATCTATACAGTTATATTGATGGAGCCACAGCTTGGAATAAATCCAGTTTTATTTTATCAGAGAGGTCCATATGTGTATGTTGACATCGCTTTCAGTAGATGAGATATTGCTGCCAAGGTATGTGAATTGAAACAACTACACAAAAATATAAATATGAACATACAATGAACGCGATTCTTTAACCCTAAAGCATAGAATAATCCAAGACTAATTGAAATGAGGTCAGAATCAATCAGTTAATCAATCAATCAATCAATCAATCAGAACTGTATAGATGCACCACCTGGACGCAGACGAAAAGCGTGGAAAAAAAGCTTGATGGAAACTACACAATAATGCTACATACTGTTTTGACAAAATCCTGGAAGCAGCACCACACAAGACAGCAGCTGTACGGCCAATTTATTCCCATCTTAAAACCATCGTATTAATACAAACTATACATGCTGTGCATTGCTGAAGAAGTAAGGACGAACTCATAAGCAACATTCCTTTATGGACCCCTACACGTGGACGCACCAGTGTTGGCCGACTACTTAAAAGAAATGAAAAAAAAAAAAAACTTTATTAGTCTTTAAATGACAGTCTTTTTAGACTATTTTCTGCGTGAAAACATTGAGATTACCACAAATTCTTAAGTGAAGACGGGAAATTTTAATTAAACTCTCGACAGTGATGTGGGAAACAGCAGTCTTCCTACCCTTGGTCCAGAACTTCCCAAATCGGTTGGATGTTCTCTTATATGTATTAATAGCGCCATAGAATCTTCGGAGCTCTTTACTTTTGCCAAATTTATCTACCAGTAAAATGTGTACACTTTCAAATCCATCTTTCCCCGTCTCATCTTGGCTCTTTAAGCTTTTTCTAAACAGTGGCGCAATATTTCATGGAATCAGAAACACATAAATATTATTACGAAAGCAATTACATTCCTGCAAAAAAGACATTTAAATCTCTACCTATTCTAAAAACCAATTTAGGACACGAACACAATAAAAAAATCTTTCTTTTCTCTTTTTTGTAGCTAATCTTTTCCACCTTATTCATTTGGAGCTTACTGTGTCGATGAAACAAAGCAAATAAACAGGTTTGGCTTTTCATAATCTTGTTTTCGTTACTATTTTTATCTATCTATCTATCTATCTATCTATCTATCTCAACTGATTAAAAGTTTATTTAGCTTAGCTTTTATGACTTTTTTTCAATTGTTTTAGTATGTTTGCAAAAGAATCTGAAGTCTAACTTTTAGTTTAATTCTTAGTTTCAGATAAGCTTTCCAACCTTGGTCTAGTTCGTCAAGTATTGTTTTCTAATCAGCTAAATGCTAGTACATCATTATGTGAGAATGGCGTCGCAGAATCTTCATAGCCCTTTACGTTTATCAAATTCATCGACTCGTAAAATGTGCAAGCTTCAAAATTCCTCTGGCTCACTGTTTTTTAATACACTACCGCAATGTTGCATGGAAATAGAAACATTCAAATATTATTGCTAAAACAATTACATCCTCGCAAAAAAGACACTTAAATCTCTACCCATTCTTAAAAAGAGTAAAAGATACGAACACAATCAAAAAACCTTTATTTTCTATGGGTTTTTTTATCGTCTGCAACCATTCTTATCCGCCATGTTTATGTGGAGCTTACTGTGACGACGAAACAAAACAAACCAACGTGTTTGGCTTTCCATCATCTTGTCAGCGTCAATAATATTTCTTTTGTCTTTTTCCACCCCACCCTCACCTTTTTTCTTCATTTGACGTGTTGGGATATCATCTGCGCTGACAAATAGCGCCGAAGATTTTTTTTTCTATTTATTTTCCACACATCAAAAACAAATCTGGGTTTATCTGATAACTCATAGTAAATATATGACATACTCACACACATGTATAAAACAAGTTTACCGACGAGGCTTAGAATACGCTGACTGTATTCACCCTAGAAGAGGGGGTAATACCTTCTCCTAAAAAAGGCGTATCCTGGGTATGACACTAAACTGCATCGGATGGTGAGACCAGTTAATTACTATTACTCCCGGGTTCACTCTGACCCAGAGTGGTAGTACCTGTTAGGGTCCAATCTATGGGTCAAATAGATCTTTTTGCAAATTATTAGCATTAAACAGGAATACCTGATATCGTATTACCGTATGCAAAAATCTCTTACTTGAAGCTAGTCACCTGAAGTTATAATTGTTTACTAAGGATTATTATTACTTACTTAAAACTATTCAAATGTGTGCAAACAAATGACTATTATTAAACAGAAATAATTAAGCCATATAATTATTTGTGTTAGATATAAATACTTGAAACTATACAACCGTATACAAATTATTGATATTTGATAGGCATACTTGATATCATATAACCGTGTGCAAAAAGTTCTAAAGAAAATTCACAAAAAGTGTAAATATGAACGTACAATGTATGCGACTCTCTAATAAGTAGACATAAAATAATCCCAGACGGGATGATATGCCCTTAAAATCAGTCAATTAATAATTAAATGAGGTGATACCCAAAATTTCGGAGAAATTGA
Source organism: Sepioteuthis lessoniana (assembly GCA_963585895.1). NCBI lineage: Eukaryota > Metazoa > Mollusca > Cephalopoda > Myopsida > Loliginidae > Sepioteuthis > Sepioteuthis lessoniana. The sequence goes on from OY757910.1 coordinate 85,048,975, forward strand.
ATTTTGTGCGTAAGCCGAAGGTAATAAAGAGATTTGTCGATAGCCTCTATGAGCCGTAATTATTTGGGAGGTGGTTGCAAATATACTGAGACTGTTTCGAAAAGGATAGTGGAAACCATGTTAGATTACTCGAATATTTAGATAGCATTTCGTATTTATACAGAACCGTCCGTACATACACACATACATACATACATGAGAAAGATATGAATCCATGTTATTCCCAACTCGTCAACTATAGGCAAATAGTAGGGCAGACAGGGCTCTTTAACCTCAGTAAAGCAACTGGTCTTAGTGAAAAACTTTAAATTCAAATCAGCAATCCACTGCTTTAAAACTGACTTTGAGTACTCTATTATTTTGACCTTGTTCCAGACAAAGATAACCGTAGCAAATAGTTATTTATTAAGATTTAGAGTGTTCGCCAGTGGTCCGGGAGACCTGGGTTCAATCCCAGGTCGAGTAATACCAAAGACTTTAAAAATGGTACTTGATACCTCCTTGCTCAGCACTCAGCATTATAAGGTACATATCAAGGGTAAAGTGGAGCAATCCAGGGAAAGGAGTAGCGCCCTCCCCTAGACCTCGGTGTAGTAGCTATTGAAAAGGGAGCCTTCTGGTCGCCCTCGACTACAGTCGCCAACTTTACTTTTTTACACACAAACTACTGATTGCTTACAGTACATGCTCCTAGCTTAAGTGATTAACTATCTTTGTATTGAATAGGTTCATTACAGCTTAACATCAGTGAAGCGTGGTAAACAGTTACATACAATGTTTCATTTTTATTTCTTAAATACTCAGTTATACATGCAAGTATCCATATTGCTAAAAATATGCCAACATATGTTGACATTTTGCTAAGTTTATTTAGTAATTTTCGCAACTGTTATGATCAGAATGGGCACTTGAATTTCTTGCTTGAATCTTAAGACATTTAAACTTAACATTTAATAAAACCAGTGGTACGTCAAAGTTCTCAAAGATACCTGTAATTAAAAAAAAATGCAAAGTGTATTTTGAGTCTTGAACATGTCGAGTATGGGTGTTGATATGTCCCTTGCGTATTGTAATATTTTAATGAATTAAAAAGTATCAGATATAATTTCAAGAAAATAATGATAATAATAAAAAGTACATGGATCTTTCTTGGAAATTGAGAAAATAGTGGAACATTAAAGTAACGGTGATACCAATTGTAATTGGTGCTCTTGGGCCAGTCAACAAAGGATTGATGAAGGGAGTGGAGGACTTGGAAATAAGAGGACGAGTAGAGACCATCCAGACCACAGAATTGTTGAGATCGGCCAGTATATTAAGAGGAGTTCTGGAGACTTGGGGAGACTTGTTATCACTCAAACTCCAGTAATAAACCATCAACTAGCGTTGGTGTAAAAAAACTCTCAAAAGATAATAATAATAAATTTCAATTCGACCATACAAACAAATGGTATATGCAAAACCCAGCACCTGTCCTAGAAAATGACTCGCATAAACTCCTATGGAACTTTAGCATACAAACGGATCACCTAATACCGGCCAGAAGACTAGACCTCATAATAATCAACAAAAAAAAAAAAAAAAAGAAAATTTGTAAAATTGTCGACTTTGTTGTCCCGGCGGACCACAGAATAAATCTGAAGGAAAGTGAAAAGAAAGATAAGTACCTCTACCTTGCTAGAGAATTGAAAAAGCTGTGGAACATGAAAGTAACGATTGTGCCAGTTGTGATTGGTGCGTTAGGCACAATAACTAAAGGATTATTAAAAGGCCTGGAAGACTTGGAAATTAGCGGACGGGTAGAGACTATCCAAACGACAGCACTGCTACGAACGGCCAGAATCCTGAGACGAGTCCTGGAGACTCGAGGAGACTCGCTGTCACTCAAACTCCAGTGAAAGACCATCAGCTAACACTGATGTGAAAAACTCTAAAGGAGTAAAATAATGGAAAAACTCCCAAGAAGTAAAGTAATAATAATTATAATACTACTGGGTGGGCAAGATGATCCACAAGGAGTTGTGCCAGAAATTGAAATTTGATCATACGAACAAGTTGTATATGCACAACTCGGAACCCGTCCTCGAGAATGAGACGCCCAAACTTCTCTGGGATTTTGAGATACAAACGGATAACCTAATCTCGGTCAGATAACCAGACCTAATGACAGTTTACAAAAAGAAAAAAAAAGGAAAGAAAAGAGAATCAGCAAAATAGTAGACTTTGCCGTCCCAGCAGACGACGGAATGAAAATAAAAGAAAGCGAAAACAGAGATACCTAGACCTTGCTTGAGAACTAAAAAAAACTATTGAACATGAAGGAGACGGTGATACGAATTGTGGTTGGTGCCCTTAGGACAATCCCTAAAGGACTGATAAAGGGAATGGAGGTGAGGACGAGTGGAGATCATCCAAACAACAAGACTATTAAGATCGGCTAGAATGCTGAGAAGAGTCCTGGAGGCTTGAAGAGACTTGTTAGTCAAACTCCGGTAGGAAACCATCAGCTAACGCTGATGTAAAAAACTCTTAAAGAAGTAAATAATGATAATGATGATAAAACGAATCACCTAATCTCGGCCAGATGACCAGACCTAGTGATAGTCAACACACACACACACACACACACACACACACACACACACACACACACACACACACACACACACACACACAAAAAGAGAACTTGCGAATAGTGGATTTTGTCATTCTGGTTGTCCACAGGGTAAAACTGAAAGAAAGGGAAAATAGAGATAAGTACTTAGACCTTGCGAGAGAACTGAAAAACAATGGAACATGAAGGTGACGGTGATACCAATTGTAATTGGTACACTCGGTACAGTCATCAAAGGACTGATAAAGGGACTGGATGATTTGGAAATAAGAGGACGAGTAGAGACTATCCAAACAACCGCATTATTTAGATCGGCCAGAGTTCTACAAAGAGTCCTGGAGACTTGCAGACATTTGCTGTCAGTCAAACTTCAGTGAGAAACCATCAGCTAACGCTGGTGTAAAAAACTCTCAAATGAGTAAAATAATAATAATAATAATAATAATAATAATAATAATAATAATAATAATAACAACCAATCATATCAAAGCGAGGATAGATAAGACGCAACAAAACAGTAAATGTTGGCTATGCGGTGACAGAGACGAAACGATCAATCACATAATAAGCGAATGCAGCAAATTAGCACAGAAGAAGTATAAGGCGAGACACGACTGGGTCGGCAAGGTGGTCAACTGGGAAATGTGCAGGAAATTTCAATTCGACCATAAAAACAAATGGTATATGCACAACCCAGCACCTGTCCTAGAAAATGACTCGCATAAACTCCTATGGAACTTTAGCATACAAACGGATCACCTAATCCCGGCCAGAAGACTAGACCTCATAATAATCAACAAAAAAAAAAAAAGAAAAAAAAAAAGAAAATTTGTAAAATTGTCGACTTTGCTGTCCCGGCGGACCACAGAATAAATCTGAAGGAAAGTGAAAAGAAAGATAAGTACCTCGACCTTGCTAGAGAACTGAAAAAGCTGTGGAACATGAAAGCAACGATTGTGCCAATTGTGATTGGTGCGTTAGTCACAATAACTAAAGGATTATTAAAAGGCCTGGAAGACTTGGAAATTAGCGGACGGGTAGAGACTATCCAAACGACAGCATTGCTAAGAACGGCCAGAATCCTGAGAAGAGTCCTGGAGACTTGAAGAGACTTGCTGTCACTCAAACTCCAGTGTAAAACCATCAGCTAACACTGATGTGGAAAACTCTAAAGGAGTATAATAATAATAATAATAATAATAATAAGGATGATAATAATAAGTGGACCAGGTAAGAACTTAAACAAATGGACTAGACAACAAGAAAACTAATGATCATACGTAAGCCATTTCACCCTTGAGATGGCGTTGACAGACCATATGTGTCAAGAAAAGAAGGAGGAAGAGGATTTACCAGCATTGAATACAGTGTTGATGCATCGATACAACGACTCTAAGATTACATAGAAAAGCGCAGAGGAAGACTGATTACAGACACCAGAAACAATAGTGACAACACAAGGACCAACAGAACGGAAACAACCAGAAAACAAAAATGGAAAGAAAAACGACTCTATGGACGTTTTAAGCGACTAAAATGCAACATCTCACACGAGAAAACGTGGACGTGGCTAAGAAAGGGAAACCTTAAGAGAGAAACTGGATCTCTTCTAATAGCAGCACAAAATAACGCCATAAGGACAAATATATCAAAGCAAGAATAGATAAGACGCAACAAAACAGTAACTGTAGGTTATGTGGTGATAGACACGAAACAATCAATCACATAATAAGCGAATACAACAAATTAGCCCGGAAAAAGTATAAAACTTGACAGGACTGGGTAGGCAAGCTGATCCACTGGGAATCGTGTAAGAAATTAAAATTTGACTATTCGAACAAATGGCATATGCATAACCCAGCATCTGTCCTGGAAAATGAGATGCGCATACTCCTCTGAGATTTTGAGATACAAGCGGATCACCTAATCCCGGCCGGACGACCAGACCTAGTAATAATCAACAAAAAAAAGAGAACTTGTAGAATTGTGGATTTTGCTGTCTCAGCTGACCACAGAGTAAAATTGAAAGAAAGTGAAAAGAATGATAAGTACCTGGACTTTGCTAGGGAATTGAAAAACTATGGAACATGAAAGTGACGATTATACCAATTGTAATTGATGCTCTTTGTACAGTCACCAAAGGATTGATACAAGGAGTAGAGGACTGGAGGACGTAAAAATAAGAGGACGAGTGGAGACTACCCAAACTACATTATTAAGATCGACCAGAATACTGAGAAGAGTCCTGGAGACTTGAGGAGACTTGCTGTCACTCAAACTCAAGTGAAATACCATCAGCTAACGCTGATGTGAAAAACACTCAGGGTGTAGCAATAATAATAATAATAATACGCTTCCTCGAAGCGTATTAGTCAGCAAGCTTGTATACCATTGTTAGTTCGGTACTCTATGGATGCTTCATATTTCTGGCCTTTAGTCAAACTTAACCTGAGATTATTAAAAAAAAGCAACAACAACGTAAAAAAACAACACTTTTTTTATTCAAATCCCTGACGAGACTATTTGCGTTTCCCTTCACGTTAATACTCTTGCGAAAGGCATGAATCTATCTGGTCTCACCCGGCTATGGGTAAATAGTAGGACAGCCTGGATTCTTAAGCCTTAGTTAGGCAATCAGTCTAGCAGAAGAAAACTCTGAATTCAAATCAGCTTTACTCTGATTGAAATTGACCTTGTGTCACATCCAGCTCGTTAGGTAAATGCGAACTTAAATAGCTGACCACTTCGAAACGATAGGTATTGTAAGCAATTTAATACTAAGATAATCTTAGTATATAACAACATATTCAAAAACAATTTAACCCTACTGTCCACACACAACTATCATATTAGAATAATAATCAAATCACGTTCGACGGGAATAACCGAGACATCTGCTAATGCAAATGAAATTGAATTGGGTCGAATATTTAATAATTCATTTAACATAATTTTTTGTTTTGAAAAATTAAATCGACCAATATGGTAATTTGTGAAAATACAACCGTTTCCATTTGATGGTGGAAAAATAAATGCGATCATGTTAGAAATAATTTCACACTGAGGCCAACGGCAGACGGTCACCTTTGCAGTCATATTACAGCGAATTTCTAATTATTTTACTCAATCAGTTGAATGCTCGAGCCTGTATAAACACCACGTGGTCTGTTATCAGCATCGGGAAGATTGAATTCCGTTTAGAAAAAAAAAGGTGGGGGGTGTTGGAAAGACAGAGAATAAAGTAACATTACTAATCAGGCAACTAATCATTGAATCACAAAACTTGATAAATAGGTAGTTATGTACTTGCAAGTAAAGCAGTATGATTAAAGCATAGGACAAAAAAGTTATGAGATCTGAATTATCACGACAGATTCATAAAAAATTGGTATGTAAAAAGAATGAAAAAAACCCCACTATAAACTTTTATTATTAAAAAGTTTATACACTATACACAATTATACAATTAAATTATCTTTAAAAGGAACAAAAATGGGAAATTATTTAAAACTATCTATCTATCTATCTATCTATCTACAAGGGTGGGCTAAAAGGTTTTAGGTTGGAGAATTTGTCTGATGAAGTCATATCTGCTGTTGATGAATTTTTTACCAATGGGATCAAATCACAGGAAGAAGTAAGTATGTCGACCGCAGGAGGGACTAAGTAGAAAAATTACCCTCATTTGGTCACATTACATCACGATCAGTCTATGAACTTTCCAGCCGACTTTCGTATCTATCTATCTATCTATCTATCTATGTCCTTAGAATTTCATTTTTAAACATTTCAAAGACAATTTTAGGCCTTACAATTATGCATTTTTGCTTTCTTTCAATGGAACATGAATATCATATGCTCCTTGCACATAAATGATCCCATCATTTTGACGGGTACGTTGCAAGTATATATATATATATATATATATATATATATATACTTGCAAGGTACTTGTCAAAATAATGGGATTATGATTTATCTCAGTTTGCTCATTTCTATCTATCTATGTAGAATATTGTGACAATTATCATAATTTTTTCATATATGTAATCGTAATCAAGAAAAAAAAGCACATCTTAGATTTATATGAAAGCAAAACACTCAAGATAATAAACCAATAAAACTCAGAGAATAAACCAATTTCTATTCCAATTTTCAATCAGATAATTGTTTTATGTATTTGAGCTGAACTTTATTCTTTAAGTATTCATGTTTTTTTATCTAAAGGAAATAAGTATAACCAGAGTTATTTTCTTCTACTAAATAAGAACAATAATATCATCATGGACAGCACTTACAACGAGAACGCAACGGGTTTATGGGTAATCTAGTAAAGAAATGAATTCTTCAGTACATTTTGACTGCCATCAATATATATATATATATATATATATATATAAACGGATACACTTGAGGTACCGATGAACCTATGACGACAATTACTTATAATCAACTAGGCATCTAACTAGGAGAGTTTCCGCTCGAAGAACTCGACGTAACACCAAGAAAAATTAAAAACAGGAAAGCTGCAGGTCTCGATGAAATACCCACAGAAGTATGGAAAACAAGGAAATTTGACGACATACTGCAACGCCGTATATAACCAGAACATAATAGACAGATGGACAAAGGGCTGCATCCCCCCTTTCTCCAAGAAGGGTGACCTCATTATTGCCAAGAACTACCGAGGTATAACCCTTACTTCCATAGAGGCCAAGATTTACAATCCCCTGCTAATCAACCGCATAGAACCTAAAATGGAGAAAATATCTTGGAAGAACCAAAATGGCTTTCGGAGAAATCGATCCCCGAAATCACGAATTTTGACAACCCGTCGAATTTTAGATGGTGTTCGTGTAAAAAACCTCGTGGAGATACCCTTATTCGTAGATTTCTCCAAGGCATTTGACACCATACTCAGAGGGAAGATGGAACGAGTACCTCCAGCTTTTGGTTTCCCCAAAGAAACTGTCACAGCCATAATGATGCTCTATAAAAACCCTAAAGTAAAATTTCGCTCACCGGATGGAGACACAGACTTCTTTGACATTGGTGTGTTGCAAGGGGACACATTAGCCCCATGCCTGTTTATTATCTGCCTAGACCATGTGCTTCGAACGTTTATATATTTAATGAAAGAAAATGGCTTTACTCTGGCAAAAGCAAAAAGCAGACGATACATCGCATAAACTATTACAGACTTGGATTTCGCCGATGACATAGCGCTTCTGGTAAATACATCCGCCCAGGTCAAATCCCTGATTTACAGTATGAAACGGCCAGCAGGTGGCATAGGCTTCCATGTGAACGAAAACAAAACAGAGTTCATGTGCTTTAATCAAAGAAGTGATATCTCCACGCTGAACGGTGTTTCTCTGAAAGTAGAGGACAAGTTCACCTACCTCAGAAGCAGTGTCTCATCAGCCGAAAAGGATATCAATACACGACTAGCGAAGGCATGGACAGCTATCGATAGGCTCTCGGTCATATGGAAGTCAGACTTATCCGATGAAATAAAACGTGTCAATGCTACTATATGGATATACCATGTGGACGCTGACAAAGCGTATGGAGAGAAAGCTTGACAGTAATTGCACAAGAATGCTACGAGCTGTATTGAACAAATCCTGGCGGAAACATCCTACAAAACAACAGCTGTACGGCCACCAAACACCCATCTCAAAAACCGTCCAAATTAAGCGTACAAGACATGCAGGACACTTCTGAACACTTTCACATTGAGGAGCAAGGGGTGGTCGATCAGTTAGAACATATCTACAACAGTTCTGTATGATACAGGATGTAGCCTAGAAGAGACGAGTGGCAAGAGAGGGTCAGAGAAATCCGTGCTAGCGGCACGATATAATGATGATTATATATTGATAGTAGTAAAAATGTATATATATATTACCGTAACATTGCAAAAATAGCATATCGCAGAGAGATTTTCATTAGCGCAACAGCTTAGAGAATCAGGCAATTGGCATCTTAGCAGTAGTAGTACAGCCAGCATTCGCGCTCACTCATATCATTATATTTTCAAGGGAGAATATTATTAAATGCTTATTTATTTATTCATTTATTTCTTTTCAATTAGTTATTATATAAATTCCGTTAAGAAGCATAAACGGCTTCATTCTATATGTCAGTAATGTCTCCTTTTATTCGTGACCACCGACAACACTTCCGTTGTTTTTGTATTATTTTCAATATAGAACTAACAGATTGTGTGCTGAAACTTGTTAAAACAGATTTTTTTATAGATTAAAAAGTTCAGTGAGTAATTATTAGCTTTTTTTTTCTTTCATCTGCCATAAATTTTAATCTTTATTTGTTTGCATACATTTCTAAATATTTCTAATAACATTTTTCGAACAGATCTATTTGAGCCACAGCTGAAACCTTAACAGTTACTATCTCTCCAAGTCAGACTGGATGTAAATTTGCAATGAAGGGATATTTCACAACCTCTAGAACTGGATCCTCATCACCAGATCCATCACCTTTGTTTGTGGGATTCTGATTTCTCTGCCGTATTCTTAGTCCCACCGACAGGACTAATGTTGTGAAAGTAAAAGCAACAACAATTATGAACTAGGGTCAGCAAACCAATTATTTCAAATTGGCCATTATTTTCCTTGCAACGTCATATGTACCTGTCTGTCTATTTTAGACGCTTTAAATTGCTTTACTGATAACCGAAGCATGATTACAAAATCTACCAAAGATCGTGCGCTGAAACTACCTAATGAATTTGGGATTGACGAATAATAATAATAATAATAATAATCAGCAGCAGTAGCAGAAGAAGAAGAAGAAGAAGATAGATAAAAAGACAACGCAACAGAGAATTTGTAAGCGTTGCGATATCATCATTGTAATTAGAAGAAAATGCGGAGAGCATCTTAAGAACATATTATCTTAATCGTCATCATGTCCAGCGTAAACAGAACTGCATCGATTATCTTCGAAACAGCAGCTCGAAATAGTTGTTTGTCTTGCGACAGATGGATCTGTGTATAAGTGAATTGATGTAGAAATTTCTCTAGAGCACGACAAAGAATTGCTGAGCTATTTTTTTTTCTTTTGGACGACTCGAAGTTGGCATAGGGAGGACCAGTAATTTAATGTTCATTGACTGCTTGATTTTATCAGCATGTCAACTTGTCTAGGGTTATTCTATGCCTCGAGGTTCAGGAAATGCCTTCATTGTACATTTATATTTACATTTTTTGTCTTCTTGTCTCTTAGGAGTTTTTACACTCAGTTATATGATATCAAGTATTCCTATCTAATACAAATAATTTGCACTCATTTGTATAGTTTCAAGTATTCCAATCTAATATTTATAATCATATGATTTCAAGTAATTATTTCTATTTAATAATAGGGGTGTCCTCGTGGTGTTATGGTTAAAGAGATGGACTGCGGAATCGTAGTACGCGAGTTCGTACTCCAGTCGCACTATTACGTTCACTTTCGGGCAAATACCCTTGGGAAAGGTATGAACTCCCTTATCCTTCCAGCTATGGGTTAAACAGTACCACTACTCTTCTTCTAGGTGAATAGCTTTGGCATTAAATAACCTATAAAGGTTGATATGCCATTAAACAAAGAAACCAAACTATTTAATAATAGTCACTTTTTTTGCTTACAGATATTTGGAAACTCTTAATAATCATAATGCTCCGTAAACAATTATAACTTCAAGTAATTATTCTTGATACAAACAATTTATAGTTATATGATATCAAGTATTCTTTTTGGATACAAATTAATTTTGTAACAGATCTCTTTGACCTATGAATATAATCCTGTTGTATCATAGTAAAGAAGATATACACAGTGAAATGAGGAGTTAATTATTTATTAACTAAAAAGATACAGTCCAACGAATATTATAAGTCTCGCGCTGTGGGTGTTACATCCGAAGTTGGTCTTACTACTGACCGATATCTTGCAGAGCTCTTGTGCTTAAGAAACACGACGTCTTTTATACCTCCGCGATACCGGGAGTCACATGGTACGAGCCACTATACAACGGATCCTTATAGGTACTACTCCTTTGGGTCGGAGTAGACCGGGGAGAAATTGCAATGAAAGGCTACACTACACACACCTAATATCCTGAACTGGAGCTTCACCATCAGATATAGTTGAATGCCATGCTCAGGGCACTCAGGTGATCTTCAAATTAAACATATATCAAACTTTATAATACAAAAATCTCGGATTAAAAATCGGCTCATAACTGTGCCTGACTTCTAACTTATTGATCCAACCTAATTGTCACACGCGCTTGCACACACACACACACACACACACACACACACACACACACACACACACACACACACACAGAGTATATATATATATATATATATATATATACATATACTGGCTTAGTCAGCTGGAGTTGTAGAAACACCGACTGCTTCTCTACAGAGGAGTAAGACTCCCCCATCGAGTGTCGTAGATATGACATTAAACAATCCGATAGGGAGGCTCCAGTAATGATTGAGCGTTGGGGAATATGGAGTACCCCTTTTTTACCATCGCTTCCTGATCAACTCTGGCTCGGAGACAGCTCCTGATAGGGTCCCATCTATGGGTTAAATAAAACTAAACAGTTTACTTATGCTAAACTGAATTGTTTGAAATAGAACTGCTTTTTTACATTTTAACTCCGTAATTATGCTAAACTGAATTGTTTGAAATATATCTATTTTTATGCATAAAATGGATTTGGCATTAAATAACCTACAATGATTGATATGCCATAAAACCAAACCAAAAGGACTTAATTCGTCGTTAAATGACTCGAAAAAGGTTGATACGTCGCAAAACAAAACAACCAATCAACCAACCTATCTAATACTGATCATTTATTCAGAATCGTATGGTTTCAGATATTCCTATTGAATACTGATTATTTGTGTGTATCTATGGGGTTTCAAGTAATTATTTCTGCTTTAAACCGACAAAATCATAAACTTCCCAACGGAAGCTATGAAAGATTAGAAAGTGGAATTAACAGCTGGGAGAAAAATCCTAGCAGAGGTGAAATCCAAAGAGGTATCTTCCACAGAGACCCTCTCTTACCATTACAATTCGTTATAGTAATGATGCCCCTCTATTACATACTTAGGAACTGCACGAGGAGATATAAATTTACTAAATCATAAGAAAAGATTTATTATCTACTAAACATGGATGACATCAAGATATTTGCCAAAAAATGGAAAAAAAGAGCTGGAGACCCCGATACAAACAATAAGAATATACAGCCAGGATATAGGAATGGAACCTAGCATAGAAAAAGGTGTCATGATGATAATGAGAAGTGGGAAAAGAGAAACAACGGAAGGAAAAGAACTGCCAGATAATGATAGCCATAATGATAATACAAGCAGAAAAAATCAAAGATAATGACGAACGAAACACACTTGTTTATTAAAATATATCTCTCGTTTTATTCTTTAAAGGGTCCCGCGTTTAGTTGTTAGTTGAGAGATAGACGGAGAGACATATACTCAGAGAGAGGACTTCTTCTTCCCATATCTTCTTCCGGGAGCCAGGGGGTGCCAACGCTTGCACCTCCTTGCATGCTCGTCAGAGACGACCTGATCGGCTGTGTGTCCCACGCTCGACTGCGATTCTCTGCACTCTCTCTAAATATGATCGCATGGTTATCTCGTGGTCTCCTTCCGGTTACACACCTGTATGACCTGAGTGCCCTGACGCGCTGTCTTCCTGTTTTCTAATCAAAATGTGACAGCTTGCCAAAGCACACGGGGTCACTAAGAACGAATCGAAAATCCATGTCATATGTTATATAACAAGATTAGGAAGTACCAGGACTCTTAGAGAAAAAAAATTACAAGAACTTAGGAATATTGGAAGAGGCCACCATCAAACAGAACGAGATGAAAGAAAAAGTAAGAAAAGAGTACATTAGAAGAAGAACACTTCTCAAAACCCAGTTCTTCAGCAGAAATCTCATCAAAGGAACAAACACCTGCGCAGTCCCCGTTGTAAGATATTTCGGACCATTTTTAAAATGAGCGAGAGGAAACTCAGACAAACCGATCAAAGCACAAGAAAATTGATGACTATACATTCGGCTTTTCATCCGAGAGATGACATAAACGGACTATATATAGGGGGTGTCCTCGTGGTGTAATGGTTAAAGCGATGGACTGCGGAATCGTAGTACGCGAGTTCGAACTCCAGTCGCGCTATTACGTTCACTTTCGGGCAAATACCCTTGGGAAAGGTATGAACCCCCTTATCCCCCCAGCTATGGGTTAAATAGTACCACTACTGTTCTTCTATGAGAATGGCTTTGACATTAAATAACCTACAAAGGTTGATATGCCATTAAACAAAGAAACCAAACAAACCGGACAATATATGTCCAGAAAATAAGGAAGAAGACTTGCTTGCATTGAGGACTGTATAGATGTGTCAATACAAAGTTTTGAGGAGTACATTAAAAATAGCAAAGAAATTCTAATTACAGCTGCCAATAAGAGTAGTATGAGAAGAAACAGTAAAACAACAAAAACCAGGAAACAGAGAAGGAAAGAAAAACAACTGTTTGGATATTTCAAGCAACAAATTGCTGATATTACCCACAAAAAGACCAGGAGGTGACTAAAAAAGAGAAACCCCTGGAGTGAAACTAAATCTCTATTATTATCAGCATAAGTCAACACCATAAGGACCAATTATATAAAAGTGAAAATTCATAATACGCAACAGGATGGCAAGTGTAGGTTTTGTGAAGAATCACATAATAAGCGGGTGTAGCAAATTTGCACAAAAGAAGTACAATACTAGACATGACTGGGTGGGCAAGGTAAAGGACCTAGAATTGAGCAAGATATCAAAATTTGACAATACACAGCAAATGGTATAAGCACAAACCAGGATACATCCTAGAGACGCATAAGATTCTCTGGGATTTTGATATACAAGAAGATCATCTAATTCCTGCCAGAAGACCAAACCAAGTGATAATTAACAAAAAAGAAAAAAAGAAAAAAAAAGAGAACTTACTGTATCGTGGATTTTGCCGTCCCAGCGGATCAAAATGAAGATAAAATAATGCGAAAAGATAAATACTTGGACCTTACTAGAGAACTAAAAAGGTTGTGGAACATGAGGGTGACAGTGATACTAATTGTAGTTGGTGCACTTGGAACGGTCTCCAAAGGCTTGGAAAGCGGATTGGAAGAACTGGAATTCAGAGGAAGAACCGAGACTATCCAGACTACAACACAAGAAGCTACAAATAATGTTTCAATATTATCTTTCTTGTAATGCATGTAATAAAACCCTTTTCCAAAATTCATATAGACCGAACTTTATACTGTGAATATTTCGGATCAAAAATAAGCTAATAACTGTGTCAGGCTATGAACTTATCGATCTAACCTTAGATACCAAGAAATAATTTTCATTCAACGAAAGAAAATGCTACGTCAGCAGTTCATTTCTCTTCGTTTCTTTTATAGCATATCAAGTCTTTTAAAAACTATTTTAAAAACTTTCTAAAAGACTCTTCTTCACGAAAACTTTTCTCTCGACGACGACATAAAGCCGAAACTAGTTGAGAACAATCAATAAATAAATAGCATGGACCTATTCCTCTTTGTCTTAAGTATCGACTAGAATACTTAGAAGAGTCCTGGATACCTGAGGAGATTTGTTGTCACTCAGACTCTAGTGAAAGAGCATCATCTAACGTTGGAGTAAAATTATAATGGTTTGGAAGTAGTGTAAATACTATGGAATCATGGATTGTGAAAAATGGTATAAACACCAATCAGAACCAATAACAGAAGCAAAAAGAGGTATTATTCTCTGTGACTTTGCTATCTAGACTGGTAGAAAAATATAGAGCAATAGATCGGATTTTGTGGTTAAGGACTAAAAAAGAAAAACAAGCCTCCATACTGATATATCTGTACCAACAGATAATGACATATCGTTCAAATAATATAATAAGCAAATACAAAACCTAGAAATATAAATTGAGAATATAGGGCACCTGAAAATTCCTACCGTGCCATTAATAGTAAGCGCCCTGGGTATGAACAAGAAAGGGACAGATTAACATATTAACAAGATACCTAACAGCCCCAGTTGTAATTGGTGCACTCAGTGCAGTCACCAAAGGATTGATAAAGGGACTGGAGAACCTTGAAATAAGAGGACGAGTAGAGACCATCAAAACATAGCATAATTAAGATCGGCCAGAATACTGAGAAGATTCCTGAAGACTAGAAGGGGTAAGCTGTCACTTAAACTCCAGTAAAAAAACCATTTGCTAACGGTGGTGGGAAAACCCCACAAAAGAGTAAAATAGTAATAATTTCTTTGAACACAGTTACATATTTTCAACTATTCCTATCTAATACAAATAATGGGCACACATATGGTTTCAAGTATTCCTACCTAATACAAATAATTTTCAAACAGATCTTTTAAACTCATAATTAGGACCCTAACAGATACAACCATATAGAGAGTCAGAGTAATTTTGGGAGTAATGCCAACGAAGTTAGAACTCCAAACCCCCTGTTCTCCAGAACTGAAGTCCTATCACCAGATACTGTTTAGTGTCATATCAAGGACACATGAATTGTTTTCGGCTATTGATTACAGGCTATGAATATTCAGTTGTTCATCCTTGCGAATTGTTGGGGTTAGATTATTTGGCATTAATTTTCTATGGCTGTAATGAATGTTCGATGATTGAAAATGTAGATAGGAAAAGCGTGTTCAGCCAAGCATCTAAGTAGAGAGTAGTTATAGCAAACAAATCACTTTAGGACAACACTGTTTAAAAATTGACAGCTATTTTGCCGCCAAGAAAGATCTTTGTTACGTTAAGATCGAATCCAGAATATGATAGACAAGAACGAGTGTTAAAGCCATCTATCAGAGGAAGATATTATGCCAAAAGCCAATTACAGACATTTTTGGTGCTTTTCCTTTTCCAGCGTCTTTATCCATTTAAGTATTTGTAAATTTAGATGTGGAAGTGAAACGGCCATTTTTTTCTACCGTTCCCATCCATTTTGGCCGTCAGATTGTTTCCGAATAATATCAGGATCGGAAGGAAATATCAGAAAATATTTTCACCAAAGAAAAAATGGGCAAGGAACTGGAAAAGATATTACAGAAATTCCACAATGTCCGTAACATTGATCGATTTTAACGGCATTGTAACCTGTTTGGACTTATTTTGTGCTTATAGGTTAGGGAGTTAAATGCATTTTACGTTTATATCTTCATTTTTGCGTTGTTCTTTAAGAGTTTTTTTTTTACACGGCTATGTGATATCAAGTATTCCTCTCAATTATAAATAATAAGTAGATCTATTTGAGCCATTGATGGGATCCCAACAAATACGTCAGAGTGGATTTGGGAGTAATGACAATGAAGAGGAACTCCACACTCCCCAAATCTCCAGAAGTAGAGCCTGACCACCGGATTCTGTTAACTGTTGTACCCAGGACAATATCTTTGGGAGGTTCGAGCCCTCTGCAGGGGATACATCAACGTATTTTGTCGACAGGATGGTTCAGTATTTCTGTGTAAGTGAATAAAAATGACGTTATGATCACAAAGTATCGAGAACAAACTTCATTTTTTTTTTATTAAAAAAATTAAATCTAAATGAAGACTTGTACACAACTGGTCATCTTATGCAATTAAGTAGCAATGTCTGAACGTCAAGATGAAATTTAGACTAGCGAGTGGGATTTCGAAAAAATACCCCACAAAACAAATAAACAAACTATGAAGCTAGTTTGGATACGTTTTGATCATTTCACGGTCCGTGAGATGAGCTTAGATAGATAGTAAACAGTTAAATAATACTTAAGAATAACGAACGTTATATGATGTAAGAGATATTCAACATCCTTAGTACATCTAAATCAAGCATTGGAATTTATTTGGACAAGTTTGATCATGCTTGTAACTTTTTGGTGGGGGTCCCATAATACGTAAAAGTAATATATAAGTAAAGTGACCCAGTAAATTTCAGAGACTGGGCCTATAATAAATAAAAGGAAAAACATTCGAGATGAGACAAAAAAGTTTCAAGACTAAAACTGTAAAAATTCTAGAATTTTAAAATTAAAGCACACATATATATATATATATATATATATATATATATATATATATATATATATATATATATATATATATATATATATATATTGCCTGAAAAAATTGATATCATTACAAGTCAAGTGTTCAATATCGATGATAGAATATATATATGTAAATCAGAATAGCGTCGACAGAAATTCAACCATGCTTGGTGAATTTCTGACGTGTGTGATTATCAGACAATTATCGCAACAGCGAGAAACTGACACTCACTTATACCGTTGAGTCTGTATATACGCTCTACTCATTTAGATACACATGCTCTATCACCGACACCGACACCCACACACACACAGAAACACACACCTAGCCCCCCCCCCCACACGTAAATATAGATATATATATATAAAGACACAATATGCATATATATATATATGTATATATATATATATATCTTTTGTCTATATATATATATACATATATATTGTTTACACTTGAGTTTTTAATTTTCCTTCCACATACAACTAAAACAACTTTTACAAGATATTACTTACCAAATATCAGGCAAAATGGCGAACATAAACTAGAGTTATAACAGAAAATAATATGTATCCAATACTTATGCGTGTCACTGTATATACTTAAAAGAGATCCAAATCTTACGTCATTTTGTAATAGTTTCATTCTAGTTTCATGTATCAGTTAGGATACAATCACGATATGAAACTTAAGAGTAAATGGACGATGAAATAAATACGAATATCAAGTATTCCTGGGACAATAAAATAAATAATTGAATAGGAGCGGAAGGTCTTTTTTTCTTTCAATTTCTCCTTCCTCTTCTTCCTTTTGTTCATGTACCGAAATTTCTTTTTGGTTTTATCCTGCTCCGCATCTGAACAGTTTTTTGATTTACGAAACATTTTAAACAGTTTTTTCTCACCACACACACACACACACACACACACACACATATATATATATATATATACGTAGGCAAATCCGTATGCCCGTAGCCAATTGATATAAAAAAGCATTTATTTTGCATTTCAAATAATGTTTCAATAAAATCTTTTTATGTCAATACACGTAATGAAACTCTGTTCCAAAATTCACATAGATAGAACTTTATATTGTGAATATTTCAGATAAAAAATAAGCTAATAAGTATGTCAGACTTCAAACTTATCAATCCAACCTTTGATAGCAAGAAATAAGTATCATTTAACGAATGAAGATGCCACATCAGCAGTTCATTTTTCGTCGGTTCTTTTACAGCATATTAACACTTTTAATAACTATTTTAAAAACTTTCTGTGACATGATATGGAGAGTAGAAGTTAGAAAGCGACGGGAGATAAGTTTCTAGAGAGAGAGAGAGAGAGAGAGAGAGAGAGAGAGATAGAAAAGAAAAACAATAATAAGAAAAAACCGGATACAGTCCATGGAACGGTCAGCTGACCTCTGGTGACTCAGGCCAAAGCACTTGTAGGTCGGCCAGTCACGGGTGAATGACTAAGGTAATTAAAATGACTAAAAAACGCCGGAGGTCCCAAATCTTCTGCGCAGCTGTGGAATCACTGGAAACGGATATGTCCTCCCTCCGACACTAGGTAGAAGTAAGTGGACGACTCAGGTTTGAAAGTGAGTTGGCTCGGAGACGTGACAAGGTAAAGACAACAGTTGAACATCAGCCACGAAGATGTAAAGCTAAACGAAAAATACGGCCCCCATTTCGGGGTAGGTTCCAAAAAGAAGCATCACACCAGACGCACAGCTGTGGAAGCAAAACCAGTAAACAAGCACGTTATAGCTACAACAGAAAACCAGCAAGAAAATTCAACGTCTGAGTCTGCCCTCTCTTTTTCCTCATGACATGTTTTTTTTTGTCCAGCAAAAACGGGCGACTCGGGTTTCTTATTCTGTTTCTTTCTCCCGACGACTAGTTTAAAAGTGTAGTAGCGAATAAACTTTTGTGTCAGTGAATTAAGACAGAGTTTCGTGTGTTCATCACCTTCTCCCACAGGGTCCAACTAATACTTAAGACGTAGCGATACAGCCTTCAACACATTCGCATGTGGTGGTACGAACGTCCAATTGGCAACGTTATGGTATATTTCTAAAAAACACTTTACAAAACCTTTTTCTCTGGACGATGTCATGAAACCAAAACTTGTTGAGAACAATCAACTCATTAATAACACAAAAATATTCCCACTTGTCTTATCACTTTTGTTTCTCTCTCTCTCTCTCTCTCTATATATATATATATATATATATATATATTTAAAGAAAAAAAAATGATATGAACTGAAGAAAGATATATATTTGGTGTACTCAATTTCGAATATATTTTTCCTGTGTTCGTTTTCCCTAAAATCAAAAACACTCACTCTGAAGATGGCTTACATGCTTAATATTTTTCTATCATTATTATCATTTTATCCTATTTTTATATCTTTATACGTGAAATAATTTTTCATAGAATGCTTTTGTATGAGGGCAATTTTAAAGTCGAAACATGGGGGCATAAATAATAAATAATAAATAGTAAATAAATCTTCATCCACTCCAAATATATATCTTTCTTCCGATTATTTTTCTTACATATCTATCTGATTTATTTAATTTTTGTCTCACTTATATATATATATATATATATATATATATATATATATATATATAATTTAAATTTCAACCATCTCTCTATATATTTATATAAGTACATATGATTAAAGTTTAATTCTAAAGCGTTTTTTAATTCGTAAACCATTTACAGTACTCAATGCACAAAGATAGACTGCTGTATCATGATATATTTCATTTTTAAAAAATATAAGACACGAAGGATGTAGTTAAGGATAAAAAAAAACTTTCTACTCAGAATTTCACGAATACAATCCTCAGGTCAGGTAGTATTTCATACAACGTAAATTTATGAGAAAAAGCAGTATAGAAAATCCCTTTGGCTTATGTCACAATCCCTCTCGCAAAACATATCAATTACTATAGTTTTTTTCTATTTGGCTTCTATCCGAAACTTAGCTATATATATATATATATATATATATATATATATATATATATATATATATATAAGGTGGTAGAGCTTAGTTAAAAATAGCACTTAGTGATATCCATTTTGATTTTTTCACAAGAAATAATAAAAATTCTTATATGTCTCGTTTTGAACCAAATTAAATTTTTATAAAAAATTGTTGGGGTGTAATTAGTTATGGGTGATACAAAATATGTTTATTGTCAGGTCTTTACGAATGAACTTCAGGTTCTTATCGTCATATAATTATGAAATACTACTTCTATTTTATAATAACTATGACATTTAGGCATTAAAACTTATATGCAAATGTAAGTACCGTTATAGAACAAAGGTAGTAATATTGTAGTGTTCTGTAAACATAAACAAGTATAAGAACGAATGGAAGAAGGAACCCGAATTAAATAGCAGATATTATTCAATTTCTTTGCAAACTGATTTTTAGATTAACGGTATTTGAATCCTAATGTCAGTAAAAGAGAAAGTACAGAAAATTATTTGGAGATTACAGATAACTGCAACTAGTTTGTTATCTTTTTTAAATCTATGTAAATCTCTGTGAGTGTTTACTTTCTATCAAGCATCATGGGATTAGAATACGCTGATACTCTCTACAGAAGGTTAAGACCATACTCCCCAAAAAGAAATGCCTGGCGTCTTGTATTGAGGCTCCAGTTTTGGAGCTCTGTGGAGTGTGTGGCGTCAACATTTCGTCTTCATTAATCCCAGGTCTATTTTGACCTACAATGCTTATGACCTCACCCATGGGTAAAAAAAAAAAAAAAAATCTTTTTCAAAATTATTAGTATTAGAAAAGTTATTTTTCATCTTTTCGATATGTCATTACATGTATGAAATTTATATGCAAATTTAACTACTCAGATTTCTGTAAGATTTAATCAAATAAAGTTTTGAAATTTTTTTAAAAGAATTTTTTTTTCAGACAACTGAAACAAAGATGGTTGGCTAACATTGGAATTATGAATTTTCGAATATCATTATTTTTTCTTATGAGTCAGCAAACAATCATTGATTCACCGAGATCTGGATTCGAAAAGAAATTTTCTTATTTAAAAAAAAATTCTATTAGGACACGCAAATTTATATTTTAGAATTTAATACTTTTAAGGTACACGCCTTTTCAAATGGTATAATGGTGATGGTTAAATGGTGAAGTTGTCAGATTTTAAATTGTATCGTTAATGATAAAACTGAACATCTTCCAAATTACTGATTTGATATATTTGAGTAAGATATGAAGTTTATATATATTTCAAATTAAGGAATTATATATTATTAATTGATTTACCATGACCAGAAAATCTGGGAAGCACCGCGTGTGAAGTACGAAACCACTGGACAGCTGTTTCGACCTTATTATCTCCCCTCTTGGCATCACTAGTGCTCGATGTGAACCAATGGCTCAGAGGTATAATTTCGGCTCCGGATTCTGTGGTCACTGGTTCTATTTCTAGTGAGAGAGATTACAGTATACACTGCTGAGGGGACCTAATAAGGTCGAAACAGCTGTTCAGTATTTTAAAATGTCACAATCAGTGCTTGCCAGATTTTCTGGTCATGTTAATTTAATATATATATATATATATATATATTACCATTTAGCTATCATATATATATTATATAAGCATTTAGCTATCATCATCATCATTCCAGATGCACACACACACACACACATATATATATATATATATATAAATGATTTGAATTTGAGTCACAGTAAACTTTCGTTAGCTGTTTTTTGTCATCAATACCCCCCATCTCTAAAACCATCTAAGTAAGGCGAATAAGATATGCAGGACCCTACTGGAGAAGCAGGGCTGAGTTCATAAGTAACATTCTTCTATGGACCCCTACACCATGTCGAGTCAAAGTTGGCCAACCAGTAAGAACTTATCCACATCAGCACTGTGCGGACGCAGGTTGTAATTTGTAAAACCTACCAGGAGCGATAGATGATAGGGACTTATATATATATATATATATATATATACATGTATATATATATATATATATATATATATATATATATGTATATATATATATATATATATATATATGTGTGTGAGAGAGAGAGGGGGAGAGAGTCCAGAAAATCCGTGCTGGCAGCGTGACCGGATGATGATGATATATAAATAAGTTTTTATTCTGTTTTATATCATATATATATATACATATATATACATACATATATATATATATATATATATATATATATATATATATATATATATATTTCTTTACATATGTATATGTATAAAGAGATATCTTTATATATATCTTATACCATATACTTTATGTATATATTTAATATCTTATATCTGAAGTTAATATCTGTTGTGTTATTGCACTGGATTTTCGTAGATATTTTACGGATTGAAAATTCTTTTAAAATTAGATTTTAATCATAATTATATTACGCTCTTATTTTAGTAGAGCACTCTTTTTTATCGGCAAAGGCACCTCTGGTGGTGTAATGGTTAGCAAGCTCGACTAGCAAACCTACACGAGTGAGTTCGAGTCTCATTGGGTGCCCCTTTCATATGGCCTTGTGCCACATCTAAGCAAAAAAGCTTAGTACATTTCGAGGCGCCTCTGGTGGTGTAATGGTTAGCAAGCTCGACTAGCAAACCTACACGAGTGAGTTCGAGTCTCATTGGGTGCCCCTTTCATATGGCCTTGTGCCACATCTAAGCAAAAAGCTTAGTACATTTCGAGGCGCCTCTGGTGGTGTAATGGTTAGCAAGCTCGACTAGCAAACCTACACGAGTGAGTTCGAGTCTCATTGGGTACCCCTTTCATATGGTCTTGTGCCACATCTAAGCAAAAAGCTTAGTAAATTTCCACACTTTTTATTGGCAATTCATAATATAAAGATTCACAACAAAACAGGAAACTACGTTTGAGTATTCAGTGAAGGAAAAAAGTCTTATTTTATCATGTTTTAAATCCTATTTGAGATATATATATATATATATATATATATATATATATATATATATATATATATAAACTACTTTGTTATGGATAATATAAAAAAAGTCTTTACGATGTAATACTATAAGGGAGGATTACCATACGAGATCTTACCAAACTAGGCTGAGGAAACCTTAATTCTTAACTCTGATCCTTACGTCTAGACTCTAAAATTCGAAAGACCCACCCCTCAAAAACACAGTTTTGCCGTGTATTTAGCAGCTTTTGACACTAGTAGCTTATTAAGCCCTATTAAGTGAGCCGAATTCGAAATCCAACCGTGGTTATTTGCATTCAATTCGCTTTAATACCCTTTTCCTAGCTATAGGTAAAATCGTATTTCTCAGATCCTGTTAGACGACCAGTTTAGGAGAAGAACAATTCTGAATTCTCCAACTTCGAGGTAATGTTCTCAAGGCAGCCTGGCACTATTTTCACTTTCGTTCCGGAAACTCATGAGATGATTCTGGTGCCAAGCTTTAACAGATACGCAGTATTACCCAGTTTGCCCTGCTATTTACTATGAGCAAATAGTAGGACAGACTGGGGTCTTAAGCCAAAGTATGGCAACTAGTCTAGAAGAAGAAAAATTATGAATTAAAACCACTTGTACCCCGACTAAAAAACTGACCTCGTGTCGCATCCTCAACCTGACGGAGGGGTTTGGTAAATGCATACACTACATTGCCAAGATTCAAGTGCTTACCGATATGATATGAGAGACTAACTTACTTCACAAAAAAAGCGCCGAGAATTTTCGCTTATATCTAATAACTTTCATTTTATATACAATGACACATTTAAAAGCAGCTGTTTAGGAAAAATAAGTATTGTGCAATGTCTCAAATAGCAACAAATTTAAAAGAATTAAAGTTTCTTTCCAAATCTTAATTTTTTTACAGTGTTTCAAGACAAAATGATTAATGAACTAGTATGTTTATTTCTTTTCTTGTTTTTTTCTTTTCTTTTCAACATCAGCCGATGATGGATTAGCAAGTTGTATTAATCCTGATGTTAATCACACAACTATGGCCATTTTTTCCCCTTCGAGATTGTCAATGCTGTCAAAATAAGAATGAAAATGTGTTCAGGATATGACGAATTTTCTGTTGAACGTTTGATAGAGTACGAGTTGCAGTATCTTATTTATTTGACCTTTTACCATTCATGAATATACCGGCAGTTTGAAAAAGTAGTAGTCAATTTTGTAAAAGAAAACTTCAATACTTTTTATGAGAAAATATACGTTACAACTCTAAACGATTGACTTTATGCTTGCGTGCGCATGCGCGGGTGTGTGCGTACGTGCATGCATGCATGAATGTATTTACTCAACTCCTACGCCACGACAAAGGTACGATAGAAAGTCAATTTCCTCACGGAGTAAAAGGGATTTAAATTCAGAATTTTCATTCTCCTAGACTGGTTGCTGTACCAAAGTTAAAGACCCCTGTATGTCATACTATTTAACCATAGCTCGTGAGAGAATAGTTGGATAAATACCTTTCCCAAGGGTATTAGCCCGATACGAAATGCATACAGCCTAGGCCAGGATTTGAACTTGGCTCGCCGATTCCATTTCCTACAACGATAATAACCGTTACGCCACATGTTCGAGTATGTTTGTATTTGTGTGAGTGAGTGTTTGAGAGAGAGAGAGAGAGAGAGAGAGAGAGAGAGAGAGAGAGAGAGAGAGAGAGAGAGAGAGAGAGTACAAGAAGTGATCAAAAGGTAACGAGACTGAAGTTTAAAAATTTAGAAATTAAAAAAAAAAAATTAACTTTAAATGAAGAGGTTTACATAGTTGAGCAACATATAAAAATACAAAGTCTAAATATCTAGACTTCTTGATGATTGATTGGTTTCATGTCTTTGTTTAATGGCATATCAACCTTCTTGGGTTATTTAATATCAAAGCTATCCTTGTAGAAGAACAGCCGTTGTACTGTTTCACCCATAGCTGAAGGTATAAAGGAGTTAATACCTTTCTCAAAGTTATTCGTCGGAAAGTGAACGTTATAGCGTGACTGAACTTCGAACTCCCTTACTACGATCTCGTAGTCCAGCACTTTAGCCTCTTCAACACGAGGAATCTCCACCTCCTGAAGAAGAGAAAGAAAATAAGTGGATGGCAGTGTGACAGAAGAAAAAAAGAAGCCAGAAAGAAAGAGAAGGAATGCAGGGAAAGTAATAGGGAAAAGCAACTGGAAGAAAGAAAGATTGAAAGTGGGTGAAAGGAGAATAGAATTGAAAAACAGAATAATAAAGACAGAGAAAGTAAGAGGTAAACATGAAAGAAGAAAAAAGAGAAAGAACGAGGAGAGAGAATCGAAGAAAAAGAAAAAGAAAATAAAAAGAGATGAAAAGTAAGAGGGAAAAAGGAAAAGAGAAAAGAGAGAAAGGACGGGAAGGAGAATAGAAAAAAAAAAGAAAGAGAAAATAAAAAAGAGATGAAAAGTAAGAGGGAAATATGAAAGAAGAAAAGAGAGAAAGAACGAGGAGAGAGAATAGAAGAAAAAGAAAGAGAAAATAAATAAGAGATGAAAAGTAAGAGGGAAAAATGAAAGAAGGAAAGAGAGAAAGAATGAGGAGAGAGAATAGAAGAAAAAGAAAGACAGAATAACAAAGAGAGAGGAAGTAAGAGGGAAAAATGAAAGGACGGGAAAGAGAATAGAAGAAAAAGAAAGAGAGAATAGAAAAGTGATGAAAAGTAAGAGGGAAACATGACAGAAGAAAAGAGAGAAAAAATAGGAGAGAGAATAGAAAAAAAAGAAAGAATAATAAAGAGTGGGAAAGTATTCGTACTCTGTCATCCGTAGCAAGGGGTTGGGTGGAGCTTAAGGTAGGTAGTCCATACCTCTCCCATGTGAATTAGTTCGAAAGTGAACTCAATTGAGTGTCTGTAGTTTGAACTTGCTTCCTATTATGTTGCAGTGTAGCACGTTAGCCATTTCGTCACGGGGTCATGTATTTTTGCAAACTGGCATTGATTCATCAAGACATGAGTCAGTGCCAGTTTGCAAAAAAAATATTATTGAGCCAGTTTCGATATTTTTTAACGAAATGTTTTTAATGAAACGCAGAATCGTGCAAGGGCAACACATTCTATTCTTATCACGCAATTTTTCTTGTTTTCTAACCAGAATTTTCAGGTCAACGTTATTATTTGAGGTCATGGAGGACATTAAAAGAAAGATGACGACACAGCTTCTCGCCATATGAAAAGAGGGGTCTTAGAGGCGCTTCGACCAATGGAAAACTCACTGGAATAAGTCTGTTGGATGCCCAAAGGGCTATGTCTAGATACTTTCTAAACACATCCCGTATTTTGAAGTAAATTAACATTTCATTTTTTGTTCATTTCTGTCTTGGTAAATACAGCATCAGTCTCGTTTCCTTTTGAATGCACCTAGTATTTTGAAGAAAATTAACGTTTAATTCCTTGTTCATTTCTGTCATGGTATTTACAACTTCAGTCTCGTATAGTATGTGCATGTGTTCTTAGAATTAGTTTAGTCTGGCACACAGACCTCAGATTACTTACCGTATATGATCTTACGATGTGATCATTCATTTAAGTACTGAACACTCCTATTATTGCTTAAATGTGGAAACTGTTGTTTTAAGCTGATTTGACTGTAAATGACGTCTGTGTTCTTGTATGTACATGTATGTGTCTGAGCGTGTGAGAATGTATGCATGTAAGTATGTGTATGAGTACTACAAATATGTATGCATGTATGTATAGTTTTTGTGGCATAGTGGTTAACAATGTGCTGGGTAGATTCTTCGTTCTCGAAAAAACAGTCACTTAGACTCCAGTGAAAGTCCGCCAGTTAACGTTGGTGCGAAAAACTCTAATAATAATCATAATAGTATTTACCCAACCCCTCCGCTCGGGCAGGATATGACACAAGGTCAATTTTTAAGCGGAGTTTAACAGGTTTGAATTCAGAGTTTTCCTTCTCTTAGACTAGTTGCCTAACCAAGGCTGAAGAACCTAGTCTGTCCTACTATTTACCCATAGCTGGAGGGAGAATAATTGGATTCATACCTTTCCCAAGGGTATTAGTGCTATGTAAAATGCAATCAGTATCGTCCAGGATTTGAACTCGTATCGCCGTGTCAATTTCCTGCGACGATAACCATTACACCACGGGCACCTCCACTTTTACCCAACCCCTCCGCTCGGGCAGAATATGACACAAGGTCAATTTTTAAGCGGAGTTTAACAGGTTTGAATTCAGAGTTTTCCTTCTCTTAGACTAGTTGCCTCACGAAAGGCTGAAGAACCTAGTCTGTCCTACTATTTACCCATAGCTGGAGGGAGAATAATTGGATTCATACCTTTCCCAAGGGTATTAGTGCTATGTGAAATGCAATCAGTATCGTCCAGGATTTGAACTCGTATCGCCGTGTTCATTTCCTACGGTGATAACGACTACACCACGGGCACCTCCAAAATAATAATAATAATAATAAGAAGAAGAATAAAAATTATCCAGCCGTCAAGTCTGATTTGTTATGATCGTGAACGCATTGTACCAAGATGTCCACACTAAGGTACATTCTCCGAAAAATGAATAACGAACTGGCCAGTTAACACTGATAGATGTCTTCCTGAATGAAGTGCGTCATCTGAATGCGTTTTGCAATTGAACTTCATGCAAGCGCTCTCACCCTTTCACAAATCCTTCTCCTTTGACCGCATCGTATGATGAACATATTTCTTACCGGTCTTAATATTATGTTTCCCAGGTTACTGTTTTACAATTACCGGTATTTCCTTTCAGTTTGGTCTCTTTCTTCTGTTGTCTTCCATCTAGTTATTGACTGGAGTGTGTTGAGACATATTTAGGTATTATTGATCAGTTTGCACCGACTAACGTCAATTGTGCATTGTTATAATAATTCCTTTTACAGTTACGGTAATAATAGTAATAATAATAATACAGAGATACCAATCGTAATTAGCGCGCTTTGAACGGTTTCCAAAGGCTTGGTCAGAGGGCTGGAAGAATTGGAAATCGGAGAACGAATCGTGAACAGCCAAACTCCAGCATTGGTAAGATCGGCCAAAATACCGAGAAGAGTCCCGGAAAGCCGGACAGACTTGCTTTCACTCAAACTCCCGTGAAAGACCATCAGCTAGCTCTGATGTGAGAAGCTCGCAAGAAATATAATAATAATAATAATAATAATAATAATGATAATAATTTGCCAAAAATGAAAAAGAACAAGAAATCTTTATACAAAAGATAAGAATAACCTATCCTCTTGTGGGTAGAGTGTTCACCAATAGCCGAACGACCGGGTTTCAATCTTTGGTCGAGTTATACCAAAGGCTCAAAAAATTGTACTTGATGCCGCCTTGCTTAACACTCAGCATTATAAGGTACGGATCAAAGGTAAAGTGGAGCAAACCAGGGAAAGAAGTAGCGCCCTCCCCTACACCTTGGTGGAGTAGCTAGTGAAAAGGGAACCTTCATGCCACCCTCGACTACGGTCACCAATTTTACTCACAATTATGTTAAAGTAAGTAAAGTTGGCGACCGTAGTTTAGGGCTACCCGAAAGCTCCCTTTTCAATAGCTACTACACCAAGGTGTAGGGGAGGACGCTACTCCTTCCCTTGGATTGCTCCACTTTACCCTTGATACGTACCTTATATTGCTGAGTGTTAAGCAAGGAGGTATCAAGTACCATTTTTAAAGTCTTTGGTATGACGCGACCGGGGATTGAACCCAGGTCTCCCAGACCATTGGCGAGCACTCTACTCACTCGGCCAATAAGATTGCAGAAGAATAGCAAATGTAGGTTATAAGTTGATCATTAAAAGGGTGTTCTGGTTGTTACACTAAAATGCTTCCAGTGGTGAGGATTCAGTTCTGAAGCATTGGGGAGTGTGGAATCCTCTCTTCTTTCTCGTAGACTGATTTTTATACCAAACCTGATTTACTTATTCCAGTAATTAATCATTGCTGGAGAGAGAATAATTGGATTCACCCTTTTCTCATTCTAAATGTTACCGCACCAAAGATTTTTTTTATCGATGCATTTATAATTTGTATTGGTCTGTTTTCAACCTAAATGGGCATCGCCCTTCTCTTTGGATACTGTCAGGTATTAAAATAAAAAAAGAACAAAAACTAAATAAATAAATAGTTGCAAGTTACCATTTCTAAGGTTTTATGTTTTGTTGATTGTCTTGACGGAATGAACCTGGTGTCATTTTCGCTCGAAGGGAATCCTGTGCTTTATTTCCGCTTTGCATTACGTATAAAACGTCATCAATAATGAGCTAACGTAAACAGCCCGAGGGAAGCTCGTTCGACGACACAGGTATTTTTATTGAAAGGAAAAAATAAAAAATACAAACAAACAAACCAACTCGTACAGTCTTCAATGAAAGACACAAGAGACGACAACAGAGTTTTTGCCTCCAAGTGCGCTTAATCACTGACGAGACTGACAATCACAAAGTGTGAGATTGACTTTTAGGTTGAAAGTTGGTGAGTCTTGTTACTGCTCATTTATTTTATTTTATTTATTCCTTTTTTTTTCTAGTTGCATACTCTGAATAAGAAGACAAATAATACCCCGAAATCTTATTAAGTACTTGTGTCAAGATAATGTTTCAAGTAAAAACATACTCACGTAAACGTCGACGTTAAACAGGAATTTTCTGATTTTGCAGCTTTGAAGGGCGGATGCTCAAACGAAAATTTCGAAATTTGATCGATAGCATTACAGAGACTACACTCTAATCCTTGAACTTCCCTAACGAAGACGAATTCAATACAGCGTCACTTTACTGAGATAGATAGATAGATAGATAGATAGATAGATAGAGAGATGTTTTCCAACTTGTTTAAATTCATACCAATTTCAACCGGCTATTGGGAAATTAATCTATCTATATATATATTCATCTCTCAGTTTGTTCATATCTATCTATCTATCTATCTATCTTTGCCCAGTCGGCTGGGGTGTAGAATACACCGACTGCACCTCTGCAGAGGGGTAAGACATCCCCCAACAAGTGTCCTGGATATGACACTAAATAATCTGATGGTGGGGTTCCAGATATACTGGAGATTTAGGGAATCCGAAATACCCCTTCATTGCCATCCCTCCCAGGTCCACTTTGGCCCTGAGTGGCGACACCTAATAAGGTTCCTATCTATGGGTTAAATAGAACTAAACAGTGGTTGGAGTTTACTGTTTTTTTTTTGCATTTAAACTGCGTATTTATGCTAAACTGAATTGTTTAAAAAAGAACTGTTTTGACATCTAAACTGCGTACTTATGCGAAACTGAATTGCTCAAAATAGAACTGTTTTGACATCTAGACTGTGAACTTATGCTAAACTGAATTATCTGAAATAAAACTGACATTAACTGTGTGCATTGCCCAGTCGGCCGGGGCTGTAAAATACACCGACTGCACCTCTGCAGAGGGGTAAGACTGCCCCAATGAGAGTCCTAGATATGAAACTAAACAATCTGATGGTGAGGTTTGGGAAATGCGGAGCACCCCTTCATTGCCATTGATCCCAGGTCCACTCTAGCCCGGAGTGGTTGCACCTGATTGGATTAAATAGAACTAACTGCGTACTGATGCTAAACTGAATTGTTTGAATTAGAATTGTTTGACTAAACTGAATAGCTTGAAATAGAAATGTTTTTGAAAATTAAACAGTACTTTCATTTAAACTGCGTGCTCATGCTAAACTGAATTCTTTGAAATTGAACTGTTTTTGACATTGAAACTGTACTTACACTAAACTGAATTGTTTTGTATGGAACTGTTTTGTCATTTAACTGTGTAAACAAAATCTGTACTTATACAAAACTGAATTAGCTGAATTTAAACTGAATTTAAACTGTTTGAACAAACTGAATAGCTTTAAATAGAAATGTTTTTGACAATTAAACTGTGTACGCATGCGAAACTAAATTGTTTGAAATAGAACTGATTATTTATATAAAAATTGATTTGGCGTTAAATAACCTACGAAAGTTAATATGCCATAAAAAAAACAACCAAACAACCAACCATCTCCCTCTCTCTCTCTCACTATCTATCTGTCTATCTAAGGGGGAGTCCCTATGGCATAGTGGTTAACATGTTGGACTGCGACATCGTCCTAAGCGAGTTTGACTTCGAATCGCGTTATTACGTTCACTTTCGGACTAATACTCTTAGGAAAGGCATGAACCCCTAATTCACCCAGATGTGGGTTAAATAGTATCACTACTGTTCTTTTACAAAGATGGCTTAGGCATTAAATAACCCACGAAGGTTGATATGCCAAAGAAAGCAAAATAAAATGAAACAAACTGTCTTTCGTACACCACACTCAATATGAACAAGGTAATATGACATATCAAACAACATTTAACTGTATGCAAACAAATGATTTATATCAAATAGAATTATTAGTGTTTGATAGCAATAGTTGAAAACATTTGACTGTGTGCAAACAATTGAGCTCTGAGTCGTTTAAAAATAGTTGCCGACAAATTATTCGTTTACACATCAAATATATATATATATATATATATATATATATATATATATATATATATATATATCATTAGGAAAAAACACAAACCGGTCACATTAGGATTATAGATTTATTTCCATCCTGTTATGTGTTTTTGAAAAATCAAAAAACACGAAAAAAAATTAACAGGAAAATTTAAATGTTCACTCTTGAATAGTTTTCTTGTCCTGGTGGAATTAATCCCAACTCCGGTTTAACTGGATCAAATAATAGCTATATATATATATATATATATATATATATATATATATATATATATATATATATATATATAAACAGAATTTGAGTTAAATGGTTCTAAAAGGTTGATATGCAATAAAAAAAAAAAAAACAACCAAGCAAGCAACTAACAGTATTGAATAATTGAAAACAAATAAAACGTCCTTTGAATATAAATAATCATCCTAAACTTTGATAAAAACGATTCTACGTACTTTATTCTTAAATGACAGTCATACAACCTGTATGTAATGTGTGATTTTAAATAATTAGAGAAGATACCAGTTTCTTTTTTGGATGGTGACATATTAAACATTGTTGGTTATTAAATGTCAACTCTTGTTTATAAGGGGGTTCATATCCTTCTAAATGGTATTTCTCTGAAATTGTATAAAACAGAACGACTGGGGATCGAACTCATTTAATTCGAGGACACAATCTTGCACTTTGGCCATTACGGTACCGAAACCAAAGCATAGAATTTGATAACACCGTTGAATAAAAACTTGAAAACCAAAATATGTTATAGACAGATATAATTCAATTTTTATTCGGGACCGATATACCATCTTGCAACCCGTATATAATATGGACAAGTACTGCTTGTTTGACTCCTTTAAATACGAATAATTATCTTTAACTATAACAAAAGCAAGTTTACGTCCTTTATTGTTAATACAGACTATTTTATAACCTGTATGTAATATGGGTAAAAATTTCTAGTTATAAAAAGATTGCATCCATTCGTAATGGAATTCAATTTGCGTTTTACAAAATTAAATCAATTATTTCGATCTGACATCAGAATCAATGTTTGGTGGATAGATAAAGCTACATTTCAACAATAACATAAATTAATTAATAAAAACAGTGGTAATTTAATAAGAGTTTAACAATATTTGGATTACAAACAACATTAATTATTGTAAGTAATTGAACAAAGAAATTAGAATGAACAAAGAAGAACAAGAACTTAGGAAAAGGGAGGAAATGTTAATATTTTCAAGCGACAATTAAATCATAACTGCAGTAACAACAAGCGATTTGTAATAAGTGTAAAGAATATACATGCGTTCAGGCACACACACACACACACACATATATATATATATATATATATATGCTTAGCCTAACAGTCATCGTCGTAGAAAATGGAACCAGGGATCCGAGTTCAAATTTTGGATGAGTTTGTTTTTCCTTCGCACTAATACTCTTTGGAAAGGCATGAATCCATCTATTTTCGCTCCAGCTATAGCTAAATAGTAGAGCAAACCTGATTATGATTTCAATGAAATATTTACAAATGAATAAAAGTTTGGCATTAAATTACCCAAAAGTAGTTGATATGCCGTTAAATGAATAAACCAAATTGAACCAAACTAAAACCTATATGTTGTTACGCTTTTAATCAAGAATTTATAAATTAATAAATCTTTGGGATTAAGTAACTAATTAGGGGGGTCTTTGTGGCGCAGGGGCTAACGTGTAGGACTGTGATATTGTAGTAAGCGAGTTCGAACGTCAGTCGCACTATTACAGGCATGAACACCTTTTTCTCAGTTATGGTCAAAATAGTATCACTCTTGTTCTTTTACAAGAACGGCTTCGGCAATAAGATAGCACACGAAGGTTGATATGCCATTAAACTAAGGAAACTAAAAAACAAACAAAAACACACGAAACTATAAGGAGTTGTTATGCCGTTAAAAAATTAACGAGAAAACTTGAAAATTTTTTGTTGATATGTTACTATTTAAGGATGAGATATAATGCTTTGTTATGATTTGAATATCACCCATAGATACGTCTTATATATATATATATATATATATATATATATAAGTTTAGTAAGTTGGCCGATCGTACTCGAGGGCGACGCGAACGCTCTCTTTTCAATAGCTACTACACTAAGGTTTAGAGGAGGGTGTTACTTTTTTCTCTGGATTGATTCACTTCGCCCTACTCCGTATCTTATAATACTGAGTGGTAAGCAAGGAGGTATCAAGTACTATTTTTTGAGTCTTTGGTATGACTCGACCTGGTACAGAACCTCGGTCCCCCCAAAAATTAGTGAACACTAACCAGAATGTTGCCCAGTCGGCTGGGGGTGTAGAATACACCGACTGTTTCTCTGCAGAGGGGTAAGACACCTCCAATGAGTGTCCTGGATATGACACGAAACAATTTGATGATAAGGTTCCAGTAATGCTGTAGCTTTGAGGAATGCAGAGTACTCCTTCATTGCCATTGTTCCCAGGTCCAGAGTGGTTGCACCTGATTGAGATATATCAATCGGCCAAATAGAACTAAACTGCATACTTATGCTAAACTGAATTACTTGAAATGGAACTGTTTTTGTACGCTTAACTGGATTGTTTGAAATGGAACTGTTTTTGACATGGAAACTGTACTTACGCTAAATAGAATAGTTTGAAATAGAACTGTCTTGGCATTTAATTGTGTGCAAACATAAACTATAGTTTTACTAAACTGAATTGTTTGAATTAGAACTGTTTGAGTAAACTAAATACTTTGAAATAGAAATGAACAATTAAACTGTGTACTTATGCTAAACTGAATTCTCAGAAATAAAACTGTTTATTTGTATAAAATGGATTTGGCATTAAATAACCGTCAAAGGTTGATATGCCATTAAACTCAAACAAACAAACAAACAAACAAACAACTATGCCAATGTGCCCATAAATATGTGTGTGTGTGTGTATGTGAGTAAAAGAGAGGATGAAAAGTAGTAATAAGATTAAAAAACAAACAAAAAAGCGCCACTTGATACTTCCTGTGATATTCAGAAGATGGGAAGTGTGAGGTTATATATATATATATATATATATATATATATATATATATAATAAAGAATATACAAATTGTAAACAAGCAGGAGATATAAAAAATATACAAAAACATTAGTAGAATCCCATTTAAAAAATTGTCTACGAGTATACTTAAAATACAAACAAACAATGTAGCTATAATAGATATATAACATTGATTTTCGCGGCTCTAAAAACCCAGTTTCTCATTTTTTTTCTATACCATAATTTTTCTATGTATATGGAGCTTAGGAGGAAACATTACTTTAAAATCACACACACACACACACACACACACACACACACACACACACATATATATATATATATATATATATATATATATTTCTTTAAGAAAAATAAAAACCGGTCAGATTAGGATTACAAATTTATTTCCATCCTGTTATGGGTATTGATATGAATCAATAACACCAAAAATAACAGGACTTCTTCATGGGGGTTGAGCACTCTGGCGAAGGAATTTTCGGCCGCCGCTCGCATAATGCAAAGCTCTTCGAAAGAATTGAGCACTCTGGTAGCCGATTGGGTATAAAAATGTAAACAAACGGACGCTGCTGCTGCTGCTGCTGCTGCTGCTGTAGCTAGATAAATACCTTAAAAATTCCCTTAGCCAACGTGGTACTCTTGTTGGCCGAGCGGTCTGAGACTTAGTCTAACGTAAAGTTGGATGGTTTTCGATCCCGGCTTCGAGCGTCCTACGGGTATAGCCACACTGAAGAGTTCTGATAGAACGAAACAGTCTGTCTGTGGATGACATATATATATATATTCATGCAGTTTTCTTTTACTATGGTTGTGTACTCTACGCTGCAAGGATGATTGTCACTCTGTGCTCTCCAAATTATTGACGTCTTTTTATTTAATTTTCTGGCTCTTTCTTTAATTTTGTATCTGTTCTAATTAGCTG
>OY757910.1:85084520-85229520 GCA_963585895.1 Sepioteuthis lessoniana
AAGGAAAGAAAGAGATAGAGAAAGAAAGAGAGTGGGTAGGAAGGAAACAGATGAGAAATGATGATAGGAAAAAATAAATAAAGAAAGAAAGGAAGAGGAGGAAATAGGAAGAATAAGAAGGAGACAATAAAAAGCGAGACAAGAAGAAATAAATAAAGAAAGAAAGAAAGAAAGAAAGAAAAGAAAGAAAGAAAGAAAGGAGAAAACTCAGAAAGTAAATTTGGAAGAAAAGTAAGAGAGAAAAAGATGAGAGTGGGTGGGAGAGAAACACAAGAAAAAGAAAGACAAAAAGATAGAAAGAAACATAGGGAGAGAAAATAGGGAAACTTGAAAGAACTGATTGAGGTTTTGGACTCTTTGTTCTTAATAGCGTATAAACCATCGTGGGTTAATTAAAGCCGAAGCCATCCTAGTAGAAGAACAGTAGCGGTATTATTAACTCATGACTGGCATTGGAGGTGGATGAGAAGGTTTATATCTTTCTGAAGAGTATTATTCCGAAAGTAAATACTATTGCGCGACTGGAGTTCGAACTCGTTTACTAGGATGTAGCAGTCAAGCATTTTAGCCACTTCAACACGAGGACTACCAACCTTAAGAAAAGAAAGAAAATAAGTGGATGGAAGATTGACTGAAGAAAAAGAAAGACATAAAGTTAGAAAAAGAATGAATGCTGGGAATGTAGTGGTGGTGGGGGAACACGAATGAAAGAGAGAAAGATTGAAGTGGGTGGAGGGAGAATAGAAGAAAAAGAAAGACCGAAAAATAAAGAGAGGAAAAGTAAGAGGGAAACGTGAAAGAAGAAAAGAGAGAAAGAATGGGAGGGAGAATAGAAGAAAAAGAAAGAGTAAGATAGGAATGAAGGAAATGCGAAAGAAAAAAGTGAGAAAGATCTAGAAGAAAAAGAAAAACAGCGAGAAAGTTTGAGAGTAGGAGTTTAAAGAAAAAAGAAGAGTGGAAGATAAAAGAGAAAATAGGAAGAAGAGAGAGAGAAGGAAAGAAAGAAGATAAAAGGAAAAGAAGAAAGAGATGAGAGTAAAAACCGGAGAAAAAGAAATAATCAAAGAGTAAACAAAAGAAAATAAAAATAAAGTACGAAGGAATGAAAAAACAAGAGAAGAAGAAAAATATAAAAATATAAAAATGAAGAAAAGATCAAAAGAAAAAGAAATGAAGAAAAGAACAAAAGAAAAGATCAAAAGAAAGAGAGACAGAAATATATTTAGCGAAGAAATGTTTAATAAAAGATAGCATTTGAAAGAAAATATTAACCCTCCTTTTTTTTTCGTTTTAAAAGGAAGAAAGAAAACATGAGAAGAAATTACGGAAATGAAAAAAAAAAAAAAAAAAAAAAAAAAAAAGAAAAAAGAAAAGAAAAGAAAATTGATAAATAAATAACGAGAAATTAACTGAAAAACGAAAATGGCCGGATAAAAAGGAAAGCGAACAGTGACGACAGAAATTAGCCGAGTCAAAATAAATCAGATATTAAGAATAAATTACTTTCGTTTTCTCACTTATGAATTTCAATTTAGTCTGAATAAAAATACATGATCTCCATTTTTATATTTCGTTTAATTTCTATGATAGACACCTAAAATAAAACACTAGTCACCTTTGTTTCTCAGCATTATAGAAGTATAAGATTTCCTGAAAAAAGACGAAAAAAGATTCGCTGTCTATCTGTCTGTTTCCCTCCCCACTCTCTCTCTCTCCACACACATACACACATACACACACACATATATATGTAGTTTGCTATATCTGTAAATAGTGTTTAATATCAGTGATACGTACATTTGGTTTGGTTTCTTTGGCATATCAACCTTCATGAGTTATTTGATGCCAAAACAATCCTTGTAGAAGATCAGCAGTGATACTATTTAACACATAGCTGGGATCAGTGCTAGAGCATATGTATCTAAGGATAGCATAGACATAGTCAACGGCTCTTCGTAACTGTCAGTTTCTCTCCTATGCGATAATTGGTGAGAAACTGACAGTTACAGACCACTGTTGGTTGTTGCCTGTATCTTTTCGCTATCTTAACTATATATATATATATATATATATATATATATATATATATATATATATATATATATATCAGTTTTTATATATATTTAATAGCATGGATGCTTATCCGCGATTAACGGTTTTATGCCGTCTATCCACGCCGATCATCATCTGCCTGATGTTTGCCGTGTAAAGACGACATGAAACCAGTGGTTGCAAATAAGCATTCATGTTATTAAATATATATAAAAACTAATATTTATCTAATATTATATAATAGCTCTATCACCGATATTGAGCATTCTCCAAATTATACTGCATTTGGTCTACCACTAACCCACTGAAATAGTGAGTGACAACCATAAGCTATTGTAACACACACACACACACACACACACACACACACACACACACACATATATATATATATATATATATATATATATATATATAATTTTTTTCTAAAAAACCTATGAGCTCTTTACCATGATTATTTAGATTTAATATTCTATTTTGAATATTTTATTTGTCCTGATTAGAATTATTCCCAACCTGGATTTACTGGATTGATTAATATCTTTTTCTATTTCTAACTTTATATATATATATATATATATATATATATATATATATATATATATATTAGATAAAAGGGTATATATATGTGTGTGCAATCGTAGGTAAAATGGTCAACAGAATGGAAAAAAATTAAGACATGAAAACCTATTTGATGGAGTGTTTGTATATTTATATATAAATACGAGTTTCTTCAGATAATGATTTGGAAATATTTTAAATTTTAGGAAAAGAAATATCAGTTGATTTCATTGAAAGTTGCCACAATTTGTCATTAGGCTCTGTAATATTCACTTCGCTCCGCTTCCGAATTACCTTGATTCGGATGAGCTGATACAACAATATTGCCAGCATGGATCTTTCCATTACCCGCTGTCTCGTAACCAGTCGCTGTTGTTCCTTCTTCGTGGTATCCCACGTTTCACTAGTGTATAACATCGCAGACAAAACGGTGCTATTGAAAAGAATGGCACCATCCATATCTCGGCACATATACACCATTCGTCTTAAGTAGACGTTCTCTTTCATCTCTTTAATTTCATCACTTCCAACCACTATACAACCCCCGTGGTGCATCTATAATTTAGTTTTTATGCGGTTTATCTTGAGGCCGACGATCGAACTTCAATTGTTCAGCTCACCCAGCGTCGCGTATAGCTGTTTAGTGGTTTCAGTGATGGGCACGTTGTCATCTGATAATCGGAGGTGAGTTAATAACTCGCCATTGATGTTAATGCCACCCTTGCAGTCAATGACCCATTTGAGACATGCAGTGGAGAATTGTCTCTCTATTTGACCCTCTAACCGACAAGGAT
Source organism: Sepioteuthis lessoniana (assembly GCA_963585895.1). NCBI lineage: Eukaryota > Metazoa > Mollusca > Cephalopoda > Myopsida > Loliginidae > Sepioteuthis > Sepioteuthis lessoniana. Next base: position 85,087,928 of record OY757910.1, read on the forward strand.
TGTTATCAATGGTGACAGAAAAACTAAATCGGTGATACAATTTGAGTTTGTCTCTTTAGATAGTTTGGTGTATCGTGCCTCAAATCTTTTCCAGAGAATTTAACATTGCATTTATTTCTATGCTGTCAAAGGCTTTCTCAACAAAAGAGAGGCAACCTGTATTCTTTTGCTTGCTCCAACAACTGTATGAGCGAAAATATGTTGTTCATTATGCTATAGTTCTTACGGAGGGCTGCTACTTCATTGGCTATTGGTCAGCAAGATGTTTTATCAGTCTGGTGACCATGTCAATTGTGAAGAGATTATAAAGGGAAGACGAAACAAATGAGACAATAATTTTTCAGATCTATCAATCTATCTATCTTGTATTTTGGTATTTCTTGAAGGTGACAAAAGTGATGTTGAAACATCTCGCTTACTAAAAAGAAAAGGCAAATAAAAAGCTGAATAGCAAATGTGTGCCTGTCACCTTCAATAAAATTATATATATATATATATATATATATATATGTATAATCTTTGAATGGATGAATTAATTTGATTTTCATACTATTTGTCCTGATTGGTTTGGTTTGGTTTTATGGTATATCAACAATTGCAGGTTATTTAATACCAAATCCGGTTTGTACTGGATTTATATGATTTGTAAACATAAGTCAACAAAGTTAAATAGTTTCAAGTATTGCTATGTATCGCTAACAATTCAGTTAAACATCAGTCCTTTACACATTGATAAATTATCAAATAGTTCTATTTCTAACAATTCAATTTAGCATAACTCATTTATTTGCACACAGTTTACATGTCAAGCATTACTAGAGCCACCCCATCAGATTGTTTAATGCCATATCCAGGACACTCGTTGTGAAAGAGGTCTTACCCCTTAGCAGCAATGTAGTCGGTGTATTCTTCAGCGTCAGCCGATGAGCTGTATTTATTTTGAGGCCAAAGGCCAGACTTTGATTGTTTAGCTGTTAGCCTGGCATGTAACTAATTTGTGCAAACTGGTTTGGTTTGGTTTTATGGCATATCAACCATTGTATATTATCTATTGCCAAATCCTGTTTATACATATATATTAGATATGTATGATTTGGTTTGGTTGATTTAAGGTATATCAACTATTGTAGATTATTAAATGCCAAATCCTTTATATATATGTCTGTGTGTGTATTAGATATATATGATTTAGTTTGGTTTGGTTTGGTTTTATGGCATATCAACCATTGTACATTGTTTAATATCATGTTCTCTTTATACAAATGTGTCAAATATGATTTGTAAACACATTTTGTTGATAACATTTTTAAACGTGCCTTGTCTCATTCTTCTGCACACTGTTAAATGGTTCTAAGTATTGCTTTATACCACTGACAATTCAATTAAATTTCAGTCATTTGTTTACTCAAAGTTAAATGATCAAACATTTCTATTTCAAATAATTCAGTTTAGCATAAGTCATTTGTTTGTACACAGTTTGAATGTTAAACAGTTCTATTTGGCCCATAGATAGAACCCAATCAGGTGCTACTACTCCAGACCAGAGTGGACATGAGACTGATGGCAATAAAGGGGTGCTCCGCATCCCCCCAAACTCCAGCATTACTGGAACCTTACCATCAGATTGTTCAATACAATATCCTGGACGCTCGTTAAGGGGGTGGTCTTACCCCTATGCAGAGCTGCAGTCGGTGTATTCCTACAGCGCCAGCCGACTGGGCCTGTATTCTTTGGCTTTTTCCATCAACTGTATGAGAGCAAGTATGTGGTACATCATGTCGTAAGTTTTCAATAGTAGGGGAAATCGTTTTAATAATCTATTCATTGCTTTTAACAAACAGCAGTAAAAATTCTTCGATTAATAAGGTAAAAAAAAAAAGATGTGTTGTTCTTAAGGATATATCTTGCCATTATAAAAAAGAAATCTTTGTGATGAAATGTAGTTCAATAAATACCCTCATGAAAAAAATTGACTCAAATTTATAATCTGACGATGCGACTGACATCAATTTTGACAGGTATTGTCTTTCATCTTAATTTTTTTAGTTGTTTCTTTTTTTATGACATCTTATTAGACTGTTAAATGAAATTTGATAAAGAAAAAACAAATCAAAATTATGATTAAAGAAAATACAAGTAAAAACAAACGGTTGATAATGTTTCATGTCAAAGGGGAAAAAAACTACAGCTAATACAGAATTTCATGTGCAGAAGAAAAAAACCCCGAAAAGCGAGGCAACTCTTATATATATATATATATATATATATACACATGAGACAATGTGTGAGTGTATGTGAAGCTTGTTAGAGAAGATTTCTGTTAAAGAGAAATGATCTGGAGATAAGTGGCAAATCAATAATCAGTTGTATCTAACAAATAACTATAGCACGCATATAATGATCAGTGATTCTTTACTCAATGTATAAGAATATTTTATGAAATCAGTGACTCAAATTCTAGTTTAACGCAGTTCGTAAAGCGTCTTTCAATAATCTCATTTTCGATTCAATTCTGTTGTTGGTTAATTCGTAATCATTGAATCATAGAATATAATTCAATAAAATTATTGCATGAGGATCTTACATTAAAAACCAAATGTACGTGGAAAATATATCGTATTTTTTCCCTTATTCGTCCATTAAATACTCTATATACTCGTGTATAGGTTGAATTTTGAAAACCTATATTTTCAGGAAAAAGAAATTATTGCATTGACACATTTTGGTTGTCTGATTTATGGCATGTTAACGCTTTCTGGGCTATTTAATGCTGCAGTCAGTCTTTTTTCTTTTCAAGCAATCATATGGTTTCTAGTAACTAATGATTGATCATTTGTCGACAATTACAGCTTCAAGTAACTATTCTTAATACTAATAATTCATGCCCAATCATATGATCTCAAGTAACTATTCGTATTTAATAATAATAATAATATGTTCAAGCAAAAAGAGATACGATGCAAACAAAATAGCAACTATTGGTTATATGGTGATAGAAACGAAACATTAATTATATAATAAGCGAATGAAGCAAATTAACCCAAATAGAGTATAAGATTAGACACGACTGGGTGAGGAAGGGGATCCACATAGAACTGTGCAAGAAATTAGAATTTGACCCTACGAACAAGAAGTATATGCACAGCCCAGTATCTGTCTTGGATAATGAGACATCCAAAGATCTCTGCGATTTTTTCATACAAACAGATCACCTAATTTCGGCCAGATGACAAGGCCTAGTGATAGACAACAACAACAACAACAACAAAAAAAAAAGAAAAAAAAAAGAAAAGAAAAGAAAAGAAAAGAAAAGAGAACCTGCCATATAGTGAGCTTTGCCGGTCTAGCAGACCACAAACTAAAATTAAAAGAAAGCCAAAAGAGAGATGAATACGTAGACCATGCCAGAGAACTAAAAACAAATATGGAACTTGAAGGTGACGGGGATACTAATTGTAATTGGTGCACTTGGAACAATCTCCAAAGGATTTGTACAGGGACTGGAAGACTTGGAAATAAGAGGACAAATAGAGACCATCGAGACTACAAAATTATTAAGATCGGCCTGAATATTTAGAAGAGTCCTGGAGACTTGAGGAGACTTGCTGTCACTCAAAACCCTAGTGAGAAACCATCAGCCAATGCTGGAGTGAAAAAATCTCAAAGGAGTAAAATAATAATGATATGGAACATGAAAGTGACGGTGATACCAATTGTAATTGGCGCGCTCGGTAGAGTGACCAAAGGATTGGTATAGGGACTGGAGGACTTGGATATAAGAGGACCAGAGGAGGCCATCAAAATAACGCTATTGTTGAGATGGGCCAGAATACTGATAAGAATCCTCGAGACTTGAAGAATCTTGCTGTGACTCACCCTCCAGTGGAAAACCATTCGCTAACGCTGGTGTGGAAAACTCTCAATCAGTAAAATAATATTTTTATCATTAAGGGTTTTCGGACTATTGTCCTGTAACCTCCAGATGATTGTCTCCTTAGAAGCTTAGGGAACCAACGCCTATAACCGTTACACCATGTGTCCAGCCTGACTACATGCGAGTAACAATACAGGAATACTTAACACTTGTACCCGGTTATGGCTAACGGAATCAGAACAGGTGACCCCTATTGATTCAATAAAGGACATAGTTCGAAGTTCCGTGAAGGTTCCCGAGTTCGACAAACACCTGAAGAAGGCCGGAGGACATATCGGCCGAAACGTTGTGGAAATAACAATAAAGATGAAGACAATAGTCCGAAAACCCTTAATGATAAAAATCAACAAGCTTCGTCTCAGAAATTTAGACTACTAGTAAAATAATAATAATAATAATAATAGTCTTTTGTTTATTTACTGTAATATGTTTTCGTTTAACTGTTCCAATTCAACAATAATCATTTGTTTGCAAACAGTTGTATTGTTTCTGATATCAATCATCATCATCATCATGTTGTGCCGCTAGCACGGATATCCCTGACCCTGTCTCGCCACTTTTCCCTGTCGTTCATCGCCTCTGGCGGGTCTTCAAAGCTACATCCCGTATCCTCATATAGCTGCTGTATCTATGTTCTAGCTGGTCGTCCTGCTTTAGCTCGTCCGTATGTGGGGGTCCATAAGAGTACATCCCTTATGAGCTCGTCCCTGCGTACCTGGCTCGTCTAACTTGGATAGTTTTCGTGATGGGAGGCAGGTGACCGTATTGTTGGTGCCTTGTGGGGTGTTGCCGCCAGAACTTGTTCAATATTGCTCTCAACATTCTTGTGTAGTTGCCGTCTAGCTTCTTCTCCAGCCGTTTTGTTAGCATCCAAGTGGTGCATCCGTGCGCATTATTGTACGGTTTCAAGTTTTTAAGCATGTATATAGTTTCAAGTAACTAATAATAATACTTTGTCAGGAATTATAGCTTAGTAACTATGTGGAGGTGCCTGTGGTGTAATTGTTATCGTCGTAGAAAATGAACACGGCGATACGAGTTCAAATCCTGGACGAGACTGATTGCATTTCACATAGCACTAATACCCTTGGGAAAGGTATGAATCCAATTATTCTCCCTCCAGCTATGGGTAAATAGTAGGACAGACTAGGTTTGGCAACTAGTCTAGGAGAAGGAAAACTCTGAATTCAAACCTCCGCTTAAAAATTGACCTTGTGTCATATCCTGCCCGAGCGGAGGGGTTGGTAAATAGGATAACTTAGTAACTATTCTTGTCTTGTGGGTAGAGTGTTCGCCAATAGTCCGGGAGACCTGGGTTCAATCCCAGGTCGCGTCATACCAAAGACTTTAAAAATGGTACTTGATACCTCCTTGCTTAACACTCGGCAATATTAGGTACGGTAAAGTGGAGCAATCCAGGGAAAGGAGTGGCGCCCTCTCCTACACCTCAGTGTAGTAGCTATTGAAAAAGGAGCCTTCTGGTCGCCCTCGAATACGGTCGCCAATAACAACAACAATGCGGTTTAAAGTATAACGGTACGTCAGTATTGAGATGTGTGTTGTTTTATAGGACACTTTAAGGGCCAGTAATGATAACCTTTCAAAACTATCGGCCGGACCGCGGTGAAAGGAAATCAAATACAAAACGCTATTATTGGTTTTGTATATACGAAATTTGTCACTAGACCGTTTATAGCACTCAGCCGAAAACATGGGCTAAAAGGAAAAAAAGTGTGCTAGCAAGAAGATTGATAGATAGTGAACTGAGAGAGAGAGAGGGAGATATATAGATATATATATATATAGAGAGAGAGCGATAGATAGAGAGAGGGAGAGAGAGAGAGAGAGATAGACCGAGAGAGAGAGAGAGAGAGGGGGGGGAGAGAGGCTGTTATTATCTTTGTGCTTGCCGGCTGTTTGCGCGTGCGTGATTCCGACATCCCGTCCGTCTTCCTTTCGAGTCTTCTTCGTCTAGTCTCCTACATCGTTTGTTCTGTCGAGTTCCGACGTCATTTTCCCTGTGTCTGCCCCGAGTTTCCTAGAATCCGACTTTATATATCTATCCTTAAAATTATTAATTACGTAATCATAAAGTCATTGCTAAGTATCAAACATCAGAAGAGTTTACATAACTGTTTACCTTTGATTAATAAATATCAGCTGATTTTAAACAACTGCCCATTTTCGAATTCGTAAAGAAACGTTTATTGCATGCTTGACATCCCCAAGTATTAAGCTATCAACAAATGTCCACTCCAACCTTGACCACGATCACAAATATTGGGGCTGTAGAATATAACGATTGCACCTCTGCAGAAGAGTAAAACCCCAAGATATGACACTAAACAATCTGATGGGGAGATTCCAGTGATTCTGAGACTTTGGGGGAATGCGGAGCCCCTCTTTATTGCCATTGCCCCCAGGTCAATTCTGGCCCTGAATGGTAGCACTGTTATGTTTTGACCTTTTGACCCGGCCAAAAATGCCATTCCAAGGTGATGCACCGGAAGGAGGTGACACATTCTAATGGCAGTTATGAGAGGAAATCGCGTGGGCGGAAATTGGCTGATGAAATAGGACGAGCTAAAAAATTCCCATGGTACACTCATAGACTGATGCACCGGAGAAGAGTGACCTGTGAACTGCATGACAGTTATTTCCGCTTGATGACGATTAAACATTCGATTTCAAAGATCGTGTGGGCGTCGAACGATTATATAACTCAGTTGAGTTCAACGGGCAGTTGAGTTGAGTTCGACGGCCGGTGCCAGTGGAGTTACAGTTGAGTTGCAGACAGTTGGAGTTGCTGCCAGTTGGAGACGAGATGTGGTAGGGAAAGCCACACCAGGCCGAAGGCGCTGGGGGCCTGATGAGTTGGGGTCCAGAGAAGATGCTGATAAGATGCAGTAAAGAAAGCCAGCACCCAGCAGAGTGGACCCCAGGGCCCCGGTTGAGCATCTGAGGACGAGAAAGACACAACGTTGACGGTCATAAGTTTGGGGGTCAAAATATTACAGTTTATGTTCGGTCACCAGCTCCCTCTCACACGCAAATCTTGAACAACCCTTTCGAACCCTTACAAATAAAGTGAGAGGTAAATATATTTATTAAGAAGTTTTTCTCTGTTTTTATCATTGCGTCGGTTTATTTATTGTATCGTTATGATGCTGTAGATGAGTATATAACAGCACCTGATAGGGCCCTATCTATGGGTCAAATAGAACTAAACTGCATACTTATACTAAACTGAATTGTTTGAATTAGAACTGTTTGACAAAACTGAATAGCTTGAAATAGAAATGTTTTTGAAAATTAAACAGTACTTTCATTTAAACTGCGAAATTATGCTAAACTGAATTGTTTGAAATGGAACTGTTTTTGACATTTAAACTATACTTAAGTTAAACTGAATTGTTTAATATAGAACTGTTTTGACATTTAACTGGATGTAAAGAAAATCTGTACTTATACTAAACTGAATTAGCTGAATTAGAACTGTTTGGCAAAACTGAATAGCTTGAAATAGAAATGTTTTTGAAAATTAAACTGTACTTACATTTAAACTGCGAAATTATGCTAAATTGAATTGTTTGAAATGGAACTGTTTTTGACATTTAAACTATACTTAAGCTAAACTGAATTATTTAATATAGAACTGTTTTGACATTTAACTGGGTGTAAACAAAATCTGTACTTATACTAAACTGAATTTGCTGAATTAGAACTGTTTGAATAAACTGAATAGCTTGAAATAGAAATGTTTTTGACATTAAACTGCGTACTCATGCTAAACTGAATTGTTTGAAATATTACTGGTTATTTTATACAAATAATCAGTTCTATTTGAAACAATTCAGTTTAGCATTTGGATTTGGCATTAAATAACCTTCAAAGGTTGATATGCCATGAAAACCAAATAACCAAACAACCAGTAAACCAATAAATAAAATCCCTCAACTTGGCTTTAAATTCAAACTAAAAAAAAAGAATTAACTGCTAAAATAATTGATTGAAATCGTTAACTATTTTACAAAAGTATTCCGATCTAATACTAACAATGCTTAATACACAAGTATCTGGTTTCAAGTAATTAATCAATTATGATAATTTGTTTGCATTGTTATATAGTTTCAAGGGTTGGAGAATCTCTAGATATTTTATGTCCACATTGAAATATATAGTATACTGATAAAGTCATTCTCAATGAATTTTTTAGTATGTTTACAGCAAAAGTTCAAACTTTTAGTTAATATTTTAGTTCTATTTTAATTATTGCACAAGACAGATTAAAAACAGTTTTAAACACTGAAGCTGTATTTACCAAAATGAATAATGCAAAAAACGTTGATTTTCTTCAAAATAGTTCCCTCGACAAACAACACACTTATTCGAGTGAGATTTTCATTGGTCGAAGAACCACTGAAACATTTATTTTGATATGGTGCGTCGCTGCACTTTTGTATTTTTTTAAATGTCTTCCACATCCTCAAATCTTACCCTTGGGATAAGCTTTCAGTTTTGGAAAAAGAAAAAAAAACGTTGTATGGAGCTAGTCTGGTGTGTATGGAGGGTGCTGCACTCGAACAATCGCGTGTTTTGCACCCCCCCCCACAAATAAAAAAAAAAAATAACTGCTGATCAAAAAGTATCGATAATTGACGCTCTCTTGTCAAGACGTCTAAACATCTTTATTTTATAAAAGAAGTTGCTTACTTGTGTACACGTTTTCATTTAAATTATTGAAAGTAAAAAAAAAGAAAGTTAATCTAATTAAATCTCTTATATCTTTGGATACATACAAGGTATATTGAATACAAATAAGACCACATTCATTTCATATGGTTATTATAAAATGTAATGTTTAAACTTTTTAGTTTATAACTTAGTACAAATTTGATTAAGACGTACTACTTAGAATAACTGAAAAACTTTACCAACCTCTTTGAGATCACTTTTAACGAGAAATCATTTTGAAGTAGAAACGTACAATTTTAATTGGTCTTTCGTGGAAGGTCGCATCAAATTTGATGGTTAGAACGTCGCAATTAATTTTTCGTAAACGGAGATGTCATAAAATTTAAACATAAATAAATGACGTTTGTATTTAAATATATAACTCAGAAAAACGGAGATGTGATGCAAAGGTTCATGGGCTGCAAATTTGACGTTTCTTGGACAAAGAAAAAAAGGACCTTGACTTTTTTGTGCTAATCAGATATGACATTTAGATTACTCAGTTAATGCCTATGATTTGGGTTTTTTTTTTGTCTTATATCATATCAATTTTCGTGAGTTATTTGATGCTAGAGTCATCTTTATCGGAGAGCAGTAGTGGTATTACTTAACCCATTGCAGCGAAGTTAGGGTTCATACTTTTTCTAAGGATTTTAGTGAACGGAATTGCGTTACTAGAGTTTGAACTTGCTTACTATGTTATCACAGTGTTGTTTTGTGGCTCGTACTACGTGACTTCCGGTATGGCGGAAGTATAAAAGACGTCGTGTCTCTTAAGCATGGAGAAGCATAAGCATAAGCAGAAAGAGAGACAGCACTGAAAGGACGCTGGATAGTAAGTAGTAAGAACAATTTTCGACGTAACACCAACAGTGCGAGACTTATAATACTAGTCGGACTGTACCACTTGAGTTAATAAACTATTAACGCTATTTTACTGTGTATCTTTTCCTTATCACGATACAACACACAGTTTAGCACGTAAACCACTACACAACGGGGAATTGCCCCCGCAATGTCTATGAAGAAACAAAATGTGAAATGTATGCTGTTATCTTAGTCATTATCTTGTTGTTAATAACTTCATCTAAGGAGGACATATCGGCTGAAACGTTGTGGAAATAACAATAAAGATGAAGACAATAGTCCGAAAATCCTTAATGATAAAAATCATCAAGCTTCGTCACAGAAATTTAGACAACTAACTTTATCTAAATTTAACTATTACACAGGGTGCTTCAGAAATCATCATCATCATCATGTCGCTCCAGCAGCACGGATTTCCCTGAACCTCTCCTGTCACCCGTCTCTATCGTCCATCGCTTCCGGTAGGTCTTCGAGGCTACATCCTGTATCGGCACAGAACTGTTGCATATAGGTTCTAGCTGGTCGTCCTGCCTTTGCTCGTCCATGTGAAGGGGTCGACTGTAGTACGTCGCTAATAAGTTCGTCCCTACTTCTCCAGCAATATCCCGCATGTCTGGTTCGTCTAACTTGGATAGCTTTCGTGATGGGTAGCCGTACAGCCGCTGTTTTGTGGGATGCTGCCTTCAGGACTTGTTCAATATTGCTCATAGCATTCCTGTGTAGTTGCCGTCAAGCTTTTTCCCCATACATTTTTTAGCGTCCATGTAGTGCATCAATATAGCACTATCGACACGACTGCTGCTTGGAAAAAACTGCGTTTTATTTAATCGGTCAGGTCTGACTTCCATATGACCGATAGCTTTTTAATAGCTGTCCATGCCTTTGTTAGTCGCGTGTTGATGTCTCTCTCGGTTGATAAGACACTGCTTTCGAGGTAGGTGAACTCGTCCACTAGTTTAAAAGAACTATCATTTAGTGTGGAGATGTCGCCTCTTTGATTAAAACACATGTATTCCGTCTTGTCTGCATTGACATGGAGGCCTGTGTCAGCAGCTGCTCATTCCAGACTATGTAGCAGGGTTTCGGCTTGGGCGGGTGTATATGTTATCGATGTTGTCCGGGTCCGTAATTATTTGTGAGAGGTATTTTCTACTTCTTTCCTTGGTCTGCTTGAAACCGTTGTCTTTCATTTTATCAATAGATGTTCTAAGCACGTAGTCTAGACAGATGATAAAGAGGTATGGGGCAAATGTGTCTCCCCTTGCAGCACACCCGCTACAATGTCGAAGTAGTCTATATCTCTATCTGGGAAGCGGACTTTTACTTTCGTGTTTTTATATAGCATGATTATAGCTGTGACGGTTTCTTTGGGTAGGCGAGTAGTATTTACTCCATCTTCCCTCTGTGTATGGAGTCAAAGGCCTTGGAGAAGTCGACAAATAATATTATTGCCTCTATATCAAATGATCTAAAATTTTAACAGCACATATAGAAAGAAGTCAAAATTCTTTGTTTTATGTTTTTTTTTTCAGGTATAGAAACACAATTCAGTGGAAAGAAAAGATGTTTAAACATTAAACATAAAATTTTAAGTAGTTTCTATACACGCAGAAAAAAATTTGAGATAATTTGAACGAGAATTGAGCAAATTATTAAATTAGGAAATGATATCAATTTTTCTGAAAAACACACCGTACATCTCAAATGATATATAATATACTCTATCAAGGATTCTACTGAAGAGAAGACACAGATATCAAGTTCTAAAGTGGAGATGCCCAATTTTTATTAGTTTTTTCGGCGTGGTTGTCGAAGAAGACCACATATGACCTTAAGGCTGCAAGTTTACTTCACACATTGTATAGAATTATCCATATTATGTGTTTTATTGGACTGATTAAATCATGAAGCATCTTTATATAAACAAGTAAGTTTTATTAAAAAATATTTTTTGTTTTTGTTTTGTTTGTTTTTTTGTGAGAAAGCATTGAGATATTAGAGTCTAAAGTTGGTTGGTTCGTTGAGTTTTAAGGCTTATCAACCCTTGAAGGTAATTTAATGCCATGTCCTTCATATATATATATATATATATATATATATATATATATATATATATGTCGTATATGGACCTACGACCCGGCCGGACTGTCAAAATAGGAAATGCACCTATGTAAATAACTGGTGCATCGGCTCAAGGAATAGCAGAATATAACCTTGACCGTGGACGGGTTGAATGAGTGCGATTGTGACGTCCACAAGAGATTGAGTGGACGTTGAACTATTATATAACTCGGTGAAGACATGAAGTCAGTTAGTTTTGGAGACCAGACCAGTTGGAGACAAGATGCGGTAGAGAAAGCCTGAACCCAGCAGAGGGAGCCCTCAGGCCCCTGATTGAGCAGTTGGGGATCAGACGAGTTGGAGAGAAGTTGCTGGAATGAGAACATGTCCTAGAGAGGCTGGGCCCCCAGGTCCCCGGTTGAGCAGCTCAGGAGAACCGGAAAGAAACGCGGTTATGGCCAATAGAGTGGGGGTCAATATGTTGCAGTTCTGTTCGGTCTTCAACTCCCTCTCACACACAACCCTTTCAAATAAAGTGAGAGGTATATTTTTCTAAAAGAACTGTGTCGCTCGTCGTCTTTATTGTGTCGTTGTTATGTTCTGCATACAGATGTGCATGCATATGTAGATGTAAATGTATTATGCGTTTGTATAGTTGGTCATGGTTGTGATTATATATATATATATATATATATTGGAAGCGAATAGTTTGTAGGTAACATTTTAAACAAGCAAGAGCTCATTTTTTGCACACATTTAAAAGGCTTTGATGTATTGTTATCGAACGTTAACAATTAAATTTAACACCAATCATTTGTTTGCACATAGTTAAATGGTTAAACCGTTTTATTTGATCCATAGATGAGATCATAACCGGTATTACCAATCCGGGTTAGAGTGGACCTGGGAATAATGACAATGAAGGAATATTCTACATTCCCCAAGGCTCCTGGACGGAAACATCACCATCAGATAGTTTAGTGTCATATTCAGAATACTCTTTGGGTAGGGGTTCTTACCCCACTGCAGATATTCAGTCAGCGTATTCTACAGCTCCAGCCGACTGGGCTAGGTTCTAAAGATAAGGCATTTAAAGTACCAGGTAAATATTTGAGAAGAAACCAAATTTGAAATCAATGCCATTATCTTTGCAGTACCTCTCAATCACGAGTCAAAAATAAGTCGTAAATAATTTTTTAGAGGTTAATCGAATCACCCAGATCAGTCGCCAATGAAAAACTCTTAAGAGCGTTTAGAGTTTTAGTTCGATATATTAACATTGATTTCAATGTAAAATCATCCAAACAAAAGTTAGCCCTGTCGGTTGGGGCAGTAGAATACACCGACTGCATCTCTACAGAAGTGTAAAATCCTGTTCCCTTAACAAGTGTTCTGGATATGAAACTAAACAATCTGATGATGAGGCTTCAGTAAAGCTGGAGCTTTGGGAAATGTAGAGTACCCCTTCATTGCCATCGCTCCTAGGCCTATTCTTATCTGAGTGGTAGCACCTGATTGGGTTCTTTCTATCTATGGGTTAAACAGAACTGTTTAACATTTAAACTGAGTACAAACAAATGATATGCTAAATAGAATTGTTTGAAATAGAAATGTTTGATCATTTAACTCTTTGTAAACCAAGGACTGATGTTTAATTGAATTGTTAGTTATACATAGCAATACTTGGAATCATTTAACTTTGACTTAAATTGAACTGTTTGATCAATTAACTGTGTGTATCTACAAAATGTGTTTACAAATCATATATTTGATATATGTAAAAACAGGATTAGGCATTTAAATAACACACAATGGTTGATATACTATAAAAATAAACCAAACTAAACCCAACAATCTGTGTGCCAAAAAAATGAACTCTGACTCGTTTAAAAATGTTGTCACGAAAATGTGTTTACATATATATATATATATATATATATATATATATATATATATATATATATATATATATATATTCAGAATATGTGTATAAAGAGAAATTTGCATTAAATAACCTACAATGATTGATATGCTATAAAAACCAATCAAACTAAATTATATATATATATACATATATATATATATATATATATATATATATAGAGAGAGAGAGAGAGGGAGATTCAGCATTAAATAACATGCAAGAGTTGATATGCCATAAAAAATCCAAACCAACCAACCAACCAACCAACCAACCAATCTAACAAAAGTCTAAAAGGATCTTTTGAAATTAATATCCTGCTTTTGATTTTTGCGATATTTGCCCTCAAACGAATCCATCTTGTCTACGCTTTCTTTGGTTTCTTCATTTAATGGCATATCAACCTTTGTGGGTTATTGAATCAACAAAAAATACACAAACATGATGTTAAAGCAATTGACAAGTTGAAAAAATCTATTTTGTAAGTGTGATAAATCCAACAGAATTTATAGTATTGAACCAACCTTGTACAAAAAGAATCACTTGATTCAGCTGTGAGCAGACCTTACAAAAAGGTTCTAACATAGAGGAAAAATACCAATAGCGAATCCAGAAAAAGTCACCCACAGATTCAGGTTAACTGACAGAATTTGCAATTTTGATAAATCAGCGTTCATAACTCTCGAAGACCACAGGAGTAAGTTTTAAAACAAACCCCAAAGTAAGTTACTAAATCCAATTAAAAATACTAAAGGCTGTATAAACAAATTAATTTTATAAAAGTGGTCTGGAACAAATAGGCTGAATCAGTTGAAGAGGAAGCTAGTCTCATTTGATGATAGTATGTTTATTAAAAATTACCTAGATCCGACTGTATAATATAATGGCCGAGGGATTTCATTTTATATATCTTGCCTTTGGGTTTAGTCAGGCTGAGAACCTTTCGGCTCAGCACATGGGTTAGTTAGGTGCAGACTTGAGTAAGGGTGTTGACGCGCGTGCGCAGGGAGGATGTGTCATTTACAGATGTCAAAATAAAAATCCCAGAGAAAGGTTGACCAGTGGATGTGAATGACGTCATGCACCGGAAGCGGGCGCGGAGGATTTTGGGGATTTTGAAAAAGTAAGAGTTGAGTCTTGCCGTCCGAAGAAGAAGGGTGGCTTTCGCTCGCTCATCGAAGCCAGGCCAGTGGCCTTGTGGCGGGTGCCACACGTGTTAGGGGGTGGGCAGATGGAAAAGCCAGCATAAAAAGATTGTGCACCTCTCTTCCTTATGTCGAAACCTTTAACTCAAAGGTAATAAAAGGTTTCGTACCTGAACTAAGAAGTAGTTACTTGATTTTCGTGTTTCGGGATTCCTGTGTTCAATGTTATATATATGTATATTTCACATCGTTATGCTATGTCCATTTCACACATAGCATTTATTATGTCTATGGTACAACTGTACGAAAAAACCACAGAAACATATTCTAGTTGTGCCACTTCAAATCAGACGTAAACTTTCTATGAGAACATTAGATATTAAGGAAGCATGGACATATATATTTGCAAAATGGTTGGAGAATTCTTCGATGGTTTGGTAGACCGGGGTTCAGTATTAGGTTGAGTCATGCCAAAGACTAAAAAAAATGGTACTTGTTGCATCCTTGCTTAACACAGCATTAAGAGGTACAGATTAAGGGTAAGTGGAGCAAAAGAGTATAGCCATCCCCTACACCTCAGTATAGTAGCTATTCGAAAGGGAGCCTTCGGGTCGCCTTTGAACTACGGTCGGCCATTATATATATATATATATAGTATTTTAAAATAATAACAGTAGAATGAAGTAAAAACTAAAAACGTGCTCAATACTTTCTGAGTAGAGCAAAATACAATGAATACTAAAAATAAAACTAACAAAGTTTTCCTACTATTCAAGTTTCATAAATGTCACTTCTATGGTAGACAGCAAAACAAAGTAAATAAAGAAATAATATACGCTAACATTGTGTTCAATATAAAATTTTTCTTATTTGCTGTTTTGCTGTCAACTTGAGTAATAGGAAAACTTCTTTGTGCAATTTTATATTTAGCATTATACCCCCCCTCACACACACACACACACACACACACACACACATATATATATGTATATTCTTCAGTCCAGTCCAACCGGAGTCGGGAATAATTCCGTCAGGACAATTGAATTATTCAAACTTCTTAAAGTGACCGAATTTTGTTTTTCTTAAAAGTATATATATATATATATATATAACATTAGTGAGTGAGATAGAAAGGAGGAAGAGAAAAGTAATCTCAGAATTAAAAATGTTTCCTTATTTGTATTTGAAAGATTTCGCTTGTTAATTCAGATGAAAAGTATTCCTTTTGTGAATTGTTATTTCTTTTTTATTCTTTGCTAGTATAAATTTTGAGTAATATATAAAAATGTGATACCCTATACTAATGAAAGGTTTAAACATTTTCATGATTTCTTTTTGGTCTCCAATAAATTTTTATTTTTTACAATTAGTGCTTACTTACAGGATAATTTTTTTGTTAATTATTTTGAAAAATCAGCACAGTTTTTATTCAAATTTTCATTTACCCTCAAGAGATTTAACGAGAAAAGAATCTAAGAATTCATTTACTACACTTTTCTTTTATTCCTTTAAGGATTTCTTTTGTGTACATTTGAAATAACATTTAAAGAATTATCCCTAAACTCATGATTGGTGTGAAACATTATTGGATTTTAAAAAAATATGACAAAAAGTTAAATTCAGTTCTTCAGTTCTGTTGAGTTAAAGTGATAAAAATGTATTTATTTAATTTTTCTTTTTTACCCAATAAAAATGTAACGGTAAGAATAAGCTAAGAATTAAGAGTCTCCTTATTTTTTGGTGGAAAATTTGACGTATTAATTCAAATGAAAACTATTCGCTAATTCTAAGAATAGTTTATTTAAAAAAGTTTTTGTGTTAGACTGATTAAAAATTAATTTGTTTTGCCCTAAAAATATGAAAAGTATTCGTTTAAAAATCACCTATCAATAAGCAATACTTTTGTTTAATGCTTGTAATTTTTTTTTTACCCTCTGAAAATGCAACGTTATAAGTTGATACAATAAAAAGCAGCTAAAAAATAAAAATGTGTCTTTACATTAAAAAAAAAAAGCTAAGAATTAAAAATGTTGAATTTTTCGCATTACAATTTCTTTTTTTTTTGTTTACTTTTAAAATAGTATTTTAAAAAGGTGCCCCTTGGTTTTAAATATTTTCATTATTTTTTTTATTCTCCAAAAAATTAAGAATTTAAAAAAATTAGCACTAAATTACATAACAATAGTTTACATAAAAATGTCAAATTCAAATTTCACTCTTGGAATCTGTGATATTTAAACATGGCGGGTTTGAAGAAGAAAAAAAGTTTTTTTTGTACTTATTTGACGACTGTGAAAAATACCTCTAATCGACTGATTTTTAATTATTTACTTATATCATTTAAACATTCAAGATTAAAACAAAATTTTGTACTTTTCTTTTTTATAAACATATTAAAGTGTATGAGCGATATTAATGCTTCCCCTTTTTGACACGTACAAACCAAAACAGACGCGACTTATATATATATATATATATACGAGGATCATCTTTCATCTCCTCAATTGTCTCATAACGACAGCCGGTGAACTTAGGGAATAAGCAAAAGTCACAGGGAGCAAGGTCTGGACTATAGGGAGGCTGAGGAACTATCTTAATGCCCATCTTTGATCAAATAGTCTGTGACAAGGGTGGAGTTGTGGACTGGTGCATTGTCCTGGTGGAAATGCCACTGATCCGATTTGAACAGTGCTGGCCTCTTCCGACGGAATCTCTTGCTGAATTCCCTTAAAACCTCAATATAGTAACCCTAACCTTAACCATAACCCTTTGGCCAATCAACACTCGTGTATTGACTTTCTTACTCCTCCTACGCCTCTCATCATCCCTTACAGACTCCCTACCTTCCTTGAATCTCTTATGCCACTCACAAACTGATGCTCGATTCATGCAAGATGGTCGAAAAGCAGTCTGAAGCATTCCATAAGTTTCTGTGGCATTTTTTCCAAGTTTAAACAGAATTTTATTGCATATCGTTCTTCCTCACGTCCCGATTGCATTTTTGAAATTCACTAGTTGTGACAATCAGGCTTTAGTTGGGTGTATTCCAATTGCTGCTGTAGCTGTTCATTTGAACCTGAAATCATAAAAATTGATCAGTCATAGAGAATTTTCAAGAGTCTACGACAATTTTAAATGCCTGTACAAAAAAGTCTGGAAAATTATTGAAGGCACCACGTATATATATATATATATATATACGAGGTTAGGCAGAAAAATTAATTTGCAGAAAAGTTCATATGATCCTGTCGATGATTTTTGATCAATGGGACCCAATCACTGCAACACCAAGGTAAGAATTTTGTGAATCGCAGTGGAGACTATGTTCCTTTGGTCACATTCTATGGGAGTATCTAGGTCAGCCTATAAACTTTGGTGTTGATTTATATATATATATATATATATATATATATATATGTATATTTGTGTGTGTGTGTGTGTGTGTGTGTGTGTGTGAGAGAGAGAGAGAGAAAGAGAGAGAGATAGAGAGAGAGAGAGAACGTGTCTCTCTGTGTGTGCGTGTGTGTGTGTGATAATCCTTTGAGGAAAATGATAAAGAAAAGTACGAATTAAAATACCAAGAAGAAGAAAAAACTTAAAAGAAAACGAAAAATCGAAATAGAAAAATAAAGAAAAGAAAAAAGAAAGAAAGAATCACGAAATAGAAGGTAAGAAAGAAAGAAAAAAAAACTTGGAAATGGACAAGTCAAAAATAATGAAAATAATCAGTTGATGTGGTTATTAAGAAAGCAATGAAAAAATAAACTAGAGATTAGTAGAAGAAAGCAAACGTAAAAGAAAGAAAAAAACCAAAATACAAATAAATAAATAAATAGATAAATAAATAAATAAAGAATGGATTTGAAAATAAACGAAAAACAAAAATTCTTTCCGGAACAAGTTAATGTTATTAAGAAAACGATAAAAAAAAAGAAAACTAGAAATTAGTATACAGAGAAGAAAAAAACGTAAAGGAAAGCAAAAAGACAAAAGAAGAAAGAAAAGAAAAAGGGTAAAAAATGGAAACTAAAAAAGAAAAAAAAAAAAGAGAAGAACTTTAAAATAAACCATTACCAAATAATAAAAACATTATCCATGGAACAAAATGATGTTATTAAGAAAAAGATGTAGGAAAGTAAAAATTAGATTACAAAGAAGAAAAAAACCTTAAATGTAAAAAGCCAAAGCATAGAAAAAATAAGAAAGAAAGAACTTGTAAATAAACAAAAAACCAAAATCCATTTACTTTGCTGCTAAAAAGAAGCAGAACGATTAGTTGTAAATGCTATTTCGATAGCAGCGCTGTGTCATTAATGGACAGATTGATCAGTTTTTTTTTCCCAACCTTATAATTTTAGGAACGCATCATAGATTTCTTTGGTACGTTTCGAAGACACAAGACGACACATAGCGACTTTTTAGGTTCTGGCCAATCAGCCATGGGTAATAACTTTGCCAGACCAGAGTACAGATTCGCATCAGCCACCGAGCAATTAAAAATGTCTGGCACTGTCGTGTATGACAGTAAACGACCCAAGGCGTGGGCACATACGTCTATTTGTGATTACAAGGGCAGTTCTCTGTCATTAAGTGAATGATGTCATCACGGGTAATAATATCAGAGATAGTTGCAAGTTGCTTCTATATATATACATATATATATGTGTGTGTGTGTGTGTATGTGTGTGCGTGTGTAGTTGGGCAGAAGTTCCATCATTTAAGCAGGTTTGATTAGATATAAAGACACGTGTTGTCTCTATAATTTTATTAGGATCCTTTCAAGTTTCCTGACAAGTGCTTTGGTTTTAGGTTGGAGTTGGTAGATGAATTTACCGAAATTGTCCCGAGTGCTTCCGGACTCTTCATAGGCCATCATCAGGGATTTTTCAAATGTAAAGAATGTTTTTTTTTTAAAAAGTTTTTTAAATTGCAAAAATTAATTCTATTAATTATAGGCTTTTTCGTTTTGTAAGGATACTAATAAAATTATATAGACAACCTGTGTTTTTATTATTTAATCAAACCTGCATATCTCGCGTGTCTAACCACACTGAACAGTTGTGATACAACGAAGGTTTGAACAGTGCAGACTTAAAGAACGGTGCAAGGTGAATGCCAGTATCCTGGGTAGTGGGTATTCGTTTATATACTGTTGTGTTGGGCATGATGGGAAGGGTGATCTAGTTTGTGAGGCATTCTGGCAAAAGACTTTTCTTGGTGCGCTGTTATTTACGTAGCTAAGTTATTTTAATTTTGCGATTTGTAAATTCGTTTACTCCATAATTTTTAATTTATTATTTTCTATTATTTATTTTATTATCATTTTATCTATCATTTTAATTAACGTTACAAATTTTTCATTGTCTTCTAGTTCTGCACACCATCGTCAGTTGGTGGTCTTTCACTGGAGTCTGAGTGACTGTACGTCTTCTTAGCTCTCCAGGACTCTTCTCAGTATTCTAGCTTATCTTAACAATGCTGTAGTCAGGAGGATATCGATTCTTTTTCTAGTTTCCAATTCTTCAACTCCTCTTTCCAACCCTTTGGGGATCGTTCCAAGTGTACCAGCTACAATTAGTACCACCGTCATCCTCATGTTCCCCGGTTCTTTTTTGTAGTTCTCTGGCAAGATTAAGATTATGGTTTGCGCACATACCATTGGTATTATGGTTAAATTTCAAACTGTTGCACAATTCCCAGTTGATCACTTTTCTTACCCAGTTTTGCTTAGTCTTGTATTCCTTTTGAGCTAACTTGCTGCATTCACTTAGGTGGTTAATTGTTTCATCCTTTTCCACACATAATTATTATTTGCTGTTCTGTTGCGTATTATCGATTTTTGCTTTAATACAATTGGTCCTTATGGCGTTGTTTTCAGTTGTTATTAGAAGAGATTCAGTCACTCTCTTTAGATTTCCTTTTTCTTGCCATTTCCGGGTCTTCTCGTGTGCAATCTCGTCTGTTTGTCGCTTAAAATCTCCTAACATTTATTTTTCCCATTTCTGTTTCCTAGTTTTTGTTGTGTTTCTTTCAGGTTTTATTTGGCCAATGTATTTACTGGCTACCATGATTAGTCTTTCTTTGATCTTTTTAATGTTGTCCTCAAGTCTTTTTATTGGTGAATACAGTCTGTCTTCGTCATCTCTCGGATTTAAGACCTTGTGTATAGCCATCAATTTCCTTTTTGTTATTATTTTAATCATTCAGGAGTTTTTCATACCAGTGTTAGTTGATGGTTTTCCACTAGAGTCTTGAGTGATAACAAGTCTTGCTCTAATTTCCGGATATATTCTTGTTAGTCAGGCCGATCTCAATAAACTGTAGTTCTCGTGCTCTTATTTCCAAGTCTCAATGTCCCTGTACTAATCCTTTGGTGACTGTACCGAGCGCACCAATTACCATTCAGTTGTTTAGAGAAAGAGAAGCTAATCTTTAGAGGGAATTTTGAATTCTTTTTGTATATTTTTCCCTATAGATGGTGATATTTTGAATTTTCAAAATTTTGCCATATTTGCTTTCTTTCATGACAAAAACAAACAAAGAATAATTGAAGTATGTTCCATAACATACCACAACACAATACCACAAGGACAAGGTTTTTTCAAAATATCACCATCTACAAGAAAAATAATACTAAAAGAATTCAAAATTCACACAAAAGATTATCTCCCATTTCTCTAACCATTTGAAGCAATAAAACGTCACAAATCCGTTTCTCAAGCCATAAACGCCATTTACTTTTCAAAAAAATTCCATCGCATGACATGACGCAATTTGAACATATCAACCAGTATTACTCCGTTCTAGGAAGCAGCGTCTCATCAACCGAAAAGGACATCGACACACGGCTTACGAAGGCATGGACAGCTATCGATAGGCTATCAGACCTGACCGATAAAATGAAACGCAGTTTCTTCCGGGCAGCGGTCGTATCGATACTGCTGTATGGATGCACTACTTGGACGCTAACTAAACGCCTGGAGAAGAAGCTAGACGGCAATTACACAAGAATGCTGCGAGTAACACCCCACAAGGCACCAACTATACAGCCACCTGCCTCCCATCACGAAAACTATCCAAGTTAGACGAACCAGACATGCAGGACACTGCTGGAGAAGCAGGGACGAGCTCATAAGTGATGTACTCCTATGGACCCCCACATATGGCCGGGCAAAAGCAGGACGACCAGCTCGAACATACATTCAGCAGCTATGTGAGGATACGGGATGTATCCCTGAAGACCTGCCTGAGCCGATGAACGATCGGGAGCAGTGGCGAGAGAGGGTCAGGGATATCCGTGCTAGCGGCTCGACATGATGATGAAGATCACATAGCAATATCTACAAGCCCTGATGAAGACTCCCAATTGAATCAAAATTTATCTATCGTAATTATTTCTCATTTTAAAATAATTTTGATGAAATATTTTTTCATTCAGAAAAAAGATAGAAGTCGAAACGCATTGGAAAATAAACAAACCATCAACATATATCTTTCTTCCGTTTTACCTTTTCTATACACACACACACACACACACATATATATATATATATATATATATATATATATATATATATATATATATATATATATTAATGGGCAAGTTTAGAAGGTTTTTTTCACAACCTTAGAAGAAAGGTAGAAAATAATATATTTCAAAATGTCTGCATGAATTTTTGTTGTGTTATTATCATCTCAGACACATTTGTGTAAATCGTCGCAGATATTGTACCGGAAAAAAAAATTATGATAAAGATGTATGAAGAGTGAAAGGAGGAGGAAAGGCCAAAAGGATTACACAAATTCTTTTCTCCTCAGTCTTTGATGTTATCCTTTCGGCATCTGTTTGACGTCAAGATTAGAACGAGAAGCGGAAATGAATAAAGAAAGAGGAAAAAGGATAAAAGAAAGAAAAAATGAAAAGAAAGAAAGAAAGAGGAAAAGGATAAAGAAAGAAAGAAAGAAAGAAAGAAAGAAAGAGAGAGAGAGAGAGAGAGAGAGATTTTGGGGAAAAGTATAAAAGAAAGAAAGAAAGAAAGAGAGAGAGAGGACTGAAGAGAGAGAGAGAGAGAGAGAGAGATATGATAAAATAGAAAAAAACAAAAGGAAAGTAATAGAGAGTGGAAAAATAGTCAACAGAGAGAGAGAGAGAGAGGGGGGGGGAGAGAGGGAGAGAGAATAAAAAAATAAAGGCTAAAAGAAAGAGGAAAAGATAAATGGATAAATACTGGGTCGTCATAAATATTTTCCGTTTTTTAGAATCAAGTCTGTGAAGCTTGGCCCCCTGGAACCTTTTGACATTGATTTGCTTCCTCAATAGTGGTGCAATTCTGCCATATAGGCTAGCTTCACAGTCTTGTCCCCACCGTAGATGTTGACACACTTTTTGCACAAAATTGATTCAGTTGTGCAGTGATGTTTGAAGTAGTCAGCTTTCTGTCACGCAAGCTGGTGACTCTAATGAAATTGTCTTCTGCATAGGTAAAACAGGTTGTATCTAGCAAGCGATAATTCAACACAATATAGTCTAACGTAAGTTCAATTGGTAGTATAATGTAACTTTTGCAAAAGGTTTTATTCATGCTCAGTACTAAAGAAGAAAAACGCCTTAGAATGCACTGACTGCTGCTCTTTATGACACTAGACAATCTGATGGTGAGGTTCTAGTAATGATGGAGCTTTGGGGAATGCAGAGCACTCCTTCATGGCCATTGCTCCCAGTTCCACTCTGGCCCAGAGTCGTAGCACCTGATAAGGACCGTGGTTTCGAGAGTTTACTGTTTTTGGAATTTAAACTGCGTATTTAAGCTAAACTGAATTGTTTAAAATAGAACTGTTTTGACATTTAAACTGTGTACTAATGCTAAACTGAATTAACTGATATAAAACTGTTTTTAAATTTAACTTAGTATATTAGCCAGTCGGCCGGGGCTGTTGAGTAAACCGATTGCATCTCTGCATAGAGGTAAGATCCCCACCCCAACAAGAAGTGTTCTGGATATAACACTAAATAATCTGATTGTGAGGTTCCAGTAATGCTGGAGCTTTGGGGAATGCGGAGTACCCCTTCATTGCCATCGCTCTCCGGTCCACTCTGGCCGAGAGTGGTAGCACCTGATAAGGGTCCTATCTATGGGTCAAATAGAACTAAAATGCGTACTTATGCTGAACTGAATTGATTGAAATAAAACTGTTTTGACATGTAAACTGCCAACTTATGTTAAAATGAATTGTTTGAAATAGAATTGTTTTGACTTTTAACTTTGTGTAACCAAAAACTACACATATACTAAAAGGAATTGTTTGAAATAGAACTGTTTGGCTAAACTCAATAGCTTGAAATAAAAATGTTTTTGACATTTAAACTGTGTACTTGTGCTAAACTGAATTGTTTGAAAAAGAAATGTTCATTTGTATAAAATGGATTTGGTATTAAATAACCTACAAAGCTTGATAAAACAAACAAACAAACAGGCAGACATATATTGAATGAATGGGTAAAAAGTATGAAAAAAGAAGAAAAGGCAAGGAGAAGGAAAAATGAAAGAACCGGAGAAAAATATTGAGAAAGTACATGTAATGTTGTGTAAATTTAAGAATAACAACAACGCTACAAAAGCAATGAAGATCATTTGTAGTGTTTAGGACAACTATCAATAGGCTATCGATCATATGGAAATTAGACCTGACCGATAAAATGAAACGCAGTTTCTTCCGGGCAGCGGTCGTATCGATACTGCTGTATGGATGCACTACTTGGACGCTAACAAAACGCCTGGAGAAGAAGCTAGACGGCAATTACACAAGAATGCTGCGAGCAATCTTGAACCATTCCTGGCGGCAACATCCCAAAAGGCACCAACTATACGGCCACCTGCCTCCCATCACGAAAACTATCCAAGTTAAACGAACCAGACATGCAGGACACTGCTGGAGAAGCAGGGACGAGCTCATAAGTGATGTACTCCTATGGACCCCCACATATGGCCGGGCAAAAGCAGGACGACCATCTCGAACATACATTCAGCAGCTATGTGAGGATACGGGATGTATCCCTGAAGACCTGCCAGAGGCGATGAACGATATGGAGAAGTGGCGAGAGAGGGTCGGCACCACATGATGATGATGATGAAAGCTAAAGTATCATTACTGACAGTGAAGTCCGAAAATTGTTTTCTGGTGATACGTTATTAAGTGATAAAATCAGATCAAGGCGCTCATCAGATCTTGATCAAGATGCTATAAGAGATTTAGTGGAATGAAATCCTCGTAAAATTATTCAAGAATCAACACTTGACCTCTACACATCCCAATCCACAATTTGCTGCCACTTAAAAAAGATAGGAAAAGTGAGTAAGCTGGGCGTTTCGGTTCTTCATACTGTTTGTGAGAAGAATAAGAAAGATCGCATATCTATAGTGACAATGGAGGTGCTCGTGGTGTAATGGTTATCGTAGTAGGAAATGAACACGGCGATACGAGTTCAAATCCCGGACGAGGCTGATTGCATTTCACATAGCACTGATACCCTTGGGAAAGGTATGAATCCAATTATTCTCCCTCCAGCTATGGATAAATAGTAGGGCTGACTGGTTTCTTCAGCTTTGGTGAGGCGACTAGTCTAGGAGAAAGAAAACTGTATATTAAAACCTGTTAAACTCCGCTTAAAAAATTGACCTTGTGTCATATCCTGGCCGAGCAGAGGGGTTGGTAAATATGGTTATAGCGACAAGTCTTCTTTCAAGGCAGACAAATGACCCGTTTCTCAAGAATGTCATTACATGTGACGAAAAATGGGTCCTTCATGACAATGTTCAATGCAATTGGATTGACAAGAATGAATCTCTGAAGTCTACTCCAAAGAAGGAGCTTCATGGAAGAAGAGTGATATTGTGAGTAAGGTGGGATTATCGCGGTAGTATTCATTTTGGGTTTTTAAACCGTAATCAGACACTTCTTACAGACTTATACTTTCTTTAGCTGTAACGAGTGCATGAAGATATTAGAAAACGTCCCACACTTGTTGCTATTTACTAAGTTTTTTACTTAGATGTGGCAAAAGACCGTATGAATCTGGCACCTAATGAGACTCGAACTCACTCGTGAAGGTTTGCTTGTCTAGCACATCGGGTGGTGTAATGGTTATCGGCGTAGTAAATGGACACGGCGACACGAGTTCAAATCCTGAACGAGGCTGACAGCATTTCACATAGCACTAATACCCTTGGGAAAGGTATAAATCCAAATATTCTCCCTCCAGCTATGGGTAAATAGTAGGGCAGACTAGGTTCTTCAGCCTTGGTGAGGCAACTAACTAGTCTAGGGGAAGGAAAACTCTGAATTGAAACCTGTTAAACTCCGCTTAAAAAAATTGACCTTGTGTCATATCCTGCCTGAGCGGAGGGGTTGGTAAATATGATTACACCACCCGAGGTGCCCATAGTTATTTACTAAGCTGTTTGTTCAGATGTTGCACAAAGCTGTATGAATGCAGTACTCAATAAGACTCGAACACACTTGTGATGGTTTGCTAGTCTAGCTTATAAACCATTACACCACCTGAGGCACCCAATGCCTTGCATTTGTCAATAGGAGAAACTTATTGGTTCTTCTGACAATGCAAGGCAACATTCAATAAAAATCACATAGGAAAAATCCTCACCCAACATAGCTGTCCAAAGCAGCTATCCATTACACACTTCTCTGACCATAAGACACACAGATATTTGTATTCGCGGCTACAATAGTACTGAAATAGTTTGGTGAACACAATACACAATTCGTATTCGTGCAACTACAGTACATAGTATGCATCGGTAGCGTGTAATTTGAGGCAGCAAATCAAAATCAAGAGTTAGGAATCGACACTTTACGTACCATCTATTGCTGACACACATTTAAAGCGATTCTTATATATTTCAGTTTATCGAACTATTATTCTCAATTAATTTTTATTGATTTAATTATTTCTTATTGATTATTTAATTATTTCTTTTATTTTCTAATTTTCACTTAAAAAAATTTTTTTTTTTTTTTACATGCGTTTAATATCCTCTTTATTTATCTTAACTCATTTCTTCCTTCAATTATTCTTTTTCACTCAGTCGGCCGCCTGAAGCGTTTCCTTTAGCTCTCTGATTGATTATGACTTATCTATTTTAATTTTTAAAAATCTATATTTGATTTATACATTACTTTTTTTTTTTTTTAATTGTGTAGCTCTTTTAAGAAATGAAAAACAATGATATTTACTCAGTACGGTACGATTTCCACAATACGGTACAAAGTCTTAGTCAAGTAAACAATCATGAATGATTTTGTTGAATTTTTGACCGGAGATATATTGATTACATATTATACTCAAAAATAAAGATAAATTTATTGACTGCATCACCCTGTCGGTGGATCTTAGAATAAATATATAGACTGTATCCCCAGGTGAGGAGTTTGACTCCCTGAAAGTGGAGTATCCTGGGTATGGCACTAAACTGCATCTGATGGTGAGGCTACAGTTCTGAAGATTTTGGGAGTGTTGAGCACCCCTTTATTGCTATTACTTTCATGTCCACTCTGGCTCGGAGTGGTAGAATTTGTTATGGTCGTACCTATGGGTCAAATAGATTTGTTTAAAAATTATTCGTATTTGATAGGACCGTGTACCAAAAAAACAACAAAAAAAAAGACAAAACAATTACACAAAAATGTGAATATAGATGTACAATGAAAACGATTCCCTAACCTCTTGACATAAAATAATCATAGATATGTTGGCATGTCGTTAAAATCAATTTATCACTGATTTATTGATTGAAATAGATATTGGCTCGGTCAGTTTGACTCAGATGATAGTGTGCCTTGGGAAAAATGAACTTACTAGGAACGGGTTTGGAAAAAAGTTCACTAAACTTTACACCAGGGTTTCTCAAAGTGATCCATATAGATCCCTGGGGTGAATACAAAGTTGGTTGGGTGAATAAACCATAGGGTTCTCTGGGGTGAATTGACTAGTTAGCATTTATAAATCCCTTAATAAACAAAAACTGCTCGATCATGCGGAATGACTGACTGGGTTTGATGGCCACTTGTGATGTATCGTTCAATTATGACCGGTTCAAAACATCTGGGTTATTTAAATGAATGAACGATTTGGCTCTGACCGAAAAGACCCGGATCTTTTCGGTATCTTTAACGACGTATATAATCAAATTTTCACACACACACACACACACACACAAATAAATAAAAACAATTGTATTATAAATGAATTATTTTAGAAAGACACAGAATTCTAAAATACATCTTTAGAAAAAAAAATACAACACCTAGTTCATTTAAAAGTTTTTATTTTGAAATCAATTAGATCCAAATAATCATTATTTTGCATTCCAATAAACCTCTAAATTAATACAATAAAATAAAATAATTTGTGCAATGCTTCAAGCAAAAAAAAAGAGAATTATTTAAGAATAATAAAAATGTAGGTTAAAAAAATTAAAAAATAATGAAAAGAAAAAATTCAAAGACAATGCCTGAAGTTTTAATTCACATCAATGGTGACGGATTTTTTATGACTAAAATCAAAAGTAGGTCAATTCACAAACTTGGAACTTAATATTCGTGATCACTTCGGTACCCACAAAATCCATCTTTCCCACAAAAGAAGAATAAAAAAGATCAAAGGCGCATTTGCTTTCATAGTTTTCTCATGTAAATTGTATTAAACACAGGTAAATTAATTGTTTGGTTATCTACTATTCAGTTAATTTATTGGAGTGATTTGGTTTGGTTTCTTTGTTTAATGGCATATCAACCTTTGTAGGTTATTTAATGCCAAAGCTATTCTCCTTGAAGAACAGTAGTGGTGCTATTTAACCCATAGCTGGTTTATTTGGGGTGAATGGTATTAAATTTGGTTTCAATAAAAAAGTTTGAGAAGCCCTGAAAGAGATATTTAAATTTGTCAGTTAAGGTATATTACAAATTAAAACATTCAATTAATTTCAAGAATTTCTTTAATGGGTAATCCAAAGTTGATTTAATTGCAGTCTACATTTTATTTCTATTTAACTATTGTGAAGTGATTTTGAAAAAAATTAAGGGAAAGACAAGAGAACAAAATTTAGAATTTAAAAAACAAATGTGTTCGTTTTTCCTTCAAACACCTAAATGACTTTTTAAAGAAAAATAAAATGTTTAAAATTATTTACAGCAGATTGCTTCACAGTCTTACTTTAACATAAAGCACCTTCTGGGTTGTAACAGTATTTAAAATGGTAATGAAATTCTTGATTATTTAACTAAAAATAGACTCAATATTGATCACCTTTTTACAACCCAGCCGTAAGTAAAATAATGTTAATATTGCTTTTCTACAAGAATGGCTTTGGCATTAAATAACCCATGATGGTTGATATGCTACTAAACAAATAAACCAAACCAAATATATTCGCTAGATTCAAACTTAGGAATGTGCCTTATTTCATTTGATGGAAAAAAAAGCCAATTTCAAGAATCATGAATATATATATATATATATATATATATATATATATATATATATATATATATATATATATATATATATGAGTGTGTCTGTGTGTGTGTGTGAGAGAGTGTATTTCTGGTGAAGTCTAATCATTTAATAGTTTATCTTACATATCGAAACTAATATTTAGAAATTAATTTGGAAATTAAATTTGATTCCTGGGAGTGCATAAAGTAAAAACTTTGATAAGATTTGCTTGAAGTCATTTCCTTCTTAGTCGGTCCGAGAACCTTTCAGCACGGCCTCGTATATAAACATAACAAGTAAAAAAGAAACAAGCAGATTTAGACAACATTTTTTTGCCGTAAATTCTGTTATAGCAAAGGATATCTGTAAAGAGATGATCCTTTGATTTTCATGATCGATTTGTCTATCCTTTATTTAAGATATAATTAAGAGTATTGAAGTTGTATATTCATACATCAATATATGGATTTATTCATTTTGAATATAACAAGATTTCCAAGTAATAATGGCTACCATTTAATTCTTTGGGGAAAAATATTCAAATTAAAGGAAAACTGGAAAAGAATTGAGTTTTTTTTAATAAGACCAATACTATGGACAGACAGACAGATCTGAGCCAACTGCGATAGATAAATGTCTTGTTGTCATCGATAACTATTATAGGTGTCTGTTAGTTCGGTTTCGAACTTAAAAGCACAACAAGAATTCGAACTCGTTTACTACAATGTCGCAATCCAGCACGCTAGCTACTACACAACTGTGGATATTGAGATAGATATCTACGTAGACAGATAGATATAAGAAGACGGAGATAGATAAATTATGGCGTTTTTTTTTTTTACTGATAACAGGTATATTAATGATGATAAAGTGATTGTCTAGTAGATGATTTTTTTTCTTTGTTTAATGGTATATCAAACTTCGTTGACTATTTAATGCCAAAGCCATCTTTGTAGAAGGACAGCAGAAATACTATTTAACCCATACTTGGGGTCGGGGTAAGAGGGTTTATAGCTTTCCAAATGGTATCATTACAAAAGTGTGCGTAATAGCGTAACCGGAGTTCGAACTCGCTTACTACGTTATCGCAGTTCAACACGTTAGTCACTACGCCATGGATACTCCTTCTCTGATTGGTGAGAGGTAGAACATAGAAACACAATTCACCTCAAATATCGGACTTTCCGTTGTTTATTTTCTTTACTTCAGTTACTATGTCCGTGGAAATATATAGGGATGTGTGACAGTCACCAGCTGTTCGGGCGGAAAATAGCAGGTCTTTCGCGTTTAAGCAGGTCTTTTTTTTTGTTGCATTAGGAACCAAGTCTTTTATCTTTAAGATTCTTTCTGTTACTACAACTTCTCTCGTTCTACTTTCTAGCCACAGAGTAGCCGACTGGGGGGGGGGAAACGAGTTCATTTTCTAAGGTGGGAGAGGTATCAGAACAGTATCAACTTCTGTCAGTGTGAGTGGTAGGCTCAAGTCACTAAAGCGACAACTTAAATGACTGATGAAGTTCTTCATGATTTCTGGGACTTTACATTAAATGCTGTTTTCACGCTTGGCGTATCGGCAGTTATCTCGAATTTTATTGCATTTTACCTACCGGTCATATTTTTATCTTTGTCAACTCGTCTCTGCTCTGATTGCTGGCTTCTTCTATTACTTATCTATTGGCACCTATATATATATATATATATATATATATATCATTGGGACTTTTTTTTCGGTCACGTCTCGTCAGAGAACACCGTGACAAAAGAAAGTAATACAAAGGGAAATTGATATCTATCGGTAGTTGATGAAAGAAAAAAAAAAAGAAAAGAAAAAAGAGAACCCGACAAAAAGGAAAATAAAAGGGAAAAATTACCTAGAAGATTTGGTTATGTTTTTTTTCTCCAAACTTTAGCCTGATTTAATTGCAGTGTAGTGAGCAAATTTACATAAAAGAAGATTGTAGAAATTCTTTTTGTTTGCTTTTGTCGCGAAGTTCTCTGACGAGATGTGACAAGAAAAGTTACTTTTTTTAAGAATTTATGATGTGTGCTCTATTTAAAGCTATTCTAAAATTTTGTATATATATATATATATATGAAAATGTATATAGATAAAAAAACAAGGTTTTCAGAAGATGCTTTTATTTGTAGAAATATTTGCCAACGTCAAGTGTTTCGGTTTTTAGATCTTCATCAGGGCATTTACGGTAATGAATGAAACGAAAGAGAGGAGAAAGTTTTAAAAATTTCACTTCTGATGGTAGCCCTCTGTTTATAATTTGTGTGATACAACTAGAATTCCAAAATGTTTACAAAAAATCTATCTATCTATCTATGTTAATGTTTATATCATTTAGTTCGTATCTATCAATTATTAACATTCCATAATGTATCTATGCGTCTTTATCATTGTTTAGCCCAGTCACCTGCGGCTATAGAATACACCGACTACATCTCTGCAAAGTGGTAAGACCCCCCCGCCAACCACCCATGAGTTTCCCAGATATGACACAAAATAATCTGATGATGAGGTTGCAGTCTTGGTCTTGGAGATTTGAGGAATGCAGAGTACCCCTTCACTACCATCGCTCCCAGGTCCACTCTGACCCGGAGTGGTAGCACCTAAGAGGGTCTTATCTATGGGTCAATTAGAACTGTCCGATATTTAAACTGCGTACAAACAAATGACTTGAATTGAATTGTTATAAATAGATTTGGTTTTTTGGTTGGTTAAGTTTTATGGCATATCAACCTTTGTAGGTTATCTAAAGCCAAATCCATTTTTATGAAAATAGTTCTATTTCAAACAATTCAGTTTAGGATAAGTACATAGTTTAAATGTAAGTACAGTTTAATTGGGAAAAAAATTTCTATTTCAAGTTATTCAGTTTAGTCTAGCAGTTCTAATTTAAACAATTCAGTTTAGTATACACAGTTAAATGTCAAAATAGTTCTATATTAAACCAATCAGTTTAGTGTAAGTACAGTTCCAATGTCAAAAAACCGTTCCATTTCAAATAATTCAGTTTAGCATAAGCACGCAGTTTAAATGTAAGTACTGTTTAATTATCAAAAACATTTCTATTTCAAGCTATTCAGTTTAATCAAACATTTCAGTTTAGCATATGTATGCCGTTAGTTCTATTTAACCCATGGATAAACCCTATCAGGTGCTACCACTCCGGGCCAGAGTGGACCTGGGAGCGATGGCAATGAAGGGGTACTCCGCATTCTGCAAAGCTCCAGCATCAGAGGAACCTCACCACCAGATTGTTTTGTGTCATATCCAGGACAATTGTTGGTAGAGTCTTACTCCTCTGCAGAGGTGCTGTTGGTGTATTCTACAGCCCCTGTCGACTGGGCAATGTTTAAAATAGAACTGTTTAATCCATTAACTCTGGGTGAACAAATGACTGATGTTTAATTGAATTATTAGTGATACGCAGCTATGCTTGTTAACATTTAACTGTGTACAAATGAATGAGTAATATTTAACACTAATGTTTATTAGAGTTAAATCGGTGCCCGTGGTGTAATGGTTATCGTCGTAGGAAATGGACACGGCGACACGAGTTCAAGTCCTGGACGAGACTGATTGCATTTCGCATAGCACTAATACCCTTGGGAAAGGTATGAATCCAATTATTCTCCCTCCAGCTATGAGTAAGTAGTAGGGCAGACTAGGTTCTTCAGTCTTGGTCAAGCAACTAGTCTAGGAGAAGGAAAACTCTGAATTGAAACCTGTTAAACTCCGCTTAAAAATTGACCTTGTGTCATATCCTGCCCGAGCGGAGGGGGTGGGTAAATAGGATTAGAGTTAAATAGTAATACTTGAAAATTTTTAACTGTGTGCTTTAATTGAAATATCGGTATTACATAGCAATACTTGGAACCATTTGACTCTGTGGGAATTAATGAATAGTTAATAACGGAATAATCAGTGTTATATAGCAATACTTGTAAACCCTTCACTGAGTGCAAATAAATGATAAATAATGAACAGATTTATTAGAACTAGATCATAATAATTGAAACCATTTAACTGTGAATAAACAATAGCAATACTTGTGTGCGCACAAATTAGTTGTAACGCATTAAAAAAAAGAAATTACCAAGAAACTATTCACTTACAAATCATATACGTCAATGTGTGCAAAAAAAATGACGAATATTAAACTGTTAGGGTTGCATAGCAATACTTCAAACCATTTAGCTGCAAAATAATTATCTCATACTTTTTTAAATATGTTATCAACAAAATGTTTACAAATCCTATATGTTTAATATATATGTATAAACATAATTTAATATTAAATAACTTTCAATGGTTGACATCCCAGAAAACCAAACTAACCAAAATTTATCATTAATGATCTTTCTTTTTCTCTCTGTTTAATTCGACTGTCTGTTTATCTATCCTTCTGCTCGTCTGTGCGATGGGGTCCTCAGCAGGGTCCCTCATGTATTGTTCGTCTGATTCTGATGGTTTTAGAGATGGGAGGTAGATGGCCACACAGCTGCTGCTTTGTACGATGTTGCTTTCAGGATTTGTTCAATATAGCTCGTAGCATTCTTGTGCAATTGTTGTCAAACATTTTCTCAATACGCTTAGTCAACGTCCATGTGATGCATCCATATTGTAGTATGGACACGACCGCTGCTTGGAACCACACACACACACACACACACACACACACATATATATAGTCATCCACAGACAGATCTGTTTCGTTCTATCAGAACTCATCGGTGTGACTAGACAGTAGCTTTCCGTAGCAGGGATCGAAACCCGGTTGACTCAAATGCCATATATATATATATATATATATATATATGTTTACTTGTCTCTCTATCTCAGTCTTCTAGTACCTATTACAGTTTTTTCACACCTATTTATATATTTCAGTCTGCTAATATCTATCTATCTATCTATCTATCTAAATCTGTTTACATCTATTAGTCTGTCTATCTCAGCCTGTTCATATCTATCTATCTATTTATCTATCTATCTCAGTTTCTCTGATCCTCTCTATATATACTCCTTAATCACGTCTTTGTTGTCATATTGAATCCGAATTAACAGACTCCAAGAGACATCTCTCCCATTCATTTTGATATAATTGTGCCTCAAATACAAACAAGTTAAAAGATCTCTGCTATAGATTCTAATGCTTGGCCGGATGCCATTTTCCCTAACGAGAAAACGATTAAAGTGACTATCGGCAAGCAAAATCTCAAATGGTTCGTTAAGCCAGGAAATCTTTTCTGGTTTGAGGCTTTCTTGCTCAACGGTATGGCTTTTCTCTCTCTCACCGTCAATTTAAAGTCTGCTCAAAATGTATTTAACTTTTCTAAGTTCTAAAGTATCAAGGGATATGCATTACATGTTAGCGTAATTGGGAGAAACTTAGATATTTGTTATAATTGTCAGATGGAATTCAAAATGACTTATTAGGTCTATGAGTGATCATTTAACGAATTCTCTGGTTAATTCGTTGCGTTGTAACCATGTTTAATGTTCAAACTGACTTGCAGGCAACCAAATCATTGATAGGGTCCTCGATTTTTTAGGTCCTTAATTGTTATTTCGTTAATGTATTTGTAAACGTCTCTGCGATTTTCATTAAACCTCCTTTAAATAATGGCTATTTTGAGGTGATGTGACCATTACAGCCTGAAATGTGACTGGAATAGAGCCATGTGCGAGATATGAACAAACTGTGATAGATAGATAGATAGATAGATAAAAAGACTGACATATATATGGAGAGATAGGTAGATAGGAACAAAGTGAGATAGATATGAGCAAACTGATAGATAGGTTTGTTTTTTGTTTCTTTGTTTAATGTCGTATCAGTCTTTGTGGGTTATTCAATGCCACGCCATTATTGTAAAGGGACATTAGTAGTAGTATTTAACCGATAGCTGTTGGACTAAGGGGGTTCATACCCTTCCTAAGGGTATTAGTCCGAAAGGAAACTTAAAAGTTCAACTGGAGTTCGAACTCACTCACTACGATGTCACAGTCCAGCACGTTAGCTACTATGCCATGGGGATTTTCCTAGTGATACATATTTACCAACCCCTCCGCTCGGGCAGGATATGACACAAGGTCAATTTTTTAAGCGGAGTTTAACAGGTTTGAATTCAGAGTTTTTCCTTCTCTTAGACTAGTTGCCTGCTGAAGAACCTAGTCTGTCCTACTATTTACCCATAGCTGGAGGGAGAATAATTGGATTCATACCTTTCCCAAGGGTATTAGTGCTATGCGAAATGCAATCAGTCTCGTCCAGGATTTGAACTCGTGTCGCCATGTCCATTTCCTACGAATATAACCATTACACCACGGGCACCTAGTGATAGATAGATAGATCGATAGATATATAGATAGATAGATTGACAGATAGATAGAAAGATATTAATAAACAGGTAAATGGGTAGATTGATTGATAGATATGAACAAACTAAGATAGAAAGATAGACGTAAACAAACTGTGATAGATAGATTGAATTAATCCACATTTTAACATGCCATATGCCTTAGCAAGTGGCAAATTTAAATGTCTGCTCCACGAGTTCTCACTCTCTATTATTTATCATACGTCCCACCAACGCATGAATGTCACACGAGGCCGTTTTTAAGGTGGGTCCGGTCGCAGGGCCGAAGCCCACACGCGTCCGGCAAGGCCAAAAATACCTTCGGCCCCGTTGGCATTCCCCTTATTAGGGGCACCTCAGGCACTAAGCAATAATCCCGCCGAAAGGGGTAAAAGCCTGGGGGATGGTCCCCTGAGACCGGAGGAACTCTCCAGTGCCGAGGCACACCCGGCAGAACCGCTCAGAGGTACGACGGCCTACCGAATGCGACTCAACAACTGGAGAGGAAAGATCATACACGACCTCTAAAGAGCGTCGTGACCTCACAGTTTTTATTTGATGCACTTCTTGCGACCAAATTTAATTTTCTTTCGCCCCCAAATAAATAAATTAAATATCAAGTTAGAAAACATAACTAATTTACCAGTGTTTAATACAATTTACATGAAAGAAGAATCAGTAAACTATAAATACAAATGCACCATTAATTCTTGAATTATTTTTAAATGGGCAAGATAGGGTTGGTCGGCGTTGAATATGAACAAATCTCAGGTGCCAGGTTTGTGAGTTTGGGTCGCAAATCACCATATTCTATGTTCAAAGTCCTTCTCTGCTTAGTAAATTATGCATATGGCCAAACCCAAATTCGACCATATCCGAACTCGAAAAAGCTAGAAAATGGACTTAACAGTAACACAAAGCTTGGGATTTTTTGCTAGTTTTTTGATATTTGGCAATTAGTTAACATGATCCAGTGATTTTTGTTCTCCTGTTATAATGAAAGCAAACTAGTAAATCTCCACCTGTGTACTCTTACACTGCCAGCATTGAATTTGCCCCCTTGGAGTCGATATCAACCTCATTGAGAAGCCCTGGTAGAGTTTTATATCTAATTTCTCCTCAAAACGAATCCTAATATTCTTACCTTCATAAACTTGCTCAATAACTTTATTCTCAATTATGAATTGATCCAACTGAATATTATTCAATTTTCAAAGATTCTGCCGAGACCCAATCACAATACATTTACTTTTTTGACATTCATCTTTAAACAATTATCATTTTTTTATTTGCAATTTGAAAGAGATCGATGTCTATATTCAAAATAGTATAGGTGGCGCTTTTACATTTGCAAGAAGTGTACAAGTGTTTGGTTGATTTTTCTGTATATCAATCCCTGTTGGGTTACCTCATGCTGAAGTCAGTTTTTTCATGTCATTATATACCCGCTCATTGGCCTAGTGGTTAGAGTGTTCGGCAATGGTCTAGGAGACCGGGGTTCAATCCCAGGTCGAGTCATACCAAAGACTTTAAAAATGGTACTGGATACCTCCTTGCTTAAACCTACCTTATAGGTACGTATCGAGGGTAAAGTGGAGCAATCCAGGGAAAAGAATAGCGCCCTCCCCAACACCTCCTTCTGGTCGCCCTCGACTACGGTCACCAACTTACTTACTATATAGTTTCAAGTAAGTAATAATAATCGCTTGTAAACAATTGTGGATTAAAGTAACTATTATTTTCCTTGACATTTTCAAATGATTCCACATGGATTAAACATTTTGTTTAAGAAACTTCGCAATAGCTGGATCAATGTCCTTTTAGGCGTACATTACTACGGAAGGGTAGGTGCACTTCGCGTAACGGGTATCGTCGTTGGAAATGTAATCGGTGATCCGAGTTCCAGAATGAAGCTGTTTGCTTTTTACTTCATGCTAATGTCCTTGGGAAAGACCTCCCCATCAGCTATGATTAAATAGTAGGGAAAACTGGGTTCTTTAGCCTTGGTTATGCAACCAGTCTAAGAGAAGGAAAGCTTTGAATTCAAACCAGCTTTACTGTTGTGGCCCCGGAAAGGGTCACTGATGAAAACGCAAACACGGATATTAGATAACAGATTAGATTATCAAGAAAGATAGAGTTACATAGAAAAGGTAAGAAGTCTCGTACTGTTCGTATAACACCGATAGTGATCCCTCCCTTCTGGCAGCGAAATCTCTGAACTAATAACGGTGAGAAGAGTCCATTATAGTAAGATGGGTAAGGTTCCTACAACATTTACTTCGCTTAAAAACTGACCCTGTGTCTCTTCCTGCAAATGATGGAGAGGTTGGGTAAATATATTCATTACAACAGAATATTGATAAACTCTATTTCTGAGAACCACCCACAGAAAGAATAAAATGAATAATGTTTTTATATAAGGCTGCTTAATTAGCGATATTTAGAATACGCTGACTGTATCCCCAACAGATGGGTACCCCCACAAAGAGGTGTTCTGGGTATGACACCAAATTGAATCTGATAGGCTTCTTCATTTCTGTTGATCTAGGGAGTAAAGTGTACCCCTTCACTGCTATTACTCCCAGGACCAAGCTGAGTCGGAATGGTAGTACTTGTCTATGAGTCAAATATTGGACATGTACACAATCATTTACGTTCAATTCCTGGACAAGGCTGTTTGCATTTCACATACCTCTAATACTCTTGCAAAAAGGTATGTACCTGACAATTCTCTCTTTAGCTATGGGTAAATAGTAGGGCAAACTTTAACCTTCGTATGGCAACCAATCTTGTAGAAGGAAAAGTTTGAATCCAAACCTGTTTATCTCCTATTAAAAACTGTCCTTGTGTCACTTCCTGCTCGTATGAAGGGGTTGGATAAATACATGAAATGTTCAAACTGATATGTTTAAAAATCATTCGTATTCTAGACCGTATGCGACAAAAAAAATAAAAAATAAATAAAAAATAAAAAAATAAAAAAACTCTTAAGAAACAGTATTATAACAAATGTAAATATGAACGCACAATGAACGGGATTCCCTAACCTAAAGTCATGAAATAACCCGTGACGGTTTGACATGCTGTTAAACTCAGTCAATCCATCCACTAATTAAAAGATTACTCCCAATTTCCCCAAATTAACCGAAAAATGTTTTTAGCGATACAAACTGAAAGATAATATCTTACAGGTTGAATCATTGAAAATATTTTAAATCGTTAGATTTTATTCGTCTCACAGGGAAAGCCATTGTTAGATTCATTAAGGGACATAAAGGCTATCTTCGCATTTATTCTTGTAGAAAAACTAAAAGAAAAATAACCAATTAAATGGGATGTAAACATATTTGTTTAATATTTAGGTTCTAATTAAAACTTTAATTAGTATCAAATCTTCAAGTTAACCGTAAGCCATAATTTGAATAGAAGCAAATCAGAAGATCGTAATTTCAAATGAACAAATTAATTGGCTTCATTTAAACAAGGAACCTCGGATGGCTATATGATGAGGCGGATGGGCAGAGTCATATGACCCCTAAATAAAAAAGGGGTTTATATTTGTGTACATGTATATGAATAGAAGGCGCCTTATGCAATTATATAAACACAGTGAACATTTTATTCCTTATTCATTTCAGTTTTCGGAAAATACAGCTTCAGTATTAATATTTCTTTCTCTCTCTCCCTCTCCCTCTGTCCATCTATCCATCGCTCTCTCTCTCTCTCTCTCTCTCTCTCCTCAATACAAGCACACCATTATATATATATATATATATATATATAATAAATGAAAATAAATTTGGACAATTCTGTCAGGGACTAATGCATATAAATACAAAGGAAAATTGCATGACGTAAAAAAAACTCTTTCTCTTTCTTTCTCTCTCTCTCTCTCTCTCTCTCTGTTACACACACAAACATACACGCACACATATACACACACATATATATATATGTATATTGAGAGAGAGAGAGAGAGAGAGAGAGAGAAAGAGAGAGAGAGAAAGAAAAAGGGAGAGGGTATGAATCCAATAATTCTCCCTCCAGCTTTGGGTAAAAAGTAGGTCAGACTATGCTCTTTGTATGGCAAGAGAAAAAAAAAACCTGAATTAAAACCTGTTCCGTTTAAGAATATACTTGATCGTGTTGAGTTGGGTACACACACACATATATATATATATATATAGTTAAATTCTGTCTTTGATCCGTTCAGGTTTTTTGACTTTTGGATGGAATGACACAACAAAATAGCAGATGTAGGTTATGTGGTGATAGAGATAAAACGATCTATCACATAATAAGTGTATGTTGTAAATAAGTGCCCAAAAAGTATATGACTAGACATGACTGGGTGAGCAGGGTGATCCACTAAGAAGTGTGCAAGAAGTTTAAATTTGACCATCCGAACAAATGGTGTAT
This sequence comes from Sepioteuthis lessoniana, assembly GCA_963585895.1. Classification (NCBI taxonomy): domain Eukaryota; kingdom Metazoa; phylum Mollusca; class Cephalopoda; order Myopsida; family Loliginidae; genus Sepioteuthis; species Sepioteuthis lessoniana. Next base: position 85,127,899 of record OY757910.1, read on the forward strand.
GAACAACCCAGATTCTATTTTAGAAAATGAGACGCACAAAACTCTTTGGGATTTTGGGATATAAACATCTAATGTCAGCTAGACGACTAGATTTTGTGATAGCCAAAAAAAAAAAAAAGAGAGAAAACCTGACGAATAGTAAACTTTGCCGTTCTGACTGTCTACTGGGTAAAAGTGAAGGAAAGCGAAAAATAAGATAAGTACCTAGAACTTGCTAGAGAACTGAAAAAACTATGGAACATGAAAGTGACGGTGATACCAATTGTAATTGGCGCGCTCAGTACAGTTACCAAAGGACTGGTACAGGGACTGAAAGACTTAGCAATAAGTCGACAAGCGGAAACCATCCTAATTGCAGAATTGTTGAGATCGGCCAGAGTACTAAGAAGAGTCCTGGAGACTTGTGGAGACATGATATCATTCAGATTCCAGGGAAAAACCATCAGCTACTGCTGGTGTAAAAACCTCCCAAATGAGTTACATAATAGCGACAAGAGATTTAAAAACTTAGACCTTTGTAGAGAGCTAAAAAACACCCCCCCAAAAAAACTAAAGATCATGAAGATGACTGTAATATTAATTGTAACTGTACTCGATACAATCTCTAAAAGATTGGTAAAAGGAATAGAAGACTTGGAGATAAGAGGACGAGTGGAGAGCATCCAAACTACAGGATTATTATGATCGGTCAGAATACTAGGACGATTCCTGGAAGCTTGAGGAGACTTGTTGTCATTCAAAATCAAGTGGAAAACTATCAATAAATGCTGGTGTGAAAAAGCTCTCAAAGGATTTGATAAAAATAAATCTTTAGGGAATGATAATTTTTTATATATATCAAATCTTTAAATTTATTGATATGGCATTTATACTGAAAATAATATATTCGTATCATGTATTCAGACTACACGAAATCGTAAGACAATGTGTATTTCAATTATGCCTCAATTACCATTTGATGATTATTGTCTGCAAGAAGCGTTTTCATACTGACCGGAATTTGAGGCGAAGTTTAGCTCTGCTCGAAGAACTTTAACAATTTTAAAAGTACTAGAACATTTGCGAGGGAAAGATATTCTTTTAGAGAATATCCATTATCGACGGAGCCGTAAAAGATACGAAGTGAACGGAAGATCAGTGGAAGAATGAAATCTTTTCAGACCACAGCACAGTTAAAATTTGCTTAGTACTTCGAAAAGTCATGGAGATTGGAGTAAACTTGCTACCACTCATACTTCAGTGAAAAACTATAGATAGAGCTGTTGCGAAAAACTCGAATAATATTAATAATAAATAAATAGATACAGAGAAGATTCCGGAAAACTTAAGGAGAGTTGCTATCATTCGAAGTCTAATGGGAGACTATCTGCTAACGTTTGGATGAAAAACTCACAATGGAGTATAATGATAATAATAATTGTTCGGGTTTAAACAACTAAACAGTAGTATAAGTTATAAGTCAATCCAAGAACCACGTGGCAGTTTAAGTTACAAACGAAGATATAAAACGAGTAAGTTTTTTGAAAAAGTGACCGTTGAACTTTTACTTTGTTAAAACCTAGTAAATTTAATACTCGATGTTTTTTTTATGTAATCCATTTAAGAATCGTTTTTCCTGTAAGAGAACCTGATTACAACTGTGACAGGAGCACAGAAAATAAACTACGCCTAGGTCTGATATAGCCATGAAAAATGACAAGTCAAACCTAATTCAACGTGGGGCACAGAAAACACCTCTGGATGTCATGATCGGCTGGTGTTCCTGGATAGACAATATGGGGAAACGGTTGGCATCCTTCGAATGTTCGCTGTTCTGATTTCAGGTACACAAACAACGACAAAAGCATCTGCTGAGTTGACACCAACGGAAAAAATGAACTAGGGAAGATAGACATGTACATCACTGTTATTTTAAGAGCAATCCTACACAAAAAAGGTATTGAAAGCGAATGGTGGAAATTTGGACTGAATCCGCTAGATTTTATAAAAGCTGAATACTTGCTGACCAAGCTAGAACGATATGGAAATAACATTGGTTTTCTGACCTTGAGATACTAGAAATATGTAAACAAGTATATAGGGAAGAATACGAACAAGATGTCCCAACCCTACCCGTATTAAAACACAAAATACTGTAAAAGAAATTGGGACAACAAGCGAAAGTGTTAAGGAAGGAAAAACACACGAAGAAATGTTAGGATGAAAAGACCAAGACGAAAGTGCAGACAAGTTTGAGAATCAAAAGATATTGGCGAAAGAAAGGATACTTAAAGGACACTGAGACAGGGTTAACCAATACAAACAAAATTGGACATTCCAAAATAACAGAAGAAAATTTAATCAACAAGTAGGTGAAGAATGCATGAGGACAAACCAACAAACAGATGTAAAAGAAGGAAAACAATTTTGGAGTAAATAATGGGAACAGAAAGAACATAAGGGAAAGACTGAATCAATAAATAACTTGAAAAAAGAATTACAAGGACACGAAGAAGGCTCTGAGGTAAATATACACCCATAATCGTTCGGAGCAACACTCAAAAAAGTAAGGAAAACAACCGGTCATGATGGCATACATGAATATTGATTTAAAAAAAAATCACTTTCATCCACGACTGACTAGCTCTTCAAATGAGTAGATGTCTATAAGAAGCAACAGATACCCAAATAGAAATTTACAAAGCTCTTTGCTTCGATGTGGCACAAGGCCGAATGAATGGGGCGCCCAATGAGACTCGAACTCACTCGTGTAGGTTTGCTAGTCCAGCTTGCTAACCGTTACACCACCAGAGGTGCCCAAGCAACAGATACCCAAATAGATGACTAAGGTGAAGACTACTCTAATAAAGAAAAAACACCGAAAAGGAACCTTCATTAGCAATTATAAACCGATAACGTGTCTACCTATGATGTGGAATATCCTAATAGCACAGATTAAGGAGGAAATCTATTACTCGCTAATATGCCGTGGATTGTTTTCAGAAGAACAAAAAAGATGCTGCCGGGAAACTGGAGGAATATGTGATTTACTGTACATTGATTTGCACATTCTTAGGGAGAGCAAAGCAAGGTGGATAAAATGTAGCCATTATAGGACTTTTACTCCTATAATTTAAAATGGAAGTTATACCACTTGTTCCCGAAACAAAGATGGCGGACGCACGTAAAAATACATAGTCAATACGCATAGGACACTTTTGTTAAATTGTCTCTTTTTGTAGTATTAGTGTTAGTCACACACACACACACACACACACACACACACACACACACACACACACACACACACACACAGAGGAATATACGTCGAACAGTATTAGAACACTAATGTTTTGAAATATTTAATTGCATGTATTGTTGAAATATAGATTTGAATTTGTTCGTACCACTTTGTTTTGAATGTTCTTTTTGTCCGCGCCGTTTCACATCTTTCATATCGTTTACACACCTTTACCTCATGTGTCCTTTTCCAAATATAAACTAACATACTACTACAAAATAGGGGACCAAACATATTCACCATATAACATGTCCCCCTACACCATAGCGTGGATCGACAACCAAAAGTCTCGTGATATTGTCCCGCAAAGCTGAATAGCAGATTGTCTGAAAATGTATAAGATACCCGACAGAGTCATAACATACATCACAGAAGCCATGAAAAACTGGAAAATTGAATTGACAGCAGGAGAAAAACTTTAGCAGAGCTGAAAATTCTGAAAGGCATCTCCAAGGGATTAAAAAAATAGAAAAGAGAACCTTAGATGAACGGGAAAGCTTCTTGAAACCAAGCTGTGCTACAGAAATCTCACCAAAGAAAAAAAGACATCAGGGCGGTCCTCCTTGTAATATACTCGAGAATATTGGTAAAATGGACAAGGGAATAAGTAAGACAAATAGAGCCGTGGACAAGGGAATAACTAGGACAAGTGGACAAGTGGACAACTAAGATAAATAGACAAGTGAACAAGGGAATAACTAAGATAAATAGACCACTGGACAAGGGAATAACTAAGACAAGTGGACAAGTGGACAACTAAGATAAATAGACAAGTGAACAAGGGAATAACTAAGATAAATAAACCACTGGACAAGGGAATAACTAAGACAAGTGGACAAGTGGACAACTAAGATAAATAGACCACTGGACAAGAAAGGTAATGATGATTCCCAAAGCTTTGCACTCGAGAGATGACATAGACAAATTATATGTCAAGAAAAGAACTGGGAATTGTGTAAGAAAATGAAATCTGACCTTTCTACCAAGTGGTATATGCACAAACCAGGAACCATTCCAGAGATTGAGACAATTAAAAATTCTCTGGGATTTTGAGAAGCAAATAAATCACCTAATCCTAGTAAAAAAAACAAAAGCAGACCTAGTTGTCAAAAAAAAAAAAAAAAAAAAGAAAGAAAAAAAAAGAAAAAAAAAGAGAACTTGGCGTACAGCGGATCTTGCCGTGCCGGTGGGCCACAGATTGAAGAAATCAAAAAGATTAAAAAGTACATGGACTTTGCCTAAAGAACTAACAAAGCTGCAGAAAATAAAGGTGACGATGATACTAATTATGACTGGCACATTTAGAACGGCTCCCAAAGGCTTGGAAAGGGGAATGGAAGAGTTGGAAATCGGGGTACGAATCGAGACCATCCACACAACAGCATTGAGAAGAGTCCTGAGACCAGAGGAGACTTGCTGTCACTTAGACTCCCGTGAAACATCATCAGCTAATGCTGGTGTAAAACACTCATAAGAAGTAAAATATAATAATAATAATAATAATGATAATAATAAAGTATATTGAAATATCTAATTTTAAAAGAAAAAAAATTGACGTCGACCTTATTACGAGTAATAATGTGCTTAGACATAAGAGCAATTCTTGAAACTTCATAAATAAATAATTTTGTGACCTTAAGTCAAAGCTCGACTGATGCACAAGAACAATTTAAACACGAGATCGACTTATACACGAGTATATGGCTAATTTGTCAAGAATTGCCTATAAATTAATTTTAAGATTGTGGCCCTGAACTTATATCAGTAAAACTTGATAGCTCTCAGGCAGAAAAGGTTGGGGACCCCTGTTTCAAAGTAATATAACATTAACAATTGATTTTCTTCTGGGCTTTAAGGGATACTTAGCTTAAAAAATTAGTACTCGAGTGAGTCAAAAGTTTGGCAATATTTTGGTAGTACCTGAGGCACAATTTAGCAGCTCCGGATGGTGACTACACTGGACTGTGAGATACCAAACTCGCCTGATACTCTTTATGTGATACTCGTCGGATTTGTCTCTGTATATCTACCAACCTCTCAACAAGAGAAGGACGCGATACAGGTCGTTTTAGCGGTTTAACAGGTTTGAATAATTATTTTTCCTTTGCCAAGCCAAAAGTAAAGAGTCCAGTTTGCCCTACTATCTATCCATTGCTGAAACGAGAATAGTGAGATTTATACCTTTCTCAACGGTACAATAGCACTATGTGAAATGCAAAGAGCCTTGTTCAGGAATTGAACTCGGGTCGCCGTGTCCGTTTCTTACGATGGTAACTATTACGACACGAATAACTAGATAGCTTGAAAGTACGGCCAAGGAATCCACTGTTTTAGGCCAACCTGATTTTGCTTGATCTTCGAGCTTCCTTAATTTCTTGAATCGCCTGGTTTCTATGCCGTGATCGATTGCGCTTTCACCTTTCGTGCTACAAATGTTTTCGTTTACTTCCACGGCCTTGTGCCTCAGTTCGAACACGTAAAGCTTAAATTTCCGAAATAGACAACGTTGCTCGCTCATCTGGGCAACTTTCAAATCACAGAAAGAATAAAGCAATGCACAACGACGGCTTGAACGACTTCTAAAATATTGCAAACTTTTGACTCACCCTTGTATCATCAACGTTCTCACCTTTTACGACTGTATTCATTCTAATTATCAGTCAGAAGTCTCAATATCAGTTTAGCAGTCAACAAAGTTATTATAATACTATAATCACGGTCAGCATTGTTAGAACTATTCGAAACATATACTACTACTACTACTACTACTACTGCTGCTGCTGTTACTACAACTACTTCTACAACTACAACAACAACAATTACTACTCTTGAAGTTTCCAGCTGTTACTTATTTTGTGGATTTGACTTTTACTCTTTCGGAAAATCCAGTAAAATTACTTCTCTAAATCAAGTCTTTCTTGCGGTAATTGAAGTATTGTTCGTAAGCCTCGGTCTCATGTCTTACTTACAATGGAAGCTGTGAAAAGTAAAGCGAGAAAAACGAACGAAATGCGGAAGGTGTGTGTGTGTATGTGTGTGTGTGTGTTTGGGTGAAGAAGATAAGAAGATGATTGAACCAAGCAACTATGGAAGAAGATATGGTGAAAAAGAAATCTTTATTTATAAAGAAGCGTGACATAATTTCCTATTCGTTTGTTGCTGATTAGTTGACAAAATTGACTTTGTGCCAAAAATATTGGATGAGCAGCAATAGGACGAGACGTGTTAGAAAAAAAATATCTGCAAGTTGATTTATTAAGACCTTTTTTACGTTGGGCTAAAAAAAAAAAGGTAAAAATCTAGACGATATGAATAAAAATAAAATTCATTTAAATTTCCAGGTGATGACAAGGAAAAATAATAATAAAAATAAAAAAATAATGAAAGAAGATATTTTGATTATAAGATGCTCTTTCTTTCAATTTCGTTATTTTCAACGTTTGTCACTTTGATTGACAGATATAGAAATGTCATTCACTGGAAAAGAAAAGGTGTTGAAACATTCAAAATAGAATTTCCATTTTTTTCTTACACATGCTTTAAAATTTGAGTTCATTGGAATGAGAATTAATGAAATGATATAAGTTTTTCTGAAACACCCGGTATATTCAAATGATGTCAATTTTTTCAAACTACCTTTATATACCACATATACTCGTGTATAGATTGAATTTGAAAGATCAAATTTAAAGAAAAAAATGAAACAAACAAAAAAATTTAGTATCGACCTAAACACAAGTAATAATGAAGTGACTTTATTCTATGGAACCCTACAAATGGGCGTGCCAGTGTTGGCTGAACAGCAAGAACTTATTTACATCAGCTCTGTGTGGACACAGGATGTAGTTTAGAAGACCTGCCGGGAGCGATGGATGATAAGGACCAAGAGAGAGAGAGAGAGAGAGAGAGAGAGAGAGAGAGAGAGAGAGAGAGAGTGTGTGTCAGGAAAACACGTGTTGTACGACGCAAAGAAACTTTTGTGCATACATTCCAATCGTTAGTACTCCAGCATCGACTTTGAATGGTCCGTTAAAGGCTTGGTCGACAATTCCAGCCCATATCCTTAAATTACTGTCTCCTTTTTGTCTCCGTTTAGCCACAGGCACGTTTAAATTGGATAAAAACCATCCTTTGGCCCATCTATCGGGTCCATTAAATGTCACCCGAGATTTGTCCGTCAAAATTACTTTCGAATAGCCAGGTTAAATTTTTTTGTTTTATAGCATATAAATCTTTGTGGATTATTGAATGCCAAAAGCATCATTGTGTATAAACAGTAAAAGTAAAGTTGGCGACCAAAGTCGAGGGTAACCCGAAGGCTCCCTTTTCAATAGCTACTACACCAAGGAGTAAAGGAGGGCGCTACTCTATTCCCTAGATTGCTCCACGTTACCCTTGATCCTTACCTTATAATGCTGAGTGTTAAGCAAGGAGGTATCAAGTACCATTTTTGAGTCTTTGGTATGACTCGACCTGGGATTGAACCCAGGTCTCTCGGGCCATTGGCGAACACTCTAACCATTATACCAATGTCCAACCATAACTAGAGGGGATAAGGGAGCTCATATCTTTCTCTTGGGTATTAGTCCGAGAGTGAATGATATAGCACGATTGGAGTCCAAACTCGCCTTCAACAATATTGCAATCCAACATTTTAATCATTACGCAACGAGGATAATCCCTTAAAAATGTCTATTTTTATGTATTGCTTAACTCAATTTAGACGCTGTTAAATATTTACTTTTGTGAGAGGAAGTTACCTTAGAGATTTCTTTTACAGATCCTAATTCACAACGTTTTCAACAACCTTTAATCCTTTTTTTCCCATATCATCGATAGCTTAATTCTACCTATATATATATATATATATATATAGTGGAATCATAGGCTTCGAAAGTGTACATGAAATACAGAGTTCTCTGTAGTAGTATCTTTCAAAATATATAAAGCTGACTGTAATTCTGTGTGTGTGTATGTGTGTGTGTGTGTGTGTCCATTTTGCGTTAAATTATGACGTTAAAATAGCTGCTGTTTACGTCAATGAGTTGTACAAACCATATGAATTTAAAGAACCCTTTTAAAAATAATTCATTTAATACCCTCATTCTCCCTGAGACTAAAAAAATTCTAACTGGCTATGAGAAAAAGATCAAGTGACTTTGTAAAATGATTAGAGATTTCAATTAATTATTTTAGTCGTTAATTCTTGTTGCAGGATTTCATTTGTGATCTAGGTCACGGCTGGAGTGAGTATTTGTTTATAGGTTCATACTTGGGGATGTCAAACATGCAATAATAACTATTTGTTTGCGAATTAGAAGATGGACAGTTGTTTAGAATCAGCTGATATTTGATATTAAAAACAATTGAGTAGAATCTGATAATATTTGGGACTTAGTAGTGACGTATCACTTTAGGATTACATAATTAATTAATTTAGAGATAGATATACAAGGTCGGATTTTTAGAGACGAGGAGAAGACGATGTTGGGTCTCGATGAAGAAGGACGTTCGGGTGTGGAAACACTCGGTGGAGACTTAGGAGAGAGACTCGTGGGAGCTGGCGACGAAGGCAGCGAATCACGCCCGCACCCAACAGTATAAAACAGCCGGTGAGTAGAAAGATAACAAAGTCGTCTGTCGCTTCTCTTTCATCTCTCCCCTGTTTACTTATCCTCTTTATCTATGTTTTCGGCTGACTGCCATAAACGGTCTGGTAATAAATAAATTTCGTATACGTAAAACCAACAGAAGCGTTTTGGGTTTGACTTCTTTTTACCACAGTCAGGTTACCACGATCGGATTGATTGTTATGGGGTAAATTCAGAACCCTTTAAAGGGTGCCGTAAAGCGACACATATCTAAGTAGTGACAGAGTGTAACAACTTTTAAGTTGTTAACTTTTATCATTATAGCGTAGTTAATAACTCCTCTGGCTTTTGGCCTAGGCAACGCCGGAAACTTCTAATAGCGTGCACACACACATCTATCCATATTTACCAACCCCTCCGCTCGGGCAGGATATGACACAAGGTCAATTTTTAAGTGGAGTTTTACAGGTTTGAATTCAAGGCTGAAGAACTCAGTCTGCCCTGGAGGGAGAATAATTGGATTCATACCTTTCCCAAGGGTATTAATGCTATGTGAAATGCTATCAGTCTCGTCCAGCATTTGAACTCGTATCGCCGTGTCCATTTCATACGACGATAACCATTACACCACGGGCACCTCACATCTATATATTTATTAAACAATAAATAATCATCTATGCTATTATTATTATTATTATTATTTTGAGTTTTTCACACCAGCCTTATTTGATGGTTTCTCACTGGAGTTTGAGTCTCCTCAAATCTCTTGGACTCTTCACAGTATTCGAGTCCTTTTACCAATCCTTTGGTGACTGTACCAAGAGCACCAGTTACAATTGGTATTCATGTTTCATTTTCCACAGTTTTATTTCAGTTCACTAGCAAGGTTCAGTTACTTATCTCTCTTTTCACTTTCTTTTAATTTCATTCTGTGGTCAACCAGGACAGCAAAGTTCACAATTCTGCAAATTCTGTTTTTTTGTTAATTATTATAAGGTCTGGTCGTCTGGCCGAGATTAGGTGATCTGCTGGTATCTTAAAATCCCAGAGAAGTTTGTGCGTCTCATTTTCCAGGATAGGATCTGGGTTGTGCATATACTATTTATTCGTATGGCCAAATTAAAATTTCTCGCACAGTTCCCATTGTATCACCTTGACCACCCAGTCATGTCTGGTCTATTGATCAATTAGTTCTATTCTTTCCGTTATTTGTCATTTCCCACTTTTCATAATGGATAGTATTATCATTATTATGCTTAGCACATAGTGAATATAGCACATTTTTCTATGCCAAACTTCATGCTTATAACCTGGCTGTATATTCTTATTTTCGTATTAGAGTCTCCAATTCTTTTTTTATTTCTGAAAACCGCTTGATGTCACCCATGTACACAAGGTGATTAATTTTTTCTTGTGACTTTGGAAATTTGTCGACTCCAGTAAACTTTCTAAGTATGTGACAGATGATTTATTGCTATTACAAATAGTAATGGCGAAAGTGCATATTATTATTATTATTATTCACTCATTAGAGCTTTTCGCATCAGCGTTAGCCGATGTTTTTTCACTGGAGTCTGAGAGACAACAAGTCACCTCAAGTCTCCAGGACTCTTCTTAGTATTCTGGCCGTTCTCAATAATGCTGTCGTTTGGATGGTCTCCACTCGTCCGCCAACTTCCAAGTCCTCTAGTCCCTTTAGTAATCCTTCAGTTACTGTTCCAAACGCACCAATTACAATTGGTATAATGGTCACCTGCAGGTTCCACAGTTTTTTCAGTTCCCTAGCAAGGCCGAGGTACTTATCCTTCTTTTCACATTCTTTCAGTTTTATTCTGTGGTCAGCCGGGACAGCAAAGTCGATTATTTTGCAAGTTCTCTTTTTTGTTGATTATTATTAAGTCTGGTCTTCTGGCCGGGATTTATAATTTTACTCTTTTGAGAGTTTTCACACCGGCGTTAGCTGATGGTTTCTCACGGGAGTTTGCGTAAAACAGTAAGTTTCCTCAAGTCTCCCTGACTCTTCTCAGTACTGTAGCCGATCTCAGCAATGTTGTAGTTTATGCTTATTTCCAAGACCTCCAGTTCTTGTACCAAACCTTTGGTGACTGTACCAAGAGCACCAACCAAATTTAACAACCTTGAATAAATGAATATGACTAAAATTGTGAAAACTATTTGATGCAACCATTATTTTGAAAATTTTCATTTTTTGTATGCGTATTTTTTATTCGATGTCATTTTTTTTTAGGAGATCGTTTTGCATTATAATTGCTTTCAGGAGAGGTAACTCTCTTTAACCGGCTGTCTAATGCAAAAAATTGTGCTCTTTTATTTTGTAAATTTATCAAAGATTTTATTGCTTTTTTGGCAAAACATACTTTTCTTTTTTTTTTTAAAATTTAATTCAGAAAACATACCGTTTAAGAAGCTTAATCCTCAAACATAAGTCTCAAAACGTAATGAATATTGTTAATGATGATAGTAATTTACAAAGCTCTTTGCTTCGATGTGGTGCCCATATTGTTAATGATGATCTCTCCCTTTAGAAATTTCCAGGCAATATAAACTGTTTCAGCCAATGTTTTGCCGTTGTAATGTAAATTAAACATAGAAAGTGACCATTGAAAAAGCCTGTTTCGTTTATAATAGATTGAATTAGATTTTTCTCTTAGGCTGAAAAAATTGGGTTGGTTTCTTTGTTTATGATTTATTTAATACCAAAACGATCTTTGTAGAAGAACAACAATAGTACTATTTAACTCAAAGCTGAGGGGGTTAAAGTGGTCCATAGCTTCCCCAAGGTTATTTGTCTGAAAGCAAACACAATGGCACGACTGGAGTTCGAACTCGCTTACTACGATGCTGCAGTCAAACATGTTGGCTACGAGGCCATGGAGACTCCTCCAGAGAAGTTTGGGGTTGTTTCTTTCGAATAAAAAAAAAAGACTTAATGATTACAATTTTTTTACATTTTAAATTCATATTTTAAGTGTAGGCTGTCGATATTCTCGTAAGAAAAAGGGAACATTTTTGTTCATACCTATGAATATACTATTTGATAAAAACGAAACAAAAGCAGAACCTCCTTAAAAATCCTGCAAAATACAATAAATAAATAAATAAATAAAAACAAAAATAAAACAAAACAAAATAAAATAAAACAAAACAAAACTAAACAAAAGCAGGAAAAAAACCCTGAAAAAATTAATTAAAGAAAAAAATAAAACAAAACAAAAGACAAAAACAAAAACAAACTCTGACGTGTTAGAACCATTCTGAGTACATAATTAGTGTACACATTCTGAGAACACATTCGGTAACAGCGTTCTCGATTTAGTCTGGTACAGAATGATTTATCAGCTTGTTATATATATATATATATATATATATATATATATATATATATATATAAACTTGTGTTACTTCTATACTAATAGTACCCTTTTGTACTTGAAAAATCTACGCAGTCGAAGAGCAGTAAAATCGATAAGAATGAGGCTGGACGAGAAGTGGTCGTAAAAGAAACGAGGATTCAAATAGAAATTTGTTATTCATTGACGAAGTTAATTTCCTTTGTTTCCTGAGTCACTTCATACCCTCCCACTTTCTCTCTCTCTCTCTCTCTCTCTTTCTCTCTCTCTCTCACTCATTCACTCACTCACTCTTAAAGACATAAGGAAGAATAAAATGGAAATGTTCATCTTCCCGAAAGGAGGTGACCAGACTTTCCCGCCAAAACTCAAGAAATAGAATTCTTTCAATTCCACCAACTACCGATGGGCACACACCTGCCTGATTAAATCTTCGTATTTTCCATCCACGTCGCTTTGGTCAAGTAATACACAAATCCTCTTGTGATCAAGTAACAGACTGCCTTAACCGATCAATACTAATCGGAATTTGGAGGGCTTCCTTAATGGAATTTAAAATGGAGACTAAAAATATCCGCGCATTCGTATTAACTACACAATTTGCCGTCGAAAACTGGATGAAATTTGGATTGGATCTTTGTTCGCGACAGTAAAGACATTTTGTCTGAACATCGGAAGTTGCTTTTTAGGTTATTTATCTATTAGCAGAGTTCCCGTTAAAAACGTATTTACTTACGGATTGGAATCTATGACCAGGATCAGAGTGTAGTACTTGTGCATTGTTATTAATTAGAATAGCTCCCAGCATAAGAAAACAGGGTTATTGAAACATGGATCAATATTCCTGCTTTTCTATGGGCACGAGGCGCAATGGGTTATCCTACTAGGAAATGGAATTAGCGATCCGTGTTCAAATCCTGAACGAGTGTTGTGGTAATATATCACACAGTGCTAATACCCTTGTGAAAGGTATGCATCTAACTATTACTTCTCCAGCTACGAGTAAATGGTGGGTTAGATTGGGTTCGTTAACTTTGGTATGGCAATTGGTCTAATAGAAAACTTTGAATTCAAACCAGTTGTAAACCTGGAGAGAGATAGGATATTTTTGCCCAAGACATGCTACATGTGTAACGTTTTCATGACCAAACGAGGTTGGTAGGCGGGGGCAGTGACAGTTACGGATGAGTACGAAATGGTTGCACCAGGCAAAATGAGAAGGGTCGACTGAAATACCTTCAAATCACTGGAGCAAATAAGAAGAAAAAAAGAATGAAAAACCATAGTGAGATAGAGAAACAGATTGTCAGGTAGACAAAAAAAAAAAAAAAAAAGAAGAAAGAAGATTGATAAATAGAAAGAAAGAAAAAAAAAAGAAAGAAAGATTGAAAGAAAGAAAAATAAAGAATGAAATAGAAATAAATAAATAAATAAGCATAGGAATAAGTGAACAAAATAGAGAAAGTGAATTAGAAGGAAAGCGAAATTTCAAAAAGAAATACATATGAACAGCCCAGTCGTCTGGAGCAGTAGAATACACCGACTGCATCTTTGCAAAAGAGTAAGACCCCACCCCACCCCACACAGTGTAAGTGTCCTGTATTTAACACAAAACCATCTTATAGTGAGAATCCAGCTATGCTTTGGGGTATGCAGAGTACCCCTTCATTGTCATTGTTCCCAGGTCCACTTTGCCCCGGGTTTGGTAGGACCTGATAAGATCCTATCTATTGGTCAAATAGAACTGTTTGATATTTAAAATGGGTGCAAAAAAATGACTTTTGCAAAATTGAATTGTTAAAAAGAGAACTGTTTAATCATTTAACTGTGTAAACAAATGACTGATGTTTCATTGATTGTTAGTGAGTAGGTAGAGTGTACGCCAATGGCCCGGGAGACCGGGGTTCGATCTCAGGTCAAGTCATATTAAAGACTCAAAAATGGTACTTGATGCCACCTAGCTTAACACTCAGCATTATAAAGTACTGATCAAGGGTAAAGTGGAACAATTCAGGGAATGGAGTAGTACCCTCCTGTACACATCGGTATTGTAGCAATTGAAAAAAGAACATTCGAGTCACCCTCGACTATGGTCGCTAACTTTATTTTCACATAGTACTACTTGGAACTATTTAACTTTGTTGATTTAGGTTTACACATCATGTATATCTAATATATATGTATAAACGGGATTTGGCATTAAATAACCTACAATGGTTGATATGCCATAAAACCAAACTAGACAGTGGAGTAGACAAAGTTATAGCGGGAAAAAAAGGAAGAAAGTGAAAAATCTAACGAGAGAGAGAGAGATTACATAGTGTCATAAATCTTGCAGTTGTGTCTCTCACTCTCGCTTCCAAGTAAAACCTTGTATAGACATAACAACGGAACAATTATTCTCTTGTGAGAACAGAGCACCTCATAATAAAATGGCAAATGAGCAGAACGAGTAGACCATTACAAGCGATTTTAATTCTCACCTGATGAACATATAAAGTATCAGGTGAAAATCGAAATCAGTCTCTTGACTTGTCCCTTTAGCTTAGTCTGACACAAGCTAAATTTAGATGAGAGTCATTAAAAAATAAGTTGAATTTTGCCTAAGAAGTTGGCCAATCCAGTCGGCTGAGTCTGTAGAACACACCGACTGCATATCTACTGATTGATAAGACCCCTACGAGTGTCCTATATGATGGTAAGGCTCCAGCTATGGCTGGAGTTTTGAGGAATGTAGAGTACCCCTACATTGCCAGGTTCACTCAGGCCTGGAGTGGTAGCACATGATAGAGTCCTATCTATGGGTCAAATGGAACTGTTAGACATTTCAACTGTGTGCAAACAAATGACTTATGCTAAACTGAATTGTTAAAAATAAAACTGTTTGATCATTTAACTATGTGTAAACTAATTACTCTTTAATTGAATAGTTAGTGATACATAGCAATGTTTGGAACCATTCAACTGTATGCCAACGAATGAGTAATATTGAATTGAATAATTAGTTTTAAATAGCAATATTTGTATCCACTTCACTGTGTGCAAACAAATGATTAATCGTAAGTAGAATGATTCGTTTTTGATAGAAAGACACGAAACCATTTTGCTGTGAGAAAAAATGAGCTAAGGCTCGTTTAAAAATATTATCAAGAAAATGTTTACAAATCATATGTATCTAATATATATGTATAAATAAGATTTGGCATTTAAAAAACCTACAATGGTTGATACTATTTACCAACCCCTCCACTCGGGCAGGATATGACACAAGGTCAATTTTTTAAGCGGAGTTTAACAGGTTTGAATTCAGAGTTTTCCTTCTCCTAGACCAGTTGCCTCACCAAGGCTGAAGAACCTAGTCTGTCCTACTATTTACCCATAGCTGGAGGGAGAATAATTGGATTCATACCTTCCCCAAGGGTATTAGTGCTATGTGAAATGCAATCAGTCTCGTCCAGGATTTGAACTCGTGTCGCCGTGTTCATTTCCTACGACGATAACGATTACACCACGGGCACCTCCGACGGGTACCTACAATGGTTGATACACCACAAAACCAAACCAAACCCTAAGAAGTTGGCATTGGGAAGCTTTGTTTACAGCTGCACCTTTTACAAGACAATCAATAGTGATGGGTCCTTTCATGTCCCAGAAGACTGTTAGCATGACTTTCTTTACTGACTGCTACCCAAGAAACTTTTCCTTTAATCAATGTGTCTTTTCAACTCAGGTTTGTAGTGGCAAAAACATGTTCTGCCCATTTGTAAACATTTATTGCTTAAAACATGAATTTTTGTTCACATAACATGTTCTTCGGTAAATTTCTCTTGGTTGGCACTTCTCAGGCGGCAAAACTGTGACAACAGACCTCTGTTCAAACCTAGACAACTTTGTTTGATTTGCCGTCATTTTGAGGGGGTGTCCTCGTGGTGTAATGGTTAAAGCGATGGGCTGCGAAATCGTAGTAAGTTCGTATTCCAGTCGCACTATTACGTTCACTTTCGGACAAATACCTCTGGGAAAGGTATGAACCCCCTTATCCTCCCAGCTATGGGTTAAATAGTAGCATTACTGTTCTTCTAGGAGAATGGCTGAGGGATTAAATAACTTACAAAGATTGATATGCCCTTAAACAAAGAAACTAAAACAAACCGTCATTTTGAATAGCCTCAAAAGAAGTATTTTTGTGCAGTGTAATTAGTTTTTGCAATAAACTAATTCCAGACAAAGCAAAATTTATATTTATGGAAAAGATTTTGAAAAAATATATATAACTTGGCTGACCGTAGTCATAGGCGACACGGAAGCTCCCTTTTCAATAGTTGCTACATCGCAGTATAGGAGAGGGCGATGCTTCTTTCCTTTGATTGCTCCACTTACCCTTGATCCATACATTATAATATTGAGTGTTAAGCAAGGAGGCATCAAGTACTATTTTTGAGTCTTTGGCATGATTCGACCTGGGATTGAACCCCAGTCTTCTGGGCCATTGGCGAACACTCTAGCTATTATGCTAATGGATCTATTCACCAATGGTAACCGACTGTACTCACACTTATTGTCTGACAACATTCTTTAAAGACACATGTTTCCCTCCGTCCCTTTGGCCACATTCAAAGAAAGTGGCTAGCAGCACATCCTCTTCGATATAGAATCCATGATATTAAGAAGTTCTGCGCGCGCATAAAATGACGTTCCATTTATTGAATTTCTTTATCAATACAGACCTGTCATCTGCCGCGTACTTTGAATTATTAAATATAAAAGTGAAACCACAATGGCTTTTTTATTGAAAATTTCCGACCGGTTTTGCTTTTCTAGACGAGAATTTTTCGAAAACTCTGACAGCCTTAGTATTTCCCCATATTCAGCACACACACACACGTGCGTGCGCGCACACGTGACTATAGAATCTCTTGTGTTCCTGAGTGGGCATATATAGGTACAATAATGCTTATGCGTCAGGTGCGAGCGTTTCTATATGGGTATGTATGCGTATTGCCGTCAAGGATATGTATGGTATTTAGTTAGCTTCCCACCAAGCCAAAATGGGATACAAAGTCGTTTTATTGTGGGGTGCCACGCATGAATCGTGAATCCCGCATGATGATTGAACAAAATGCTTAGTTCCGTTGGCATTTCTTTTGAGCGCCTCAGGCGTCGCCCAATAAATCCAGCCCTAACCCCTTTTAGACGAGAGGGCAGGTGCTGCTTGCGAAGAAAGCCCTCTTGGAATAAATTGGATAATTTTAACTCACTCACGCGACGAGAACGTCAGGTACGTATTAGGTAATGGATATGTATGTAAATGATGGGTGTTTTGTAATATCAAAAGGATAGATCAACAAATTAGGCAGTTTGGGAGGTTTTAATAGATGCCAAACTAAAAAAGAGAAGAATTTCTCATAGGGATAAAAGGATTAGTTTTTTTAACGTCTTTAATTAACCAAATACTTCAATACTAAAGTAAGTAAAGTTGAGTTGGCGACCATAGTCGAGGGTGACCAAAAGGCTACCTTTTCAATAGCTACTACACCGAGGTGTAAGGGAGGGTGCTACTTCTTTCCCTGGATTGCTCCATTTTACCCTCGATACGTACCTTATATTGCTGAGTGTTAAGCAAAGAGGTATCAAGTACCATTTTTAAAGTCTTTGGTATGACGTGACCTGGGATTGAACCCAGGTCTCCCGGATCATTGCCGAACACTCTACCCACTGGAAATGTGTGTGTATAATAGTATGAAAAATATAGATCTACAAGTTAGAAACTTGACCTCGTATCGCATCTTGTAACCGCGAGGAAGGACTAAAGCACATGCCTAATCAGTGGTAAATGGTGGGAGAAAATTATGTTACAATGGGGGTTCAAATCGAGGACGAGGCAGTTTGTATTTCATAGAGCGCTGATACCCTTGGGAAAGGTGCGAATCCGATTATTCTGTTTCCATATACGGGTAAAATAGTAGGACACACTGGGTTCTCTAACAACCAGTTTAGGAGAAGGAAAATTCTTAATTGAAACCTGCTAAACTCCGCTAAAATGACCTTGTATCGTGTCCTGTTTGTGGCGGAGAGGTTGGGTAAATGCAAATACATTTACACTAATTAATGCCGACGTTCCTGCTGAGAAAAACAGCCTGGCTTTGACTTGGGATCGATATCAGTTGCAAACGCGAAACTCTTTCAAAAACGAAAGATTCTACATTAACAGATATTTGCTAAGCTTACTTTTACTTGACCCAATGATAGTGCACAATCTCGTGTTGCGCCAAAAAGTGATTTTCAAAATGAACTTAGATTGACTTAATACGTTTTTTTAAAAATTTGCACCATTTCGTTCAGTGGCGTCTTGACATCCTCATTTTAATATGCATAAGTTCCTTGAATATATACCATACGAAAAAATAATAATTACCATTTTGTATTCTTATTGTCATACGTTTGTTTAAAAGACTATATCATTCAAACAATTGTAATTTACGAGGCTCTTTGCTTCGTTGTGGCACAAGGCCGAATGAATGGGGCAACCAATGAGACTCGAACTCACTCGTGTAGGTTTGCTCACCAAAGGTACCCTATATCATTCAAACAATTGTAATTTACGAGGCTCTTTGCTTCGTTGTGGCACAAGGCCGAATGAATGGGGCAACCAATGAGACTCGAACTCACTCGTGTAGGTTTGCTCACCAAAGGTACCCTATATCATTCAAACAATTGCCCTCACAAGCTATTCCCGCCTGAATCCCAAGCATGAAATGTTGCATCGCTCGATTTGATAATACGATGATTTCATAACAAATAAAATTTGCTGTTCATTAATTGTCTGCAGCCAACATCTAAAGACTTGAACCTTCAGGTATCCACAGAGGAAGTAATCACAAGAGAAGTGACCACAGGATGTCACTACGTGGTAGGAAAAGGCGCTTTGGAAAAGTTCTCTCAGGATCTCCTTAAATGCTATTGTTATGATCGCATAGGAGTAAGGTAGGTTCTTGTTAGGACACAAAACTGCACTTCTTGTTGACTATGGCGTGCGGGAGTGTGGAGTTATCTCTTTGTTGCTATTACAACCACGTCCACTCTGACCCGGAGTAGTAGTAGTATCTGTTAGGGTCCTATCTATGGATCGAATAGTGCCGTTTGAAAAGGATTAGTATTCGATAGGGATTCTTGAAACCATTTAACTGCGTGTAAATCATTGGTTTAAAAATCGTTACTTGAAGCAATAATTGTTTATTAAGGATTATTATTAGTAACTTGAAATTATATTGGCATTTGCAAAAAAAAATAATTATTAAATTGAAATAGTGACTTGAAACCATAAGATTATGTATGAAATATTAGTGTTTGATTGGAATACTTGAAAACGTGCAACTGTGTGCAAATTATTTGTATTAGACAGGAATACTTGATATCATATAAGTAGGTTGGCGACCTTAGACGAGGGCGACTCGGAGGCTCCTTTTCAATAGCTACTACACTGTGGTGTAGGGGAGGCCGCTACTCCTTTCCCTGGATTGCTCCACTTTACCCCTGATACGTACCTGATATTTGTGAGTGTTAAGCAAAACAGTATCAAGTACCATTTTTAAAGTCTTTGGTATGACGCGACATGGGATTGAACTCAGGTCTCCCAGACCATTGGCGAAGACTCTGCTCACTAGGCCAATGAGCCAGTCTGATATATAATTGTGTACACCCTCCCCCCAAATGGTCAACAATTAAACAAAAAATCTAATAACCCACTGTGTCATTGGTATGACATTAAACTATATCAGGTGGTGAGGCTCCAGTTCTGAAGTTCTGGGATGTGTAGAGTTACAGCCTTTATTGCTATTGTTCACAGGTCCCCCAAATTCAGAGTGATAACAGCTAGTAGGTTCTCATCTATAGATCAAATACGTCTGAATAAAAATGATTAGTATTTGATAAGGATATAATAGTGTGCAAATCCCTAAAAAAAAGTTACAGTCTGCCCGACTAACTTTCAAACTACCGTTTGACGTTTAAGTGCCGTAAAAGATTATTTTATCCTTCAGAGTGTTAAATCAGAAGCTATCAAATTGGTTATTCAGTATATATCATTAGTTTTGTCTGAGATTTTGATCTGTTGGTAATCAAATGTTTTAGAACTCACCCATCGGTTTAAATTTTTTTCCCTAATGTTTCAACTCGTCTATTATCCTGTTATTTATGGGCGATTTTGTTGTTTGCCAACGTGTTTGCTGCCTTTTTTCATATATGGCTGAGTTTTAGTCCTCTTATAAGTTAGTAATAGCTGACATCTATCTTTCTATCTATTCCCTTATTTGTCTGCCGGTTCTTTCTTTTTTTCTTTCTTTCTTTCTTTCTCCCCGCTTATTGATCTGTCGGTTTATTTGTTTGTTTGTTTATTTCTTTCTTTGTCTTATCTATCTATCTATCTATCTATCTATCTATCTGTTTGCCTGTTAATCTGTTTCTTTATCTCATGCTGGTCTTTCTTTCATTCTCTTTCTTCTCATTATCATCATAATGATCTCCCCCCCTCTCTCTCTCTCTCTCTATATATATATATATATATATATATATATATATATATATATATATATATATAATGTCTGTTATTTCTTTCTTTCTGAACAAACCGTTGTTCTTAAAATACATTGAAATATTTATTTTAAACCTTTGTTAATCTTGTCATGCCTAACCCTATTTTCGGTAAACGCTTAAGGGGAAAACGATTACAAATAAAGGCAAATGGAGGGTAATACAAAATATTACTGCTGAAAACAATTGTCGTCATGCAATAATCGAAAATTCCCCGGTACAATATTTGTGCTCGCCAAAAAATACTAAAGATACATCATTGTCTTCATACTTCTCGATTGTCGTTGCATTCCATTATGGGAAGAAGATTTGTTTGTGAATTTATTTTGCTGTATTTACTTTTTTGATCAACTGAGAATTTCTGTGGAACCTCTTGAGAACTTCTGTATGGCTTTACTGTTTATGTAATGCTCTAAATAAGGCATCTTTCAATAACTCTCCCTAAAATTCTCGAATATCAACCAACAGCACCCCTTACCAAAGATCATATTGCAGCTTCCTAAATTTTAGGCTAGGATCCAAGGGAAGTATCTGTTTCTTCTCTTCTGGTTATCAATAGAATTACGATTAAAGTAAAGAAATTTGAAATTTACAAAATGATAGATTTATAAAAATTTTGATGATTTGAGCATATTCATACGAGTTCAAACTAACAAACATTGGAGAGAGAGTCGGGAAAAAAAGAGAAGGCGAGATGAGGGAGATAGAAGAGAAAGGAAAAGGAGAGAGGGAGAGAGAGAGAGAGAGAGAGAGAGAGAGAGAGAGAGGGTGAAATGAAAAGGGGAGAATGATTGGCGATAAAGAGAAAGGGACAGAGAGAAAAGTGTGTGTGCGTGTGTTAGTGAGTGAGTGAGTGTGTGTGTGTGTGAGAGAGAGAGAGATAGATAAGCTCATAAATTTAAATATGCAACAATAAACACAAAAATAAAGAGAGAAGTTGACAAGAGAGGGAGAGGGAGAGAGAGAGAGAGTGAAATGAAAAGAGGGAGAAAGAGAGGCGATAAAGAGAAAGGGAGAGAGGGAAAAGTGTGTGTGCGTGTGTTAGTGAGAGTGAGAGGATGAGAGAGAGAGAGAAAGAGAAGAGAGAGAGAGAGAGAGAGAGAGAGAGAGAGAGAAAAGCTCATAAATTTAAATATGCTACAATAAACACAAAAATAAAGAGAGAAGAAATTAGCAAGAGAGAGAGAGAGAGAGAGAGAGGGGGGGAGAAGGAGGCACAAGGAGATGAAAAGATTTGAATATGCTATAACAAGCACTAAAAGAAAGAAGTATTGAAATAAGAATTGTCTGTTCGCTTTTTATATATCAATATCACTCTGGGCAAAATTCTGTCAATTTTGAAAAACTTACCTTCTTGCAAAGTATTCGCTACTTGTTCTCACTACTGATTAATGAGCAAATGTTGTTTTCAAGGTAACACAAGTTATGTTTCTTTCGAGTGGCTTTTTGGATTGTGATAATGAATAAGAGATAATAGAGTGCTTTTCCGATGCCTTCAAAGCCCTTGCTCTACGATCCGTCTTTTTATGAATATGAATATGGGTCTTACTCTGTGATCGGTCAGCTCCCATTTCTTCTCCTCACTCCAGTTTGTTCCTCCTTTTTTTCTTCTCCGGTCGCCTCGTCTTGTATTCTCTGTAAATTTGATGTCTCCTTTGTGTTGCCATTTGATTTGTTGATACTATTTACCAACCCCTCCGCTCGGGCAGGATATGACACAAGGTCAATTTTTAAGCGGAGTTTAACAGGTTTGAATTCAGAGTTTTCCTTCTCCTAGACTAGTTGCCTAACCAAGGCTGTAGAACCTAGTCTGTCCTACTATTTACCCATAGCTGAAGGCAGAATAATTGGATTCATACCTTCCCCAAGGGTATTAGTGCTGTCTTTATACTTCTCGATTGTCGTTGCATTCCATTATGGGAAGAAGATTTGTTTGTGAATTTTTATTTAGAGCCTAGTCTGTCCTACTATTTACCCATAGCTGGAGGGAGAATAATTGGATTCATACCTTCCCCAAGGGTATTAGTGCTATGTGAAATGCAATCAGTCTCGTCCAGGATTTGAACTCGTGTCGCCGTGTCCATTTCCTACGACGATAACGACTACACCACGGGCACCTCCATAAATTTGATTCGTTGATAAGGAATGATAACGGAACTGCCATTCCATGGTCACATTTTCCTTTTATTTCTTTTCTCTTCATTACCCGCTCACAAATGGAGTGTTAGAGAGTAAGATGGAGCTTTTGACCGCTCAGTTAGGGTGTTTCTAACTTATTCTAACGCCAGAAAAAATTTGGTCACCTGACTGAGACTATCTAATGAGAGACGTAGTCTCAGATTGACCAAAAGCTTAACGACTGTCAATCAAATTTACTGAACTTCCTGTATCCTTCCATCCTGGATTCAAATAAATAGTTCAGGACCTAATTTAGATATTACATTGCAAGTCAAAAATAGATCTCACCGGTCTATTATGTAATACCTTCTCTACGGTTTGATTGCAGAGATTTCCTTTTTTTTATCAGGTCTAGCGAACCCAATCTGCCTTGTTATTTTACCTAAAAATGATGACGAGAATAAGACACATGCCTTTCTCTAAGGGTAGCAGAATGAGTGTTTTGGACTGGAGCTCTTTGATAAGAGAGCTCAATCTTCCCAACTATTTTACCTATAGCTGTCGGGAGAAGTGGATTAGTGCCTTTCCAAAGAGGATTAATGTAAAAAGAACACAGACAGATCCTACAGAAATTAAAACTCTGTTTTTCAAGTCTACTTTCCGAGCCGTTGTCCGTTACGCTTAAATACACCTTTTATTTATTTATTTATTTTTTATTAAAACAAAATATTTCAAATAAGCATGATTGATCTTTGATGTGTGGTCTCCGTTACACGTTTTGAGCTCTTATGGTTTCAATGTCTGAAACTATTGTCAGGTAATTTGAATGCGTGAGTTTTGACGTCAGTGGAGCGAGCGATTTTAAGATAAAGAATTTTGACATTGGTGGGTTTCGAATTGAAGATGACTGAAAGCAGCATTTTCCTCCTCTCCTGTTAAGTTGAATAGAAGAGGTGGTTGTCAAAATTTTGTTAAAGGAACCTCTGTTTTAATTTCGTCGGAATATAGTTTTTCTTTTTCTCGCGTAGTTAGGTTCACCATGTTAAAAAGTGGCTTTCACTTCTTTCAAATATTCTTTTAATTTTCGAGAAAAATGAACTTAAATGTTACCATAAAGTAGAAAAGCCTCCGCTCTCTCAAAAAAACTACCCCCCCAAATCTCTTTCAAAACGTGGATTTTTTTGTCTGGAACTTCAGAAACTATATTTAAAACAAAAATTAATAATGTAAAAATGTCTAAGTTATTTTCTTCTTTTGACATTATGAAGAAACAACCCCAAATTTCTGTATACAAAGAAAAAAAAAAGAAAAAGAAAAAATACTTTTATCTATTATAATATAAACCGCCACGATTAATCTGTCAGTTTTTATGTTTTGTGTACATTACTTCGGCGATCTGTTGGCGTATTATGAATGGAGATCAAAAGCACAATAATTATTTGTGTCTTTTGAATCATATTTGAGTTTTATGCCCTCTAAACGCTATAGCTTCTGAATTAAACTAAAAAAGGTAGTATTTCTCGAAAAAAAAAAAAAGAAAAAAAGAAAAGAAAAGGACATAAAAGTTTGAAGACTTGAAAAAAGAAATTTACCCGAACAAATATTAATAATAAAATACATTTGTTATATTAATCCCACAACTAGTTTTCTCGAGGGAGTCATCGTGGCGTTGTGGCTAACGTGCTGGACTATGACATCATAGTAAGCAGGTTCGCACCCCAGTCACACTAATACTTTCGTATTCAGACAAATACTCTTGGGAAAGGTATGAACCTTCTTATCTACCCAGCTATAAGTTAAATAGTACCACTACAGTTCTTCTATCAGGATGGTGTAGCCATTAGATTAACCTCGAAGGTAAATTCTTATGCGGAGTTTAACAGGTTTTAATTCAGAGTTTTCCTTCTCCTAGACTAGTTGCCTCACCAAGGCTGAAGAACCCAGTCTATCCTACTATTTACCCATAGTTGGACGGAGAGAATTATTGGATTCATACCTTTTCCAAGGGTATTACTGCTATGTGAAATAGTATAATAGACAAAAATGGATGCTGGATCTAAAATGTAAGAATAATAGGTGAGGTAGGAATATTGTGATGTAAGAGACATGTTATATTGTAATATACTATGAAGCAGTATGCAATACTAGTATTTATATGCTGGAATATGTTCTATGTTAAATTGCGATAGCAATTTTTATTAGCTGACAATGTTGTGTTAATGTTATATTACGTATAGGTTATTGCATTCTATGGTGGTATATAATTACGGCATGTGGTAAATATACTATATTAAGACGTTACAATGATAATTTGTATATCTCTTTTCCCTCTCTTAACAATAATAATAAGGTCAAAAGAATGACAATAAATAGAAAACAAAAATGGGAAGAAAAACAACTTCATGGGCGTTTTAAATGACTAATAAGGAACATCTCGCACAAGAAAACATGGATGTGGCTAAGAAAAGGAAACCTTAAGAGAGAAACAGAATCTCTCCTAATAGCAGCACAAAACAATGTCATAAGAACCAATCATATCAAAGCGAGAATAGATAAGACGCAACAAAATAGCAAATGTAGGTTATGTTGTGATAGAGACGAAACGATCAATCGCATAATAAGCGAATGCAGCAAATTAGCACAAAAGGAGTATAAGACTTGACACGACTGGGTGGGCAAGGTGATCCACAAGGAGATGTGCAAGAAATTGAAATTTGACCAAACGAACAAATGCACAACCCAACATCTGTCCTGGAGATTGACACGCATAAACTCTTTGGGACTTTGACATACAAACGTATCACCGAATCTCGGCCAGAAGACAAGACCTTATAATAATCAACAAAAAAAAAAAAAAAGAACTTGAAAAATTGGGGACTTTGCTGTCTCGGCTGACCACAGAATAAAATTGAAAGAATGTGAAAAGAAGGATAATTACCTCGACCTCGCTGGGAATTGAAAAAACTATGGAACATGAAAGTGACAATTAGACCAATCATAATAGGTGCTTTTAGTACAGTCACCAAAAGATTACTAAAGGGACTGGAGGACTTGGAGGTAGGAGGATGAGTGGAGACCATCCAAACTACAACATTATTGAGAACGGCCAGAATACTGAGAAAATTCCCGGCGACTTGAGGAGACTTGCTGTCACTCAAATTCCAGTGAAAGACCATCAGCTAAAACTGATGTGAAAAAATCTCAAGGAGTAAATGATAATAATAATAGTTCATTTAAACTATATTCTTATGCTAAACTGAATTGTTTGAAATGGAACTGTTTTTGTATGCTAAACTGAATTGCTTGAAATAGAACTGTTTTAAACATTGAAACTGTACTTAGGCTAAACTGAATTGTTTGAAATAGAACAGTTTTGACATTCAATTGTGGATAAACAAAATTTACACTTATTCTAAACTGAATTGTTTGAAATAAAACTGCTTCGCTAAACTGAATAGCTTGAAATAGAAATGTTTTTGACAATCAAACGGCGTACTTATGCTAAACTGCATTGTTTGAAATAGAACTGTTTATTTGTATATGGATTTGGCATTAAATAACCTACAAAGGTTGATATGTCATCAAACTCAAACAAAAAACAATTTTTGTACATGTATATTAGATATATATGATTTGTAAAAATAAGTCAACAAACTTAAACAGTTCCAAGTATTGCTATGTATCACTAACAATTCAATTAAACTTCAGTCATTTGTTTACACACTGTCAAATGATCAAACAACTCTATTTCAGACAATTCAGTTTAGCATAAGTCATTTGTTTGCACTACGTTTAAATGACAAACAATTCTATTTCATCCATTGATAGGACCCTTTCAGGTGCTATCACTCCGGGCCAGAGTGAACTTCGGATCAATGTCAATGAAGGAGCACTCTGTATTCTCCAAAGCTCCAGCATTACTGGAACCTCAACACAAGATAATTTTATATCTCATCAAGGATATTCGTTTAGAGAGTCTAACCCCTCTGCGGAGGTGCAGTCAGTGTATTCTATAACCCTAGTCGACTGAGCTAGCCGATAATTGGCACAGTTATATGGTTTCAAGAATTCCTGTATTGCACTAATAATTTGCGAGCAGTTATAGGGTTTCATGTAATTATTCGAATTTAATGCTATTACAACTAATCTTTTGTCGGGGGTGTCCTCGTGATGTAATGTTTAAAGAACTGGTTTGCAGAATCGTAGTAAGCGAGTTCGAACTCCAGTGGAACCATTACGTTCTCTTTCGGACAAATACCCTTGGGAAAGTTATGAACCACCTTCACCTCCCAGCTATAGGTTAGATAAAACTGCTACCGTTCTTCGAGAAGGAGGGCTTTGGCATTTAATAACCCAAGAAAGTTGATATGCCATTAACAAACAAACTAATCTTTTGTTTGAACGCTGATTAATGGATTCAGTTATTCCCATCAAATATTGATAATTTTCAATCAGATCTATTTGATGGAACGTTAAAAGATATAAACACTCCTGGTTAAAGTGGAGTAGCGAGTAATTATTAACGAAGTGTTGACTCCATACTAACCACAGCCTCAGAAGCGAAGCCTCACCATCGGATGCGGTTTAGTATCATACCAAGGACACGAAAACAGAAATGAGTTTCGATAGGAACAGTAATGAAAAAATCAAACTGTTGAGTTACCCTCACAGGGCAGACGAAACACTTACACGTACAACATCCCGTCAGTGACGCTTGAAAAACACTGATTGTATACAGAAGGAAAAGAAGGGGTGTCCTGGTTATGACACTAAACTGCATCTGATCACAGAGCTTCACTTCTAGAGATTTAGGTTGTGTGAACTAGTCCACTCTAACCCAGAATGGTAGTGCCTGTTAGAATCCCATCTATGGGTCAAATAGATCTGTATAAAAAATTCTTCGTATTCGATTGGAATATTTGATGCCATATGACAGCAAATTATTTTAGCTACTTGAAGCTATATTTTTTATACTAAAGGATTGTTACTTTAAACCATATAACTGTTCGCAAACAAGTAACTATTATTAAACAGGAATAATTACTTGAAACCACATTTTTATTAGTATTAGATGGGAATACTTGAAACTATACAACTGTGCACAAATTATTAGCTTTTGATAGGAATAACTATATAAAATCATTAAAAAGCAACTACACAAAAATCTGAATGTGAGCGTGCAATGAAAACGATTACCTAACCTTAAGACATAAAATAATCCTAGAGGAGTTGACATGCCCTTAAAGCTTATCAATTAACTTACACTTACATTCGTATGTTGTATGTCCCTTGCTCCGGCGTCGAGGCTGACAGCATTAAT
This sequence comes from Sepioteuthis lessoniana, assembly GCA_963585895.1. Lineage (NCBI taxonomy): Eukaryota > Metazoa > Mollusca > Cephalopoda > Myopsida > Loliginidae > Sepioteuthis > Sepioteuthis lessoniana. The sequence goes on from OY757910.1 coordinate 85,156,168, forward strand.
TTGCTGTTGACTTTAACGCTTGGGAGCACTGTCCAACAAAGACAGACTTGAGGCTGAAAGGCCCCCGGCTTCGGCTGGGCCACCTTTGGGTAGGCGAGCTGCAACCCTGACACATTTGTCCCCTTTGTATAGCACTGTACCTGGCTGTCCAGTTTAAGTTATAACCAGGCATACGTGCCTGGACCCAGATTTGGGTCCAAGTCCAGCTTGGCTTATCAGGCCCACATTGCATTAAGTGGGCCGATGACCAGCATAGACCAACGGAGCTGGAGCCTCGGCTCATACCCGACCTTTCCACCCCCTAAATCCCCTCTATAATCGACCTTTGGGTTATTGACCTTGTTTCAAGTCCTGTCTAGTGGGAGGCAGAGACAAATATAACTTACATTTGTATGTTGGTTTGGTTTGATTTTTATTTAAAGGCATATCAACCTTGATGCGTTATTTATTGCCAAAGTCATCATTATGGAAGGGCAGTAGTGGTACTATTTAATCCATAGCTAGTGTTGTATAGTCACAACCACTATACATACGCATATGCAGATGCATGCAGAATCATAACAACGACACAATAAAGACGAGCGACACAGTTCTTTATAAAAATATACCTCTCACTTTATTTGAAAGGGTTCGAAAAGGTTACTAAAGGTTTTACTGTGAGAGGGGTGAGTTAGGAACAGAACTGCAACATATTGACCCCCACTCTTATGGCCATAACAGCGTTTTTTTTCCCGTTCTCCTGGCTGCTCAACCAGGGGCCTGGGGGCCCAGCCTCTCTGGGACATGTTCCTCATTCCAGCATCTTCTCTCCAACTGACTTGAACTTTCTCTCGCAGGGGTTATATAACAATTTGACGCCCACTCTTCTTCTTGCGAGTGTCACAATTTCGCACTCAATTCAACCCCTCGACAGTCAAGGTCATATCCTGATATTCCTCGACCGGATGCCCTTGTTATTTACACAGGTGCATTTCCTATTTTAACTGCTTGGCCGGGTCGGAGGTCAATATACAATACTAAAGGATAAGAGTGTTCATACCTTTCCTCAGGGTATTTGTCCGAAATTGAACGTAATAGCGAGATTGGAATTCGAACTTGTTTACAACGATGTCACAGTCCAGAACGTTTGCCCGTTACACTACCAGGACTCCCTCAGTATATAGGTAGATATGTGAGTGGGTGTAGGCTATATATATATATATATATATATAGAGAGAGAGAGAGAGAGAGGGTGAAACGAAGGGGAAAATAGCATAGGAATCTCAGAGTAGATATTGTTTGCATCGTCAAGTAGTCTTACCAATTTTCATTACCGGAAGTCGTCCATATTTCATGTAATGAAGGATAAGTTATTACTGTCTATTTATTCTACGGTAAGAATGTGGCCAATGGGGTTTAAATACTGAATATGACCAATCAAGATGAAATCTGAAAGTTAGGGGAATTTGGATGCTGAAATGCCGAGAAAACAGTAGTAAAGTGTTTTTATCATTTTAGCATTTTCGATTAGACAGTTGAGTCAATTACGTATGTCGTCTTTATTTCTTTCTGGCCATTAGCAGTAGAGAAGCGAGTTGGTTTTTAATGCGATACATAGCGTATTCAATTCTTATCATGAAGTGCGTTATTTTTTTTCTATGACGTTTGCAATTTTTCGGTGAGATTCTTGTTGATCAATATGACTAAAATAGATTGTTGAGGAAAGTACATATCTTTCATTCACCATTCACATATTCCTCAATTTACATATACTGGAGGCGCGCTTAGCGTAAGGGATATCATCGTATGAAATGGAATCAGCGACCTGAGTTCAAAACCTGGACGAGGATTTTTGTGTGTCGGTTCTCGTTAATGTTTTCGGGAAAGACATGAATCTATCTGCTCTACCCCAACTATGTGTAAAAAGTAGGACAGACAGGGTTCTTTATCCTTGGTTAGGCCACCCGTCAAGAAGAAAAACTCTTAATTCAAACCTGTCAAACTCCACTTAAGAATTGGCCTTTGTGTTGCATCCTGTCCGTTATGGTTGTTTGGTTTCTTTGTTTAATGGCATACCAGCCTTTGTAGGTTATTTAATGCCAAAGCCATTCTCCTAGAAGAACAGTAGTGGTACCCTTTAACCCATAGCTGGGAGGATAAGGGGTTTCATACTTTTCCCAAGGGTATTTGTTCGAAAGTGAACGTGATAGCGTGACTGGGGTACGAACTCGTTTACTACGATTCCGCATTCCATCGCTTTAACCATTACACCACGACTGCAAGACTGCAGCGATAATGCCAAAGGAATGAGTGTTACCATCATGTGTGTTAACCATAGCTTTCGTATGATATAACTTTGTAGAGATCATTTGTAAAAATAGTTAAAATTTTGTTTCATTAATACAAAAATTGTCAAAATTTGGTTCTGCCGGAATCATTAGAGAGGTACTTAAGTTTCTAAGGAAACTTAATGTGACCTGATATCAAGTACATAAATACCAAATTTACTGACGATGTTTAAAAGGATTTTGAACTATAATCCCTCTATCGGCTATCGATCTCGGCAGGTCTTCCAAACTACATCAAGTGTCCGCACAGAATCCACGTGATTCTATAATTCACAACATCAATGTTATTCTATTATTCGCATAAATTAACTTTGTCACACTGACAATGTAATTGTATAATTCCCGATGCCAAATGAGGCTGGTCATTTAATGAGGAGATGGCATTATCTTGATTAAAATACATGAACTCTGTTTTACCTGAATTCATGTTGAGACCTATGCTTCTTACTGCCTGCTCCTGGTTATAAAGCAGATATTCGGCTTGGGCAGGTGTATTTGCTTGAGGCGCAAGATCATGTGTTGTCAGCATCCGTGATAGTTTCGGCGGGATATCGTCCGTGTCTTGTCCTTTTCTATTTTCTTTTAGTGTGGAACCATTTACTGACGATGTTTAAAAGGATTCAATACGTTGGATGCCAACGTGATTCTATCACGTTGGCATCCGACGTATTAAATCCTTAAAATCGCATAATTCAAAAATTCGCAACACCAATGTAATTTCAAAATTCGCAACGTCAATGTAATTCTGTAATTCGCAACCCCGATGTAAATTTTATAATTCGCAAAGTCAATGTAATTCTATTATTCGCAACGTCAATGTAATTTTATAATTCGGAATATCAATGTAATCTTATTATTCACAATTCCTATTTAATTCTTTCCAGTCAGCATATTCCCAGACGGCGATGTTAAGAATACGCTGACTGTATTCCCTGCAGTAAGACCCCAACCCGCGAAAAAGGTGTACAAGATATGACACTAAATTGCATATTATGACGAAGCCTTATTCCTGGAGCTCTGGGGAGTGTGGAATAGCCTTTTATTGCCATTACTCCCAGATCCACTCTGACTCGGAGTACTAATACCTGTTAGAGTCTCATCTTCAAATAGAACGGAAAATTATTCATATTCGATAGAAACCGTGTGTCAAAAAATGTAAATATAAATGTACAATGAACGTTATTCTCTAACCTCAAGGTATCAAATAGCCCGAGATAGGTTGAAATACCGTTAAGATCTCTCCATTCATCAACCAATCTATTATGAAGTATTTACCTGCTTAAAATGTTTGTGAAGATTCGTTTTTGTACATATATAATAGGAGATCTTACTGAAACAGAATTCGTAAAAAAATAAGTCACTTCGGCTTGACATGCCGTAAAAAATCCAAAAGACCAACCCACCAAATATTTTCGATTTCGATGCGAAGTCAATAAGCTTCGTTAAGCATAAATCTTATTAATAAAGTAAAAGAAAAAACATAACTCGAAGATATATATGTTTATTTTGTTGTTTGCTATATATATATATATATATATATATATATATCCACTGTGAAGTAGCAGTTGGTTTAACAATTTCATGCATTGGCAAAAAACATCATTTAATGAAAAAATGTCTTAGATGCAAAACAAGAGGAGTATCATTAAGTAGACGCATTTATCATGTAATAAGTGCTATGCTTCTACTATATGCAATCTTTACGTTGCATTCATGTATGATGGGATATCATCATCATCATCATCATCATCATCATCATCATCAGTTCGTACTAACAGCATGGAGTTCCTTGACTTTCTCTCTCTCGCCATCCGTCCCTATATTTCATCAGTCTTGGATGGTCTTCTAGACTACATCCGTTATCTGCACTGAGCTAAGTTATGCAAGTCCTTGCTAGTTGACTAACACTGGCGCGTCCATGTGTCGGAGTCCATAAGAAGAACGTCGCTTATGAGTTCGTTCTTACTTCACCAACAGTGACCAGCATGTTTTGTTCATCTTACTTGGGTGGTTTGAGAGAAGGGAGGTATGTGCTCGTACAGCTGCTGTTTTGTAGGGTGTTACTACCAGGATTTGTCCAAAACAACACTTTTTTTTTCTAAAAGCGTTTCATAAAATTACAGATTGATTACACTTTAACAAAATTTACGTAATTATGGATTGTTATCGCTGGAATTTTGCGTAAAGGAATCAAATTAATCGCTTAAGAAATCCGTTATCTGTGAATATTAAAGGTTTTAAAGGTTTTAAATTCATACAAATATAATTGCTTTACAATTGTAATTCCGCTAATACTTACGGCAAACAAATTTGACAAATGCTTTATTAAACTGAGCACCGGCTCATTGGCCTATTGTGTAAAGTGTTCACCAATGGTCCGGGAGACCGGGGTTCAATCAAGTACCATAAAAATGGTACTTGATACCTCCTTGCTTAACACTCAGCATTATAAGGTACATATCAAGGATAAAGTGGAACAATCCAGGGGAGGAGTAACGTCTTCCCCTACACCTTGGTGTAGTAGCTACTGAAAAGGGAGCCTTCAGGTCACCCTCGAATACAGTCGCCAACTTTACTTTACTTATATATCACAAATCTCTGAGCCCAGATGGGTAAGGCCCTCCAACGAGTGTACTGGTAATGACACTAAACAACATCTAATGGTTAGGCTCCAGTCCTGGAGCTTTTGGGAATGCAGAGTATCCCTTCATTGCCATTACTCCCAGATCCACCTTGACCCGGAGTAGTAGTACTTGTTTAGGTCCCATCTATTGGTCTAATAGAACTATACCATAATTTAATTGTGAGCAAATAAATGAAGTTAAATTGAATGGTTAGTGCTAAATAGAAATACTTGTGACTATTTAACTGTGCGCAAACAAATAATTGATTATAAAATGTATTACTAGAGTTATATAGCAATACTTGAACCCATTTAGGCGGGTACAAATAAAACTATTAGTGAATAGGCTTATTAGTTTAAAATAGAAATTCTTGAAAACAATTTACTGTCAACAAATAAATGATGGATACTAAATAGAATCATTAATATTACAAAGCAAAATGTGAAATTATTTAAGGATGTGAAAATTGATTAATATTAAATAGAATTATTAGAGTTAGATAGTAATATTTGAAACTATTTAACTGTGTGCAAATAAATGAACTCTGGCTCGTTTAAAAATGTTTCCTACAAACTATTATTTTACAAATAATATATATATATATATATATATATATATATATATATATATATATATATATATATATATAAAGAGCGTTCGATATTAAATAACCAACAAGGGTTGATATGCGATAAAACCCAAGCAAGCAACCAACAAATCACTGTCTGAGTCACCGTGTGAAGAATTGGGAATTTAGATTTTAATGTCAGTTCTTATTGCACCTCTTTCGTCATATATTGAGCAATTTCATATTTTTACAACTGAAAGTTTTCACCCTCACAATAATAATAATAATAATAATAATAATAATGATAATAATAATAATGATAATAATAATAAAGCACAATACAACGCCATAAGGACTAACTATGTCACAGCAAAAATAGACAAGTCGCACCAAAATAACAGATATAAATTATATGGTGATCGAGACGAAACGATCAATCACAGTATAAGCTAATGCAGAAAACTAGCGCAAAGACAGTAGAAGACTAGACACGACTGAGTAGGCAAGGTGATCCACTGGGAATTGTACAAGAAGTTTAAATGTGATCATACGAACAAATGGTATATGCACAACCCAGAATCCGTCCTAGAAAGTTAGACGCACAAGATTTTTTGGGATTTTGATGTACAATCGGATCATCTAATCTCAGCTAGATGACTAGATCAAGTGATAGTCTAGAAAAAAAAAAGAAAAGAAAAAAAGAGAACCTGCCGAATAGTGGATTTTACCGTTCCGGTAAAATTTAAGGAAAGCGAAAGAGAGATAAGTACCTCGACCTTGCTAGGAAAGTGTCGGTGATACCAATTGTAATTGGTGCGCTCGGTACAGTCCCTAAGGGATTGGTACAGAGACTAGAAGACTTGGAGATAAGAGGACGAGTGGAGACCATCCAAACTAAAGCATTGTTGAGATCGGCTAGAATACTAAGAAGAGTCTTAAGAAGACTTGCTGTCACTCAGATTTCAGAAAAAAAATGTGAAAATCTCTTAAAGGAGTGAAATTAACAATATATATATTAAAATGATAAATACCACCATACCTTCAATATGTATGTATAATTATTGCATATGTACTATTATATATAAGTATTACATATATTGTGCTTATGTATATACGTAATTTTTATATCAGAACAACACATACACATACACACAGACACCGAAACACACACACACACACACACACACACACACACACACACACACACACACACTCTCTCTCTCTCTCTCTCTCTCTCTCTCTCTCTCTCACACACATATATATATATTGGCTGTTCCAGTAAAATATTTGTATGTATCGAAGGTTTTAAATCGGAATTCTAAGCTTTAAAAAATACCATATTTTTGATCATGATGAACATTAAAACATAAAAGATAAAAAAGAAATGGCAAGCTCACCGGTTAGCTAGCCTTTTCTTTTTCATCTCGTATGTCTGTATGTATGTATGTGTCTATGTTTATAATGTATGTATGTATGTGTTTGTATGTATGTATGCACGTATGTGTTATATGTGTGCGTTCTTTAGTCTTCTATGCAATAATAATTCCGTTTGTTTCCACACACATACACACACACACACACACACACACACACACACACACACACACACACATATATATATATATATATATATATATATATATATATATATATATATATAAATGAACGTATATACCGTAATTTCCTGCCATCTGCTATTTTGGTCTTGTAGCAGACCTTCATCAAAATGAATTCAATTCAGTTGTGACCTTTGATCTTGAAAATTTTTTTTTTACTTTTGCTATTTTCTTTCCTGTGCCAATCAACTGAGTAAAAGAAAAAACGTCGACTTTCTATTAATGATAGCGGAAGTATGGCGACATCATCTGAAGACAGAATTGCTAGATCGGATATTCTTTAATAGGAATTCCAACTTTCTGTTTAGAAAAATATGAATTAAAAAACACCAAAGCGAAGGAAAATTTTCGAAAAACAGAAGTAGTTTGATGCTTTTTTTTTATATCGATATCATCGTGTAAATATTTTATTACCTATTTATTCTTGTAAATATTTTTTAAGTCAACATTGAATTAATTTTTCTTCTCTCTCTCTCTCTCTCTGTCTTGGAAAATATAACAAAATTTTGATGAATCATTGAGGAACAGCGGATGGGGATTTTTTTTATAATTACATAAATAAATTTCGGTTTGTATCAGAAACATAAAATAAACATCAACATTCAGTTGTATAGAATTAAAAAAAAAAGATAAAACAAAACAAAACAGCGAAAAAATATTATTAGCCGACGCAGCAAGTAACGTGGTAAACAAGTCATGATCATATATATATCGAGAATTATGTATTATGCCAGCATCGCTTATAGTTTCTTTTAGCGTAATGGTTGTTATCGTAGGCAATGGAATCGGTAACCCTGAGTTCAAATCTTGGACGAAGCTGTAAAAAAAAAAAAAACAACAACAAAAATAATAATAAAAGAATAAAAAAAAAACAACAAAACAAATAGCTGACAAAGAACATCAAGGCAGATTAGTTTAATATATTCCGCGTTATGGAAAAAAAAAGTTAGAAAAAATACGCTGCGTCTGTTTTACTATAAGATATCTCAAGCAATTTTTCTAGCTGAAGAGTTGCTCTATTTGACGGTGTTATTATATCACTTACAACTGACCATCTAGGTTTTATGCAGAGGAATAGAAATACTTACTTTCGGATCATCCGTTGTATTACGAGGGAGAGTCGAAATTTTTGCGCTATTTTGAAAGTACGCGCTTGTTTACAGCGCGTATATCACATGACTGAAGCAGTTTAAGCCGTGGTTAGTAGTATCGTGGTAGTTGGTGCGCTGACCCGTTGTTAATTGCTTCACTCTGTATGTGATTTGAAAGTCGCACAGATGAAAGTGCTACGTAGTCTTTTTCTGGAATTCAGGCTTTACAAGTTCAAACTTTGCCATAACACCGCAGAATCAACTAAAAACATCTGTTTTGCAAAAGGTGAAGGTTCAGTTGAGCACAATTCAGGAACCAGATGGTTCAAGAAATTTCGCTCGGGTTGTAAGGATCTCGATGATCATGCAAGGCCAGGTAGGCTGAAAACCGTAGATTCCGAAGCCGTGCTCCAAGACACTGTGGCAAATTCGGCGAGTTGCATTCGGAGAGTATCAGGCGAGCTCAGCATCTCACAGTCCAATGTGGACCGTCACCTTCACGTTCTCGGCAAAAGCACCTGAAACTGCCGAATTGTGATTCTTGTTACCAAAATATTGCCAAACTTTTTAGTCAACCTAGTCACTGGCCAGCGTTAAAAGATTTTCTTCTACAAAGGTCAAATATTTATGTAGTGATTGCTATTTCATGCTGAATTCAAGAATTCCTTTCATTGTATTTTTTCTGATCCAGTTTTTAAGATGTGCTTGAAAACTTCCCTACAAGTTGAACACAATAATAACACTTATTTAAAAGCCTGTGGTCTCTACTTGTCACATAACATCGTGAGTGCCCGATGTTTGTAGAGCTTGTAATCATGTATGTGTATCTAACTACAGTGTACTACCCTACTCGCAAACACCACATACCTGGAGGGAGCGTATCCCTCTGTTTAAATGATTTTAAGGTACTGTGTCAAGTGTCAACAACGAGTTTAGTGCTGATTTAATTCTTAACTTTTCAGCTTGATGTATGTATTCCTGTAAGAATGGATCATAAGGGTTAGTGTAACCCTGACAGGTTCTGTTATATCTGTTCTTCCTGATTGTCAAGTAAAAATCACTACCTTTATGAAGAAAGCATATCACGATTACTTTGGAGTCGAACTAGAGGATCAAGATAAGCCATTTGCTCCCCACGTTTGCTGTAAAACATGCGTGGAGAACTTGAGGGATTAGAGGAATGGTAAAATGAAGAGTATGCCATTTGTCATTTTAAAGGTCCAGAGGGAAGGAAAATATCACATTACGGACTGTCATTTCTGCCCGATGAATCTAAAAGAAATAAATCGCAAGAACAAGTACCATTTCAAATACCCCAATGCTTCTTCTGCCATAAGACCAATCACTCATGAGCCTGACGTTCCTGTGCCTGAGCAAGATGGTAACATGGAATATAGCTCTGATTCCCAACATAGTGACTTGACTGTTGATGCTAGGGATGACGCACACAAGCCAGAAGAGGATGACCAGCCAGTATCCTTGACAGAAGCAGAACTCAACAACCTGATACGAGACCTGGAATTTTTAAAGAAGTTTGCTCAGCTGCTGGGTTCACTTCTCAGAGAAACCTCTATTGGTACCAAGAATAACGTTCTACAAGTATCGATTCCGTGAGAGAGAATTAAGACAGTTTTTCACGTTTCAAGATAAGTTATCATTGGTTTATTGCAACAACATTGCTGGATTGATTAAATTAATAGGCGACGGAATGGAGACGTTTTATTGACTGATATAGCAGAAGTCTCTAAGCAGTTCTTCTACATAATGGGACTAATTTTCCATTGATCCCAATTGGGTATTCAGTACAAATGAAAGCAACTCAAAGCAGCATGGATCATTTGCTGTCTGCTGTTAACTACCAAAAACACGAATGGTTGATCTGTGGAGGTCTTAAGGTGGTTGGACTGGTTCTAGGGCTCCAAGGTGGGTACACAAATTATTATCTCTGGGACAGCCGGGCTGACGACCAACGTTATGTCAGACAAAAGTGACCATTATGGCAAGGGTTAAGACCTGGCTCACATAATGTTCAATCTCGTTCTCTCGTTGAACCGAACAAAATACTGCTTCCACTCTTATATATCAAGTTAGGAGTAATGAAGCCCTTTGTGAAACCAAGTGATAGGGAAGGCAGTGGGTTTGCTTTCCTCCTGAGAAGTACCCACGGATGAACTTGGAGAAACCTAAGGTTGGTATTTTTGACGTTCCTCATATAAGAGAACTCATGAAGGACCCAATGAAGTCACTAGTTACAAACTTCCCAGGAAACAACTGGAGTGTGGAATATGAGAAGGATATTGAAGAGCTACTGAACAGTTTCCTCCAACTTGGGGCATGAATGTCAGTCAAACTGCACTTTCTGTAATCATACTTGGACTATTTTCGAAAGAACAGTGGAGATTTGAATGAAGAGTAGAGTGAGCGCTTTCACCAAAACATTCACTTTATGGAAGAGCGCTACCAAGGCCGGTAAGATGTAAACTTACTCGCTGACTACAGGTGATGCTTGAAACGGGATACGGTGACTATCGAGCACAGGGTGAGTTCTTGAAAAGACCTTTCATCCATGTATGATAACTTCGTGTATTTTTTAGTTTACTATGGCAAAATATGGGCTTTTTGCGAATATATCAACTCTAAATTTAGCATTATTTGTTTAATTCTAACAAGAAAATAAATAAATAGTTGGTTGTTTGGGTTTTATGGCATATCAAACTTTGTAGGTTATTTAACGCCAAATCCATTTTTATACAAATAATCAGTTCTACTTCAAACAATTCAGTTTAGCACCTGCACACAGTTTAATTGTCAAAAACATTTCTATTTCAAGCTATTCAGTTTAGTTAAACAGTTCTAATTCAAACAATTAAGTATAGTATAAGTATAGATTTTGTCCACACACAGTTAATTATCAAAACAGGTCTATTTCAAACAATTCAGCTTAGTATAAGGATCGATTTTTTCCATACAAAGCAAAATTCCAAAACAATTCTATTTCAAACAATTCAGTTTGGCGTAAGCACAGTTTCAATGCCAAAAACTGTTCTATTTCAAACAATTCAGTTTCGCGTAAGTACACAGTTTATTTGTCAAAAATATTTCTATTTCAAGCTATTCAGTTAAGTGAAACAGTTCTAATTCAAACAATTCAGTTCAGCAGAAGTACGCAGTTTAGTTCTATTTAACCCGTGGATAGGACCCTATCAAGTGCTACCACTCCGGGCCCGAGTGGACATGGGAGCGATAGCAACGAAGGGGTGCTCTACATCACTGGAACCTCACCATTAGATTGTTTAGTGTCATACCCTGGACAATCATTGTGGGGGTCTGTATTCTACAGCCCCAGGCAACTAGGCAATACACAGAGTTAAATGTCAAAACACCTTTATTTCAGATAATTCAGTTTAGTACAAGTACGCAGTTTAAATGTCAAAACAATTCTATTTCGGGTAATTCAGTTTTGCATAAGTACTCAGTTTCAATGTCAAAACAGTTCTATCTAAACAATTCAGCTTAGCATAAATAGGCAGTTTAAATGCAACCTCAAGTAAACTCAAGAAACCACTGTTTAGTTCAATTTGACCCATAGATAGGACATTATTAGGCGCCTCTGGTGGTGTAATGGTTAGCAAGCTCGACTAGCAAACCTACACGAGTGAGTTCGAGTCTCATTGGGTGCCCCTTTCATATGGCCTTGTGCCATATCTAAGCAAAAAGCTTAGTAAATTTCCATAGATAGGACATTATCAGGTGCTATCACTCCGGGCCCGTGTGAACCTGGGAGTGATGGCGATGAAGGGGTACTCCGCATTCCCCGAAGCTCCAGCATTACTGAAACCTCACCATCAGATTGTTTAGTGTCATATCATAGACACTCGTTGGTGGGGGATTACCCCTCTTCAGATGTGAGTCAGTGTATTCTACTGCTCCAGCCGATTGGGCAAAAATAAATACTGTCATAATACTGTTCTATACATTTCAAGTAAGTGTTTGTATCTTAAAAATTTGATCTGATTAGAAAAAATGAGTATGATTTTTGGATTCAGCGTAAAAAAAAACTGCCTTAAAATCAGCAAATATATATTCGACCTTGAAAACATCGCAGATCAGTGTTATTGATATATTTATCGTGAACATCCACATCCACCCAGATACATTCTCCTTTTCACAAAAGTCCTCTCCACTGCTTTTCAAAGTTCATTTTAATATCGAATTAGTGGTATCTCTACTTTCCGTAAACAAGAAAATGAAATGGTGACATATGCACATGCAATAATTATGCCTAAAATGCGGTGATGTACGTTGAACTCTACTAAAGGATTGCTTCAAGATGATAACGACAAAAAGATAGAAAAAAGAAGTCTAGTTCTTTCAAGAGCTCTAGACAGATTCCACTGCTTGATACTCTCAAGTTTTAAAGCCTTTAGTGAACTTTTTTTCTCTTCCACTTCTCCCATCTCCATTTTGTAGCCATAACCTCAGCGTCTCAAATATTGAAATATACGTTTGTTCACCAATCCTTCTCTTTGTCCATATTTATCAAGCTTAACTTAGTTTAGTTTGGTACAAACCAAATACGAGGCAAGAAGACAGTGCAGCGCCAGTTGTTATAGTTGGGTTGTTTGGGATTTATGGCATATCAACAATTGTAGTTCATTGTTATGGCCTTGTTAGGAGCCAGAAATAAAGACACCAGAAAGGAATTGAGTTAAAAAAAATATACCAACAAAGAACAGTAATATAACATATACAAATGAGAGGATTACCTGCGAGACTGTTTCTGTCCGACTGTCAGGGCTGTCTGTCGGAATATTGCCTTCTACCAAAAAGCAATACGTGCTGCTATTTATAGCTGGGAAGAGTTGATGCGTGCGTGGGTAAACTACCATGACAGTTATCTAATGCCAAGTCCTGTTTATATATATATATATATATATATATATATATATATATATATATATATATCTGATCTGTTTCTAACGATTCAATCTTGGATATGTCATTTGTTTGCGCTAAGTTTAAATCTCAAACAGATCTAGTTGACTCATAGATAGGACCTTTCAAGTGCTACATCTCCAGGTCAGAGTGAACCTGGTAGCAATGTCAATGATGGGGTACTCCGCATTCCCCAAAGATCCAGTGTTACTGGAACCTCACCATCAGATATTTTTGTGTCATATCTAGGATACTCGTTAGTAGGGGGTCTTACCTCTCAGTCGAGATGCAATCGGTCTATTCTACAGCCCTAGCCGACTGGAATTGCAGCCAGTTTGTTGGTATGCAGAGGAAACAGCTAATGAATTACTTTATAAGACGATTCACTTGCCATTGCGCTGCAGCTTCCTTATACACTCGGTCATTTTACATTCCTGTCGTATCGAATTTTGAAGCCTATAGAGATTTGGTAATAGGGGCATGACACTGCCTTGTTGTTGTACAAGTAAATGTAAATGCTTTGTCTCCTTTATGAGTAAAGGTTCCGCCGCAACCACACGCCATGTCCATGGTAGTGATGTAATTTTGTAGTGTTATATAACATGACATTGATTTTCGGTTCGTTCCTAGTAACCCGTGTGCTTTGACAAGCTGTCACGTTGTGATTAGTAAACAGGGGGATGACAACGCGTCAGGTCCAACAGGTGTGTAACCGGAAGGAGATCACGTGATAACCACGCGGTCAGATTTAGACAATGCAGAGAATCGGGAGTTGAGCCAGGGACACGCAGCCGATCGGAGGCGTCTCGACACGGCTTGCAAGGGGGTCCAAGCGTTGGCACCCCCTGTCTCCTGGAAGAAGATGCGGGACAAGAAGAAGACTCCTCTCTGAGCATACGTCTCTCTCCATCTATCTCTCAAACTAACAACAAACTGTGGGCCCTTTTCGAGAATAAAATGAGATATATTGTTTTTATAAAAAAGTGTTTCGTTCGTTTATAGAATTTCGTGAATCATATTTGATAGAGTATACAACAGTAGCAAGGCGTTTTATTGGTGAAGTCGCTAGCCCTACAAGCCTCTGGTTTTAGATTCAGAATTTTTCCCTTGACGGGTTACCCTGCCAAGGTTTAAGAGCACAGTTAGCCTTACTGCTTACTCGTATCTACGAGTAGGAAGAAGAGAAAGATGATTTTTCTGGTGACATAAGCGCGAAAGTGAAATTCAAACTACCTCGTCCGGGATTTGAACTTGGCCCGTCAAGTCCATTTCCGAAGACAATAAGAAACATTGTTTCTTACACAATTATATGGTTTCAAGTAATTATTTCTATTTAGTAATTATCATTTTTTTGCAAACAGTTATATGGCTTCAAGTAACTAATAATAATAATACATATTAAGAATTATATGATTTTCAGACAGCTCTATTTGATCCGCTGATGGAACCTTAACAGGTATTACCACTCTGGGTCGGAGTGAATCTGGGAGTAATGGCAATGGCCTACTGATGGAACCTTAACAGGTATTACCACTTTGGATTAGAGTGGACCTGGGAGTAATGGTAATGAAGGGGTTCTCTACACTCCTAAGATCTCTAGAACTGGAGACTCACCATTAAATACAATTTAGTATCATTCCTAGTACATTGCTTTTTTGAGATTTTTTTTACTTCTCTACAAGGAATACATTCAGCATATTCTAAGCCCTACTAACAGGATGGAGTCTGGCACAAGGTCATAAATCTGGGACAAAAATGAAATCGTACTAACTATAGTTGTAATAATCGCTGAGACAAGTTTGTTAACCATTGCACTGAGGTGAAGCATTCTTTGCCGGTATTTACTAAACTTAATTCAGTCTCACGCGAGGTCAAGAATGTGGGGCATTCGGTGAAGATTACTTAGTAGCAATCGTCTGTTTGAGTTAGTCGTTAACTATCACTTCAAATGATTATAGCATTGTTTTATGTGTACACTTCGTTATTGTCGAAGTGTTTGTTGGTTTAGTGTTATTAAAAGATGCGGAGATAATGTTGTAAACTTGAACCGATTCTCTTAACTGTCTGGGATATTTAACACTTAATGTATGGACCTTTTAACACAGCACTGAATAAATGTTTAATTCAAAATTCTAATTCATTTACATAATTGAAAGCTCTGTGCAAGATCGTATCATTGTCTTTTTTTGATAATTTTATTTTTTCAAAGAATAACCAAAACCAAGGATTAAGATAATGGCTGGATTTTAAATACAGACATTCGAAGTACACAAATACGCGCGTACGTGCGTGTGGACCGGGTGGGGTGATAGTGGTGGTACTGTTTATAGGGGATAGGAGTATTGGTGATGGTTAAGGCACAGAAATAGCCATCGGCAAGCTGAGTTCGTGTTCCGGTTGCGTATGTTCGCTTTACACCAATTCCTTTGGAAAAAGCATGAAAGCGCTCGTCTTAGGAAACAGACTCGGTGACCCGATTTCAAATCCTGGACAAGAATGTTTGCGTTTAATTTTGCGCTAATGTCCTTGAGAAAGGTGCGAATTCGTTTTTTCTTCTCCACCTATTAATGAGTAGTTTGGTTTGGTTTTATGGCATATCAACCATTATAGGTTATTTAATGCCAAATCCATTTTAGTACATATCATCATCATCATGTCGTGCTGGTAGCACGGATATCCATTACCCTCTCTCGTCACTCCTCCCTATCGTTCATTGCCCTAGGCAGGTCTTCAGGACAACATCCCGTATCCTCACATAGCTGCTGAATGTATGTTTGTGCTGGTCGTCCTGCCTTTGCACGGCCATGTGTGGCGGTCCATAAGAGTACATCTCTTATGAGTTCGTCCCTGCTTCTCCAGCAGTGTCCTGCATGTCTGGTTCGTCTAACTTGAATAGTTTTCGTGATAGGAGGCAGGTGGCCGTACAGTTGGTGTCTTGTGGGGTGTTGCCGCCAGGAATTGTTCAAGATTGCTCGCAGCATTCTTGTGTAATTGCCGTCTAGCTTCTTCTCCAGCCGTTTTGTTAGAGTCCATGTAGTGCATCCATATAGCAGTATCGATGTGACCGCTGCCTGGAAGAAACTGCGTTTCATTTATCGGTTAGGTCTGATTTCCATATGATCGATAGCCTATTGATAGCTGTCCATGCTTTCGTTAACCTCGTGTCGATGTCCTTTTCGGTTGATGCGACGCTGCTTTCTAGGTAAGTGAATTTGTATACTAGTTTAAGAGGGGTTTCGTCTAGCGTGGAGATGTCCCCCGTTTGATTATAGCACATATAGCAGCAATAACGATTCTCTATAGAAACACCAAAGTAAAAGTACGATCACCAGATGGAGACACGGAATACTTCGACGTTGTAGCAGGAGTACTACAAGGGGACACGCTGGCCCCGTACCTTTTTATCATTTGTCGAGACTACGTACTTAGAACATCGATTGACAAAATCAGAGAGAATGACTTCGAGCTGACGAAGAAAAGAAGCAGAAGGTACCCCGCAAAAATAATTAACGACGCAGACTACGCCGATGACATAGCGATACTGGCAAATACACCCGACCAAGCCGAAACACTACTGCATAGTTTGGAACGAGCAGCCGCAGGCATTGGTCTCTATGTTAATGCACACAAAACGGAATATAAAATTAATACATATAAACAGTTCTATTTCAAACAATTCAGTTTAGTATAAGTTTATTTTTTTTTGTTTACACACAATTAAGTATCAAAAAACAATTCTATTTCAAGCAGTTCAGTTTAGCATAAGTACATGGTTTCAATGTCAAAAACAGTTCTATTTCAAACAATTCAGTTTAGCATAAGTACACAGTTGAGTTCTGTTTGACACATAGATAGGACCCTCTCAGTTGCTACCATTCTGAACCAGAGTGGACCCGGGAGCGATGGTAATGAAGAGGTACTTCGCGTTCCTCAAAGCTCCAGCATTACTGGAACCTCACCATCAGATTGTTTAGTGTCATATCCGGGACACTCGTTGGGTGGGTGGATTGTTTACCCTTCTAAAGAGATATTTATGAGCAGGACAGACTAGTTCTTTATCCTTGGTAAGGTAATCTGTCTAGGAGAAGGAACATTCTGAATCCATACTAGCAGTAATCCACCTAAAAAATGATCTTGTGCGACATCCTACTCATTGTGGAGGGTTGGGATAAATACATACTCTGTTCAATGACCAGCTGTATAAAGAAAACGTCTCGTCGTTAGCATGCCACGGATGTTGAGAGAGAAGAGAGTTACCGGATATGTTGTACATCGGGGGTTGGGAAACACAGCCCAAGTGCAATAACAAATATAAGAATATCAACATTGGAGATGCCTGTGGTGTAATGGTTATCGTTGCAGGAATTGGACACGGTGACACGAGTTCAAATCCTGGACTCATTGCATTTCACATAGCACTAATACCCTTGGAAAAGGTATGAATCCAATTATTCTCCCTCCAGCTATGGGGAAATAGTAAGGCAGACTGAGTTCTTCAGCCTTGGTGAGGCAACTAGTCTAGGAGAAGGAAAACTCTTAATTCAAACCTGTTAAACTCTGTTTAAAAAAACTGACCTTGTGTCATATCCTGCACGAGCGGAGGGGTTGGGTAAATATGATAAGAATATCAACTCCTTTATTCGAAACATCGTGATGGTTGTGTGTATGGAAGAGAGAGAAAGACAGAGAGAGAGAGAGAGACGGACAACAGCTATGATTGACACCACGTGGGGACAAACATGTTCAGAGCTCTCCTTCCTCTTAATTCTTTGACGAGAGCTTTGATACAGAGCCAGTTCTCAGACAGGAGGCCAACTGGTCTCTCTCCACAACTAACATGCTGTCAAGGGTCAATATATAACAGATTATTTGACGAAGAATTTATCGGATTTGGTCTCATAATTTCGACTTCAAAATTCACTCTATTGGTCCAGTTTAGAATATGACTGTAAAAAGGGGGTATTCTGAGTATGACACTAAACTGCATCTGATGGCGAGGGTCAAGTTTTGGAATTCAAGTTACTCATAGATCCACTCTGACCCGAAGTGGTAGTACCTGTTAGGGTACCATCTATGGGTCAAATAGATCTGTTAAAATTTTTTCATATTCGATAGGACAAGGTGCAAAAAATAAGAAAAAAGAAAAAATACTTAAGCAATAACTATACAAAAATGTAAATAAGAACGTATACGGCACAAAATAACCTAAGATTGTTAAACTCAATCCATTAATTAGCATCAAAAAACTAAGAGGAAGTGCTTTAGCGTCGAAGAAGTGAGCTTGTTTATTAAATCTAACGGCATATAGATTATGAGCCTGACGTGTTTGACATACCTTGTTCATATGATGTTTATATATGCAATTAAGTGGTTACCCATCCAAATATTGAACAGTTTCATGGCTTCTTAACGCTGGTAATCTAAGCATGATGGGACCATAAGCCTAAGAAATAAGCCTTGCTTAGACTTGGTCGAACGTCAGAATTATGAGACACATCTTGAGGATCGAACTCACTTGTAATTGATCTGCAAAACTTGCTTACACCAACCTCTAGGAAAAAATGAATTACTTCACTTAGAGAATGTTTACCATTTTTTTTCAACAGTAAATAAACTAACAACAGTTAAGATGTAAAACAATTTTATTTGAAAGGTGAACATTCTGGCTTCTTAAGATAAACCTTAAACGGGGAGAGTGCTGTTAGTGTTGTGGTTAACGTGTGGAGCTTTGGCATCGTAGTTGGCAGATTCGAATTCCAGTCACGATTTTGCACTCTCTTTCGTGCTAAGCGGAAGGTATGAACCTCCTTATTCTACCTTCCAGCAATAGGTTGAATTGTTCCACAATTGTTATTCTTCAAGGATGGCTTTGGCATTTAATAACCCACGAGGGTTGATATTCCATGAAACAAAAAACCCAACCCAAACCAAACCAAACCAAATATACGTTAAACAAACTAGATTAGATTATTTAAATTAGTATATAATTTTTTTCCAGACCATGCTGAGAAAAATATGGAATAACTCAATATAGAGAAAAAAAATTATGGAACACATTTGACAAAAAAAAAAGAAAGAAAGAAAGAATACTTAGTTTCATCTCTTGGAGATTTAATAACTGCCTTACTCTTTCAGAAATTTAAAGCAATATCCTTCATAAAAATTATTCCAACTTTCTCAAATGAATATTCTTTGGTGGATGGAACCTTCTCATGGATCATTTTTAAGAATTACACAAAAATTTTTCAATTGGAGTTAGATCACTGTGTATGTCATTGATTTTATATGCCTTCCCTGATAAAATGCTTTAATCCATTTTAGTCTGTGACAAAATGCATTATCGTCCTGAAAAAGGATTTATTACCATAACAATTTTCAGTCGATTGAATGAGAAACATTTCCAGGATTTCCATGGACACATATACATCATTTGCTGAGATAATTATTACCATCTCCCTCTTTAAATGACATGAAATCCCATATCAAGAATGACTTGGTAAATTGTTTTCTTCAAGCAGTCATCTTTATATATTGAAATTACCCAATACTGAAGAAACATTATGGAATGATCTTGTAATTTACAATCCTAAAACAAATATCAGAAGAAACCTTGATGTACACATAGGTCTACAGTTAAAAGACAGTTCTTGCAGACCTCAAAAAACGATTGGGCATATCTAATTGAAAGGAAGCTGGATTCCAACAAAAGAACTGTCAATTGACACAATGGAAAAAATCGCAAAACTCATTCAAAGAGAAAATCAACAAGTTGCCTGTGGCGAAAGACGTTGGCTGTTCGCATTCAGCTGCGTCTAAAATTTGGTGCAAATATAAAAAAAAATAAGGTGTTTAAAAAAGGAAAAAAACATACTGGTAGACAATGAAAGACATCAAAGCATCGAGATAGAAGACTCAAAGCAATGCGTCTTGAAAATGGAAAATGTACAACTAAATAACTGAAAAATAAATGTGTTATAACGGGAGTCAATGTATGAGATAAAGAAATCGGCTGAATGAAATGAAATTTACATAGAGAAAAGCCAAAAGAAAACTAGAGCTAACATATAAATTGAAAAAAAGGTTCAAATAGGATAAAGAGAAATAAGCATGGCGTGTTGGTTGGTAGGTTATTTGGTTTAATGACATAATAACCCTTGTGGGTTATTCAATGCCAAATCTTGTTTACATATATATATATATATATATATGATTAGTAAGCAAATAGTTTGTTGGTAACTTTATTTTAAAACGAGTTGAGTTCATTTGTTTGCAAACAGATAAATGGTTTCAAGTATTGTTATCTAACACTAACAATTCTATAAGGGCGTAACGGCTAAAGTCCTGAACTGCGGCCTCAAAGTAAGCGAGTTCAATCTCTACTAGCGCTATTACGTTCATTTTCGAACTAATAACTTAAGGAAAGGCATGATCCCCTCTTATCCTGCCAGCTATAGTTTAAATAGTATCGTTGTTATTCGACAAGGATGGTTTTGGTATTAAATAACCGACGAAGGATGATTTGCGATAAAACAAGGAAATCTAGATCTAATACAAACAATTTGCACACAGATATATGGTTCCAAATAATTATTATTAATAAAAGACTGAACAGTTCTATTTGATCCAGAGATAGGACTCTAACAAGTAATGCTACTCCTGATCAAAGAGGATTTGAGAGTTATAGTAAGGGTCAGGTATGGGTAAATAGTAGGGCAGACTAGGTTCTTCAGCCTTGGTGAGGCGACTAGTCTAGAAGAAGGAAAACTCTAAATTCAAACCTGTTGAACTCCGCTTAAAAATTGACCTTGTGTCATATCCTGCTCGAGCGGAGGGGTTGGTAAATAGGATTGGTAAATAGGATAGTAAGCATCAGGTACTCCACATTTTCCAAACTCCAGGATTAGATCCTCACCATCAGATACAGTTTAGTGTCATACCCAGGACACACCATAGCGTGTTGATAATTGGATGAAAGTTATATTCAGCGTTGCATCAAGAGTCTGTATTGGCCGAGTTAAAAGACAGTTCTTGCAGATCTCAACAAGCAGTTGGGCATACCCAACTGAAAGTTCTTAAGACTAGCTTACTAACTTACACTATGATGATGAGAAATATTCAGAAATATTTAGAAATATTCTGAGTTTCTTTGTAAACACAGGGAAAACATAGTGGAAAACATAATGGCATATCAACATTCGTGGGTAATTCAACGCCAAAGCTATCCTTGTAGAAGAACAGTTATAATAGTATTTGTCTCATCGCTGGAGGGCTCAGGGGGGGTTCATACCTTTTCCAAAGGGTATTAGTCCGAAAGGGAAATGGGTAGCGCTACTGGAGTTCGAACTCGCTTACTTCGAGTCCGCAGCACAAAACTTTACCACCTACCCTCACAAAAAATATATTGTGTACTCGTTAAATAAGCAATATATCTTTTTCGTTATTTGTAGGTTGGAAATTAAATATATGAAAAATGATTTTAATTTTGTTACTCGACATAACGAGAGTGTCATCTGATGTTCATTTTGTTTCGGGAGCTAAAATCCTGAAATGGAATGTTTGATTTTAACATGAATTATTCCAACAATATTATCAAGTTCATCTATTAAACTCAT
Source organism: Sepioteuthis lessoniana (assembly GCA_963585895.1). NCBI lineage: Eukaryota > Metazoa > Mollusca > Cephalopoda > Myopsida > Loliginidae > Sepioteuthis > Sepioteuthis lessoniana. The sequence goes on from OY757910.1 coordinate 85,177,941, forward strand.
AAAAATAGAATGATTTAAAAACAGTACACACTGATTGTCGAGTAAACCTATACGCATTAGGTTAGATCTTTTCGATGCTACTGCACCAACAAGACAATAGTTACCATACGCAGTGATTAGGTAAGATACACATATAAATCGTATTTTAAGATAAATTGATATTCTGGAGTTGTATTTAAATCAGCATTCATACATTTTACTTGAAATTAGGACAGGAAGTTTCTGTCATATTTTCTCTATCTTATTAATAGTAGCATTTGAAGACATACTTGGCCCGTGTTTTTACCTCAAACAAGCTGTAACATCTATCTATCTATCTATCTATCAGTCTGTGTTTTTGTCTCTCTCCCCACCTCTCTCTCTCTCTCTCTATATATATATATATATATAAATAGGTCAGGAAATGAATTTGAATTTGCTATTTTAGATTTTTATTTAGCAGAATTGTACTCTACACGTGTTTCAGACTTCATGGTTCTCCTCAGGAGACTAATAAGTGCTAGTATCGTATCTATTTGTAGCGTTTGCTGTGAATATTGTTTTGATAGTGGGGTGATTTTTTTAAAATTCAAGGTTTGTATATGTATATATATAACTATATATAAACTTTGAATTAATATATATATATATATATATATATATTGTGTTGTTATTTATATCTGTTTGAACTTCTCTTATAGGCCGATCTACGTTACTCTTAGTAGAGACAGTATTGTATTGAGAGAAGAAGAAGAAGAAGAAGAAGAAGAAGAAGAAGAAGAAGAAGAAGAGCAACAACAACGCTGATGTATAAAAATATAGTCTGCTTCTTTTCTTGTTTTTTTTTATAACTCGAAATGTACGAATGGGTCGAGTAAGAGCGAGTCGGAGATGGCTAAAATGCGCGTGCGCACACACACACACACACACACACACACACACACACACACACACACACACACACACACACACACACACAGAGGAATGACGGTGCGGCTTTTCTGTGAAACCTCTCAGCCTTTCTGCTTCGTTCTCCCGGGGTCGAAATCTTTCCTGGTTTATATAACTTTCCGGATGCCGACACAATCCTCGTGGTCCCACACCCCCCACTCGTGTTGCTAGGGGACATGCCTCCTATCTAGCATGCCAACCACATTGAGGAATACCTATATCCTGCTTACTTTAGGAAGCTAGCGGACATCATGTTATGCCACCCACGCAACCTATGCGGCATGTCAAAGTTTTCTTTCCGGACAATGTTCAACAATAATTGTCAAATCAAAGTTCTTCATAGAAGCAAGATCGGAGAAACACCCTAAACTATGTCTAGTTAAACCATTGTTTTATATTGATTGAATATATAGAATATATCTAAAATATTTAAAGATAATACCGGGTACGCCTTTCCATATTTTTAGAGCAGACGATATCTATGAGATAATGTAACGATATTTCAAATGAGGTATGGTGAGGTTGCGGCATCAACGAGCTGCGCACAAAGCGGATAAAGGTGGGGGCGTAGCAGGCATGTCATGAAAAAATCAAGCCATTAACAGGAACTAGAGCAAAGTCCTGCTACGCGCGAAGAATTTGCTAGTTCCGACAATCTCTTGTTATCTTTGAAATTGTTACAAGTTGATGTCTCAACTGTGTAACTTTAAGCCCTCACCCCAAAGATAAATTCCTACCTCTCTCACTAAAATTTCGCAAATGGTTTCTCTAAAGAGGATAAAGTGCATTTTCATAATTAAGTTTATGTAACCTTATAAAGAATGCATTTGAAAATTTATGAAAGGCGTGGATATTCATATTCTATAGGTTTTATTTTTATTTTGTTTACTTGACTTGGATTTCTCTGTTTTTGTGTACAGTTTTCTTTATAAGTTTCTTTTTGTTTCATTATCTTATTTTCGTATCTTAACTTGTGGGCTTAAGGCAATACAAATTAATCATTGTTTCAGAAATAAACAATTAATGAATATTTTTGAGTTTGTTTTTAGCTTCTCTTCCTTCTTTTTCAACATTCTCTTATTGCACTATAAATATCTCACAGATTCTGAGAATACGTCACATCATCGAAGAAGTACGAGCGAGAGTCTCGAGGCAACACTACTATTCGTAGATTTCTCCGAAGCATTCGATTCCATATACAGAGGAAAATGGAGCAAATACTACATGCATATTGTCTTCCAAATGAAACTATTACAGCTATAACGATGCTTTACAAAAACACGAAAGCAATGGTTCGTTCACCTGATGGAAACACCGACTTCTTCGACAGTCGCTGGAGTCTTGCATGGAAATACATAGGCACCATATTTGTTTATATTCTGCGTTGACTACGTACTTCGAACATCAATAGATCCAATAAAAGAAAATGAAAAAAAAAGGCAAGAAGCAGACGATATCCCGTAGAAATTATGTCAGGTGAAGACCAAGCAGACGACCTTGTGCTTCTCGCAGACATACTAGCCCAAGCAGAATCCCTATTGCATAACTGTAAGAGGCATTCGCCTCTACGTGAATGCATTTGTTTCAAACAAAAAGGCGCCATCTCCACTTTAATGGGCAAGCCTCTAAAATAAGTGGACCAGATCACATACCTTGGCAGCAACATCTCATCTATAGAAAATTATGTTACCATACGCGAAGCAATGGCGTGGAATGCCATTAATAGGTTATGGGTCATATAGAAGTCTGATCGATCCGATAAAATGAAATGTGATTTCTGCCAAGCGTTTAGCTGTGTCCACACTATAATATTGATGCACAACATTGACGCTAACAAAGCACAAAGAGAAAAAAACTAGATGGAAACTGCTAAAGAATATTGTGAGCTGTCCCACAAAACAGTTGCTGGACGGATACTTGCCGCCGATCTCACAAACCATTGAGGTGAGACAAACAAGACATGCAGAGCACTGCTGGAGAAGCAAAGATGAACTCATAAGCAAAGTTGTCTGATGAACTCCTGCACACGGACGTGCAAGTGTTGGCCGACCGTCAAAGATTTACAGATTTTCTGTGCGGACACAAGATGTTGCCTCGTGAACCTGCCTGGAGCGATGGATGATTGGGATGGATGGATGGACAGAGACATAGACAGTTTGTGTGTACGCTGATACGCGGGATATGATTATATACATATATATATATTCAAGCAAGTTTTGTTAAAGACGATGAAACACTGTTTATTAATATAATTTTTTCAAGCCTTAACGTTAAGAATAACACCAATTCCGCTAAAATACACCTAAATCAAACCAAACCAATGTAGTTTATAAATCAACATGCCCATTTCGAGAGTGTCTCCCGAAAAACAAAAATAATTCTTACATTGGCTATACAACCACAACGTTATCTCGGCGTCTTACATATCACCTTTCAGAAAATAGCGGCATAAAACAACATTTAATTATAAAACACAATAGCACTAACCAACTTACATCTTCCGGTGTAAGGAAGATTCTCAGATAATACAATAATTATATATAAAAACAATAAAAAAAAACAAAAACAATTGCAAATCCTTGAAGCAATATGCATAAAAAATAAAAGATCAAGCCTAAATGAAATAGCATTTAACACAGGCACCAACATATAAAATATTTTTAATAACGTAAAATCACAAACTCTATTGGAAAACCTTTTTCCGACCGAACGGTTTAAAGCAAAACGCTGAAAACGTTCCAACCGACAAATTCAAAACAAAACACGAAAAATTATTAAAGGAGTAAAAACTCAACAGTCAACACAAAACTACACTAAGCCCTGATGACGACCAAAATTATGGTGGAAAGAGCTTGGGAAGAAGATATAGGACAATTCCTTTACCATCTAGATCCTATCACTAAAAAAATAACAAGGAGTCTTGAAAAGAATAAAATTAAAAATAATTAACAGTGCTCCCTCATCTTTAACAAAACTTGCTTGAATAATAGCTTGCTGCCTAAATATAAATACACACACACACACACACACACACACACACACACACACATACATATATATATATATATATATATAGTGACCATAAGCATTGTTGGCAACGTTTTTCGTTTCTAACTCTAAAATTATTCTTAATTAAAATCGTTTGCAATTATATTGCTATATATATATATATATATAGCAACATAATTATATTACCGCATATATATATATATATATATATATATATATATATATATATATATATATATATATATATATATATAATTGTTTCATTATGAATTGACTTCTTAGCTCAAGTAGGATTAAAATCTTCATGGTAGAAATAAGCATATGAATATTTTGAGGTTAAATTTGGGCTTCTGTTCATTTTATTTTTCTACTCGCCACCTATCTCATTATCTCAGATATATATATATATATATATATATATATATATATATATATATATATATATATAACAACCCTTTATGATTATACACCGTAGGATCATTATATGAAGCTGAAAAGGTTGGTTTCCTCTTATAGAAAGAATTGAAAGAAGCATTTCAATGCCCTTTCTCCCACAAAGAGATTTATGACATCACCATTGTCCAAAGGATTGTGTTGAAAATACAATGTCCACAATATACCTATTAGAATATATATATATATATATATATATATATATATATATATATATATATATATATATATGTATATATACTGACAAATACACATATATCTTTTGTATTATTCTTATATTTATAATGTTTTCTCTTGCTTTTTAGTTTTTCTTATTCTTTTTATCTTTTTCAGTTAGTGTTCTTTCTTTAATATCTAATTTTATTCATCATATTTCTTCATCTCTTTCATTTTTTATATATTTTTACCATTCCTTCTTTTCTTAATCCTTTTCTTTTTTATCATTGGTTAAAAGAAAAGAGCGTCTTATCTTTCTTAACTCATCTCTCTTTAAGTTTTTTAAACTTATCTTTTTATCTTTTTTTCTTAAAGATTTTTTTAAAATTGTTATCTTATACCTGTTATCTTTCTCTTTTCCTTTTCTTATCTTTCTCACCTCATCACTCTTTCTCATCATTCTCATCTGATCTCTCTTTTTATTTTTCTTATTTTTCTCACCTCATCTCTTTTTCACACGTTCTCATCTCATCTCTCTTTTTATTTTTCTTATCTTTCTCACCTCATCTCTCTTTCTCATCGTTCTAATCTGATCTCTCTTTTTATTTTTCTTATTTTTCTCACCTCATCTCTCTTTCTCATCGTTCTCATCTGATCTCTCTTTTTATTTTTCTTATCTTTCTTACCTCATCTCTCTTTCGCACGTTCTCATCTCATCTCTCTTTTTATTTTTCTTATCTTTCTTACCTCATCTCTCTTTCTCATCGTTCTCATCTGATCTCTCTTTTTATTTTTCTTATCTTTCTCACCTCATCTCTCTTTCTCATCGTTCTCATCTGATCTCTCTTTTTATTTTTCTTATTTTTCTCACCTCATCTCTCTTTCTCATCGTTCTCATCTGATCTCTCATTTAATTTTTCTTATCTTTCTTACCTCAACTCTCTTTCTCATCGTTCTCATCTGATCTCTCTTTTTATTTTTCTTATCTTTCTCACCTCATCTCTCTTTCTCATCGTTCTCATCTGATCTCTCTTTTTATTTTTCTTATTTTTCTCACCTCATCTCTCTTTCTCATCGTTCTCATCTTATCTCTCTTTTTATTTTTCTTATCTTTCTCACCTCATCTCTCTTTCTCATCGTTCTCATCTTATCTCTCTTTTTATTTTTCTTATCTTTCTTACCTCATCTCTCTTTCTCATCGTTCTCATCTTATCTCTCTTTTTATTTTTCTTATCTTTCTCACCTCATCTCTCTTTCTCATCGTTCTCATCTGATCTCTCTTTTTATTTTTCTTATTTTTCTCACCTCATCTCTCTTTCTCATCGTTCTCATCTGATCTCTCATTTTTTTTTCTTATCTTTCTCACCTCATCTCTCTTTCTCATCGTTCTCATCTGATCTCTCTTTTTATTTTTCTTATTTTTCTCACCTCATCTCTCTTTCTCATCGTTCTCATCTGATCTCTCGTTTTATTTTTCTTATTTTTCTCACCTCATCTCTCTTTCTCATCGTTCTCATCTGATCTCTCATTTAATTTTTCTTTCTTTCTCACCTCATCTCTCTTTCTCATCGTTCTCATCTTATCTCTCTTTTTATTTTTCTTATCTTTCTCATCTAATCTCTCTTTCTCATCGTTCTCATCTGATCTCTCATTTAATTTTTCTTATTTTTCTCACCTCATCTCTCTTTCTCATCGTTCTCATCTGATCTCTCTTTTTATTTTTCTTATCTTTCTCACCTCATCTCTCTTTCTCATCGTTCTCATCTTATCTCTCTTTTTATTTTTCTTATCTTTCTTACCTCATCTCTCTTTCTCATCGTTCTCATCTGATCTCTCTTTTTATTTTTCTTATCTTTCTCACCTCATCTCTCTTTCTCATCGTTCTCATCTGATCTCTCTTTTTATTTTTCTTATCTTTCTCATCTAATCTCTCTTTCTCATCGTTCTCATCTGATCTCTCATTTAATTTTTCTTATTTTTCTCACCTCATCTCTCTTTCTCATCGTTCTCATCTGATCTCTCTTTTTATTTTTCTTATCTTTCTCACCTCATCTCTCTTTCTCATCGTTCTCATCTTATCTCTCTTTTTATTTTTCTTATCTTTCTTACCTCATCTCTCTTTCTCATCGTTCTCATCTGATCTCTCTTTTTATTTTTCTTATCTTTCTCACCTCATCTCTCTTTCTCATCGTTCTCATCTGATCTCTCTTTTTATTTTTCTTATCTTTCTCACCTCATCTCTCTTTCTCATCGTTCTCATCTTATCTCTCTTTTTATTTTTCTTATCTTTCTTACCTCATCTCTCTTTCTCATCGTTCTCATCTGATCTCTCTTTTTATTTTTCTTATCTTTCTCACCTCATCTCTCTTTCTCATCGTTCTCATCTGATCTCTCTTTTTATTTTTCTTATTTTTCTCACCTCATCTCTCTTTCTCATCGTTCTCATCTCATCTCTCTTTTTATTTTTCTTATCTTTCTCACCTCATCTCTCTTTCTCATCGTTCTCATCTGATCTCTCTTTTTATTTTTCTTATTTTTCTCACCTCATCTCTTTTTCGCACGTTCTCATCTCATCTCTCTTTTTATTTTTCTTATCTTTCTCAACTCATCTCTCTTTCTCATCGTTCTAATCTGATCTCTCTTTTTATTTTTCTTATTTTTCTCACCTCATCTCTCTTTCTCATCGTTCTCATCTGATCTCTCTTTTTATTTTTCTTATCGTTCTTACCTCATCTCTCTTTCGCACGTTCTCATCTCATCTCTCTTTTTATTTTTCTTATCTTTCTTACCTCATCTCTCTTTCTCATCGTTCTCATCTCATCTCTCTTTTTATTTTTCTTATCTTTCTCACCTCATCTCTCTTTCTCATCGTTCTCATCTGATCTCTCTTTTTATTTTTCTTATTTTTCTCACCTCATCTCTCTTTCTCATCGTTCTCATCTGATCTCTCATTTAATTTTTCTTATCTTTCTTACCTCAACTCTCTTTCTCATCGTTCTCATCTGATCTCTCTTTTTATTTTTCTTATCTTTCTCACCTCATCTCTCTTTCTCATCGTTCTCATCTGATCTCTCATTTAATTTTTCTTATCTTTCTTACCTCATCTCTCTTTCTCATCGTTCTCATCTGATCTCTCTTTTTATTTTTCTTATCTTTCTCACCTCATCTCTCTTTCTCATCGTTCTCATCTGATCTCTCATTTAATTTTTCTTATTTTTCTCACCTCCTCTCTCTTTCTCATCGTTCTCATCTTATCTCTCTTTTTATTTTTCTTATCTTTCTTACCTCATCTCTCTTTCTCATCGTTCTCATCTGATCTCTCTTTTTATTTTTCTTATGTTTCTCACCTCATCTCTCTTTCTCATCGTTCTCATCTGATCTCTCTTTTTATTTTTCTTATCTTTCTCATCTCATCTCTCTTTCTCATCGTTCTCATCTGATCTCTCATTTAATTTTTCTTATCTGTCTCACCTCATCTCTCTTCCTCATCGTTCTCATCTGATTTCTCTTTTTATTTTTCTTATCTTTCTCACCTCATCTCTCTTTCTCATCGTTCTCATCTTATCTCTCTTTTTATTTTTCTTATCTTTCTTACCTCATCTCTCTTTCTCATCGTTCTCATCTGATCTCTCTTTTTATTTTTCTTATCTTTCTCACCTCATATCTCTTTCTCATCGTTCTCATCTGATCTCTCTTTTTATTTTTCTTATCTTTCTCACCTCATCTCTCTTTCTCATCGTTCTCATCTGATCTCTCATTTAATTTTTCTTATCTTTCTAACCTCATCTCTCTTTCTCATCGTTCTCATCTCATCTCTCTTTTTATTTTTCTTATCTTTCTCACCTCATCTCTATTTCTCATCGTTCTTATCTGATCTCTCTTTTTATTTTTCTCATCTTTCTCACCTCATCTCTCTTTCTCATCGTTCTCATCTGATCTCTCATTTAATTTTTCTTATTTTTCTCACCTCATCTCTCTTTCTCATCGTTCTCATCTGATCTCTCTTTTTATTTTTCTTATCTTTCTCACCTCATAACTCTTTCTCATCGTTCTCATCTTATCTCTCTTTTTAGTTTTCTTATCTTTCTTACCTCATCTCGCTTTCTCATCGTTCTCATCTGATCTCTCTTTTTATTTTTCTTATCTTTCTCACCTCATCTCTCTTTCTCATCGTTCTCATCTGATCTCTCTTTTTATTTTTCTTATCTTTCTCACCTCATCTCTCTTTCTCATCGTTCTCATCTGATCTCTCTTTTTATTTTTCTTATCTTTCTCACCTCATCTCTCTTTCTCATCGTTCTCATCTGATCTCTCTTTTTATTTTTCTTATCTTTCTCATCTAATCTCTCTTTCTCATCGTTCTCATCTGATCTCTCTTTTTATTTTTCTTATCTTTCTTACCTCATCTCTCTTTCTCATCGTTCTCATCTTATGTCTCTTTTTATTTTTCTTATTTTTCTCACCTCATCTCTTTTTCGCACGTTCTCATCTCATCTCTCTTTTTATTTTTCTTATCTTTCTCACCTCATCTCTCTTTCTCATCGTTCTAATCTGATCTCTCTTTTTATTTTTCTTATTTTTCTCACCTCATCTCTCTTTCTCATCGTTCTCATCTGATCTCTCTTTTTATTTTTCTTATCTTTCTTACCTCATCTCTCTTTCGCACGTTCTCATCTCATCTCTCTTTTTATTTTTCTTATCTTTCTCACCTCATCTCTCTTTCTCATCGTTCTCATCTGATCTCTCTTTTTATTTTTCTTATCTTTCTCACCTCATCTCTCTTTCTCATCGTTCTCATCTGATCTCTCTTTTTATTTTTCTTATCTTTCTCACCTCATCTCTCTTTCTCATCGTTCTCATCTGATCTCTCTTTTTATTTTTCTTATCTTTCTCACCTCATCTCTCTTTCGCACGTTCTCATCTCATCTCTCTTTTTATTTTTCTTATCTTTCTTACCTCATCTCTCTTTCTCATAGTTCTCATCTGATCTCTCATTTAATTTTTCTTATCTTTCTCACCTCATCTCTCTTTCTCATCGTTCTCATCTGATCTCTCATTTAATTTTTCTCATATTTCTCACCTCATCTCTCTTTCTCATCGTTCTCATCTGATCTCTCTTTTTATTTTTCTTATCTTTCTCACCTCATCTCTCTTTCTCATCGTTCTCATCTGATCTCTCTTTTTATTTTTCTTATCTTTCTCACCTCATCTCTCTTTCTCATCGTTCTCATCTGATCTCTCATTTAATTTTTCTTATCTTTCTTACCTCAACTCTCTTTCTCATCGTTCTCATCTTATCTCTCTTTTTATTTTTCTTATCTTTCTCACCTCATCTCTCTTTCTCATCGTTCTCATCTGATCTCTCTTTTTATTTTTCTTATTTTTCTCACCTCATCTCTCTTTCGCACGTTCTCATCTGATCTCTCTTTTTATTTTTCTTATCTTTCTCACCTCATCTCTCTTTCTCATCGTTCTCATCTGATCTCTCTTTTTATTTTTCTTATTTTTCTTACCTCATCTCTCTTTCTCATCGTTCTCATCTGATCTCTCTTTTTATTTTTCTTATCTTTCTTACCTCATCTCTCTTTCGCACGTTCTCATCTCACCTCTCTTTTTATTTTTCTTATCTTTCTCACCTCATCTCTCTTTCTCATCGTTCTCATCTGATCTCTCTTTTTATTTTTCTTATCTTTCTCACCTAATCTCTCTTTCTCATCGTTCTCATCTGATCTTTCATTTAATTTTTCTTATTTTTCTCACCTCATCTCTCTTTCTCATCGTTCTCATCTGATCTCTCTTTTTATTTTTCTTATCTTTCTCACCTCATCTCTCTTTCTCATCGTTCTCATCTGATCTCTCTTTTTATTTTTCTTATCTTTCTCACCTCATCTCTCTTTCTCATCGTTCTCATCTGATCTCTCATTTAATTTTTCTTATCTTTCTCACCTCATCTCTCTTTCTCATCGTTCTCATCTGATCTCTCTTTTTATTTTTCTTATCTTTCTTACTTCATCTCTCTTTCGCACGTTCTCATCTCATCTCTCTTTTTATTTTTCTTATCTTTCTCACCTCATCTCTCTTTCTCATCGTTCTCATCTGATCTCTCTTTTTATTTTTCTTATCTTTCTCACCTCATCTCTCTTTCTCATCGTTCTCATCTTATCTCTCTTTTTATTTTCTTATCTTTTTCATTGTTCTCGTCTTATCTTCCTGTCTATTTTTTTAACTGTTTCATCCCTCTTTTTATTTTTCTTGTCTTTCTTATTTTATCTCTCTAATATTTCTATCTTGTGTTTTTTGTCTTTCTCGTCTTATCCCTCTTTCTTGATTTATTTTCTTTTTTCTTACTTGTTAGTCAGATGTATGAAGTAGAAAATTTAGCAGCTTCTCTCTAAACAGAAAATGGTTTACCCTGCTCTATTTCCCAACAAGTTCGCCTAATTTCACAAAAAATGGCTAAGGACATCATCCTTATGGTGTGAAACAATACCCACAAATGGCGGGGTTTTGTTGGTTTTGCGGTTCGTCTAGTGGTGTGGACCTCGTTGTTGACTCTCACACCCGGCCGTGTGGGCATTTCACAGGTTGAACAAAAAAAAAAAAAAAAAACAAAAAAAAAAACAACGAAAAACTTAACAAAACAAAACAAAACCAAAAACAACCCCACCTCGAAAATCAAACAATAAACAAAGGCTTGAAGGAAAAAAGAGACAAACGCGGATTTAGAACTGCAAAACTCAGGAGGCGAAGTTTGGCACTTTTAAGTATTCTAGCATGTATTTATGTCCATGGCCATCGCGAGAACTCTGCAAAAGTCCTACAAAGCTACCAAAAATGCTAACATCTGGCCATCGTTTTCATTACTCTGTGTCTTGACCCTTACCTAACCCTGCTCCAGAGTCTCATTCCTAACGGACTGACCCTCTGCTCCGGACTGTTTATCTGCTTCGGGGTCTTACCCCTAACAGGCTAACTCTCTTCATCCTTCTCTTCCGGTCTTGCAGGTTTTCGCGGGCACAGCTCTTTGTGTTGTCTTCGCGCCAAAGTAGATAAAGAAAAGTCTTCTGGACACTCCGGCGCCGCTTCAAAGATGCGGGAGATAAGATTCCCTCTTTGGCCACCAATCCACGAACACACACACAGACACACACAGAGACCCCCCTATATATATATATATATATATATATATATATATATATATATATATATATATATATGAATGCTCATTATCGTGCCACAATGGAAATCTTAATAATTCTATCTGTCCCTAATCGGGTTTTTTTTGTATCAGCAACTACCGAATTAAACTTCTAATTTCTTATTTTGAACACCAACGTAATTTAAAGGATTTTACTGCACTTATATGACAAAACAAAGGGTGAAACTATTTACGACAATTCGTTAACATGTCAGGTTCTGTCTATTGCAAAATATCAAATAAGGTCTTTACAGAAAAGCAGGTTATATATAATCTAAAACGGTTGGATGATTAGGATCAATGAACAATGCATCTTTTTTTATTGTCAACAACAGGATACGAGTTGATGGCATAAATGGATTTTGCTGAGTCACTACTTGAATTGGCAGCCATGATATAAAAGAATATGGCAGCCCAGGAAAAAATGAATCGGAAGGAAACACTATGCGCATGGCAAGAGATGCCGAATACTATTATAGATTTGTATGAACATCGTTTATTCATTATACAAATCAACTGAATTTACTAATCAACAAACTTAGCATTAAATCAAAAGTAGCAGTTCACTTGAATATTATTCGTAGAGTTATTAAAAAAGAATCAATTGGTTATATGGCTAATGGTTTTAACGTAACAGATATATCTATCTATCTATCTATCTATCTACGAGGTGCCTTCAATAAGTTTCCAGACTTTATTCGTATGGGCACTTTTATTGATAGTACACACATGAAACTCTAGTCCCCTTCGAAGTAATCTCCTCCGGCTGCAATGCACTTTTTGTACCGTTCCAACAACTTCTGGAAGGCCCCATGGAAGTCCTCCTGTGTGAGCATATCAATGACCTTCATCACAGCCTCTTTCATCTCCTCAATTGTCTCATAACGACAGCCTCTAAGTTTTTCCTAAAGCTTAGGAAATAAGCAAAAGTCACAGGGAGCAAGGTCTGGACTATAGGAAGGCTGAGGAACTGTCTTGATGCCCATCTTGGTCAAATAGTCTGTGATAAGGATGGAGTTGAGGACTGGTACATTTTCCTCGTGGAAATGCCACTGACCCGATTTGAAGAGTGCTGGCCTCTTCCGACGGAATCTCTTTCTGAACTCCCTTAAAACCTCAACATAGTATTCCTTGTTGACTGTATCTCTAGTGGGAACCCAGTGCATGTAGATTATGCCAGTGTTGTCAAAAAAAGGGATCATCAAAAGTTTGTGGGTGGATTTGCTCTGTCTGGTCTTTTTGGCTCTGGGAGAGTCAGCATGCTTCCACTGGGAACTCTGTCTCTTGGTCTCTGGCTTCAAATATTCTTATCCAATACTAAAAATGTTCAAATAGATCTATTTGACTCATAGATGGGACCCTAACATGTACTCTACATTCCTCAGATCTCTAGAACTGGACACTTACCATCAGATGCAGATTTTTTTTATCATACCCAGAATAAACCTTGTTTTTGGTGAGGATTTACCCATCAGCAAGGGATACATTTAGAGTATTCTAATTTCCGCACAAGGTGCGTGTATGTGTGTGTGTGTGTTTGTGGTTATGTACACAAACGAGACAAAAAAATTATAGCTTCTTTTTATTACGAATTCAAAGTGTATATATATGTGTTGGTCTGTGCATGTGTGTCTTTGTGTGCGTGTATTTTGTTATTGTAAGTATTGAAAACCGGGATAATTTTCTCGCTCCATCGATAGAAATTGGATTTGGTGATGAAGCAGTCGTTTTTCAGGATGATAACGCATCTTGTCTGAGAGGATTAAGGATTTTCTTCAGAGAAGTCATATCAAATCCGTGACATGGCGAGCGAACAGTCCAGATCTGAGTCAACTGAAAATCTATTGTGGAAATCGTTTATTTATTAAACAAATCAACTGAATCTACAAATCGGTAGGCTTACTATTAAACTAGAGATACCAGTTTACAAAAATACTACCCGTGAAAGTATTAAACACAGAATATATCAATTGGTAATAAAGCCAATGAATTGAACATTCAAAAATACATGTATCTATCTATCTATCTATACACACACACACACACACACACACACACACACATATATATATATATATATACGTGTGTGTGTGTGTGTGCATACGAGTGAAATTCAGATTCATACGAGGGTCTTTGCGCTTTACTTCGCACTAATAGCGTTGGGAAATGCATGAATCCAACTCGCCAACCTAGCTATTAGGCAAACTATTTTTTTTATCCTGGGTAAGACAGAAGGAAAAAATCTGAATTCAAAATCAGAGCGTATATGGCTAGCAACTCCACCCAATAAAACCTTCTGAAACCTTAGTACAATTACTAACGCAATATTACCACGGTCCTATACTCCACAACGACTTAAACACTATCATTTTTTATCTTCATGGTTAGTTATTACAAAACAATAACACTTTGCAATTATTGTACATCCCCAGTGTAAAGAATTACCAATAAATCTAATTAGTTTGGTAGTTTGGTTGTTTGGGTTTTATGGCATATCAAACCTTGTAGTTTATTTGATGCCTAATTCTGTTCATATATATAATATATAATATATAGCTTGTAAACGAATAGTTTGTTAATAACTATTTTTAAACGAGACAGAGATAATTTATTTGCACACAATTAAATGATCCCAAGTAAAGCTATTTAAAAGTAATAATTCTATTGAGTATTAATCATTTGTTTCCACGCAATTAAATGGTTTCAAATATTGCTATCTTATACTAATTGTTCTAATGACCCCAATTAAATGGTTTCATGCTTAGATATCTAATACTAATAATTCAATTTGATATTAATCATTTATTGGAAGTAATGGTCACGAAGGAATACCCCACATTCCACAAATCTTCTGGACGGGAGCCTCACCATTAGATGGTTTAGTTTCATAACATGGATACTCGTTGTGGATGGTCTTACCTCTCTGCAGAAATGGAATCGGTATATTCTACAGCCCCAGCTAATGGGAATAGTAAACCTTATTAGTAATGCTTAATCAAATGTGAATGATTGTTTTTTTTATATAGAAATAATTCGTTATTTTTTCTTTTAAAGTTTGAAAACTCATATTCACTTCAATTTGATACATCTTGCAGCAACTTAGCTTCCCGATAATTACTATTTATTTCTATGAATTAAAGCCCTTTTCTTACAAGGAATCAATTTTTATACGTTAAAACCTTCACCTAGGTCCAGTAAATATGCATACCGAATTTAATCGATTCGGGGCTTTCCTTCTCCTAGATTGGTTGTCTTACCAAAGATAAAGAGCTTAGTCAACCCTACTTTTCACTCATAGCTGAAGTGGGAAGAGAAGAAATTGATTCTAAAGGTATTAAAGCAAAGTGAAACGCAAGCAACACCGTTGAAGATTTTAACTCAGGTCTCCGATTTCATATCCTGCGACGATTACTGTTACTTTAAGCGCACCCCCTTAGAAATAGAAATAGCCCTTTTTTATTTCGGTATTTCAGGTTATTATTTCTTTTTCTAAATCAACATTTCTAAAAGGAAAAAAGAATTCTGTTAATGAAGACCTTTTTTTCCAGTTGCGTATTCTTTATCACCAGACTTTGCCCGCAAGTGTTTCATAAAGATTACGGAAATCAGTTAACTAATTATTAGATATTAACACTTTTTCTTTCAGTCCCTCCGCAGACATTAAGTAATCACTTATTAGTACATTGGTCAAGCTGCGTTAATTAAAACTATTTATGCAAAATAATGCATTTTTATCACGATATAGAAATCTACAAGGATTACTATTTATAGTTTAAATTCGTGCGTCTTATTTTAATTATATACTTAAGAATTTGTTCGCCCGCTCGGGTGGGGCTGTAGAGTACACCGACTGCACCTCTACAGAGGTGGTAAAGAAAACCTTCCAACGAGTGCCTTGGATATGACACTAAACTGCATTTGATAGTGAGGCTCAAGTCCAGGTGCTTTGGAAAGTGTGGAGGACCTCTTCATTGCCATTGCTCCCAGGTCCACTCTGACCCTGCGAGAGAGTGCTTTTTCAGGTCCAAGCTACGCATCAAATAGAATTGTTTAATCCTTTTTATTACGACATAGAAATCTACAGTGATTATTATTTATTGTTTAAATTCGTTTTATACTGATAATAGACGATGTTAAGTTTATATTTACGGAATCAAATTCTGAAAAAAAAAATTATTTTGCTACTTTCATTATTGAATGACCTTCGTATGTGAGTGTGTGTGTGCGTATGTGTGTATGCGTGTGTATGTGTGAGCACATCTTTTTTTCATTTAGAAGTAAATGAACTAATAGCAGATAAGACGTAAAACATTTTAAAATGAAATTATGTTTTTTCTAAGCCATGCAGAGGAAGATATAGAATTACCAAATGTCAAGAAAAATATGGAATGATTTTATAATTTGCATTACTAAAACAAGTACCAGAAGATGGTGTCGAGATGTACAAATCGGTCTACAGTTAAAAGACAGTTTTTGCAGACCTCAGCAAATAGTTGGGCATATCTAATCGAAATAAAGCAGGGTTCCAACAAAAGAACTGTCAATTGAAACAATGAAAAAAATCGCAAAACTCATTCAAAGAGACTATCGAAAGCTGAGTGTGGCGAAAGACGTTGGCTGTTCTCATTCAGCTGCGTCTAAAATTTGGTGAAAATATTAAAAAAATAGTGTTTAAAAAAAAACAAAAAACATACTGGTAGACTATGAAAGACATCAAAGCATGTACAACAAAATAAATGAAAAACAAATGTGTTAAACCGGAGTCAATGTTTGTGAGAGAACTAAGAAATCGGTTAGTGGAGAAAGTATACGAGCAAAACCAAGGGAAAACTAGACCTAACACAAAAAATAAAGAAAATTATGTTAAAGTGGGTTAAAGAGAAATAATCATGGCGTGTGGACTATTGGATGAAAGTGATAATCAGTGATATTTAATGAATCTGCATTTGCCAATGTGACGATGCTGGAACTTTTGTCTGGTGCCATATCTCAACAATCAATCCACATATTTAGATTAAAATCCTGATAGATTTTCTCATTCCATTGATAAAGATTTAGTTTAATGATGATGAAGTCGTTTTTCGGACGATGATAAATTTTATCACCGAGCAAAAAGGATTAAAAATTTTCTTCAGGAAAGGCATATAAAATCAATGATGTGATTTGTCTGGATCTAAATCCAAATGAAAATTTGTGGAGGAAATTTAAAAAGAATAGTCGGTGAGAAGGCTCTGACTTCTAAAAAGTCTATTAACTTCTATTCGGTAATGTTAGAACCATTTTGATGAATAATATTGCTTTAAATCAGTGAAATCCATGCCTGCAAGAATTAAAGCTGTCATAAAAAGAGGAGCAACTATGTATAATTTGAATTTTTTTGGTGAATGGATTCCATAATTTTTTCCTTAATATTTCGTTATTCCATAATTTTCTTTTGCATGGCTTATAAAAAATTATAATATCAATTTAAGTAATTCAATTGGGTTTCTTTAAGGTATATTTTAGGAAACCAGAATATTCAGCTATAAAAAAAATGTTTTGATTCTTATCTGTTATTAGTTTATTTACTGCTAAATAAAATAAACATAAGTGAACCTCCTCTATGTGTGTTAATTCTGTAATTTTTGTCATAGGTAGTACTTAAAATAAGTCTTTTTTTTATTCAGGTATCCATAATACTCTTTACTAGGCCTTTATCTCTGTGAATTACCACTGTGTTGTTGCCATGTCAACGTTCTTAGAACTGAATAACTCTACGACAATTGCAGATGTCACAGTGATAGCTTTGATCGCTGTTGTGCGCACATGTTTCTTCCAATGGAACGCTGCAACAAATCTTTTGACATACGTACGCTCACCGCATGAAATATATCCGAGAAAAGACTAAATATCTGATACAAAGCAAATAAGAAAACTGTCATTGTTTTACAGTTAATATCTTCTGGCTGACTCGACCTGAAATGACTTTACTGAGAGAAACTAAATACTTAACCCAACGGGAAGCTTGAAATGCTGGCTTCAACTGTAGAAAAAAAGAGCCAGAAAACTATCCTTCTTTTGACCCTTTGTTGTTGACCAGTTTGATGCTCTTATTACTCGATAGAGATGATATTAACCCGTAAAAGAATCTTTAAATGTTAAGGAAGGAATCCACTCATCTGAAGTAAGATCCATGGCAATGGGGCATTGCGTAAACTATTAGTAGTCAATCACATGGATTAAATTTAGAAAATGTCGTCGGATCGATATATTTTATATCGTAAGTGAGCAACGTACAGATCTACTGGGAGGAGAAACGGAGTAGAACAGTTATTATTTTAGAAAAAATGGACATGGCAACCCGAGTTCGAATCCTCGACAAAGAGACTCATTTCCTCATGTGTTTTTCAGCTTTAAGTAAGTTCTTCGCCTGGGAAAAGTATGAATTTATATATATATATATATATTCATACTTTTCCCAGGCGAAGTACTTACTTAAAGCTGAAAAACACTTGAGGAATATATATATATATATATATATATATATATATATATATATATATATATATACATTTGAGGGGAAAACAGAAGTAAATCAGACTATGAAAATGTACTGAGATAAACGCAAGGTCTTCAGAGGGTGATTTTATTTGCATAAATATTTGCCATCATTAAACGTTTCAGTTTTAAGATCTTCATCAGATCGTCTAAATTATTAAATGAAACTAAAAAGATGGCAAAATCTTTATATATTCTATTTTCGTTGTGTTTTAAATTTGTCTGATGTAATTAACGTCCCAAAACTTATTTTAAAGATCCACATCTATTTATCTATCTATGCTAATATTTATATTATTTAGTTCATATCTACCAAATACAAACATTCCATAACATATCGGTCTATCTTTATCGATGTTTTTTTTTTCTTTCTCTGTTTAATCTTTTTATCTATCTATAAACGATGAAGCAAAATTATTTTAAATAAAGGATTTTGTAATAACTCACCTTATTTGGTTTTGTAATAACTCCTCTTATTTGGTTTTGTTTCTTTGTTAAATGGCATATCAACCTTTGTAGGTTATTCAATGCTAAAGCCATTCTCCTAGAAGAACAGTAGCGGTACTATTTGACCCATGGCTGGGAAGATAAGGGGGTTCATATCTTTCCTAAGGGTATTTGTCCGAAAGTGAACGTAATAGCGCGACTGGAGTACGAACTCGCTTACTACGATTCCACAGTCCATCGCTTTAACCATTACACCACCACTACTTTGTTTTTTAATAACTCCTCTTATTTGTTTATATTGTTGCTGAAGCAACAATATAAACAAATAAGGGGAGTTATTAAAAAACAACCTCACCCAAAAAATCCCAACAAAAAACAGATCTCTGCTTGATAGTATTGTAGTTTAACGTTTTTTATTATGTATATAAACTAAGATCTTGGAACCTCTAAAATCAGCTTTGTGATTTGTTCGTAAATTATGTTTGCCTAAAACGTTGTTTATATTTCTGTTTTAAGTCTCTCGTGTGCTTGTGAATTCGTTTACTGAGGCTACTAGAAGATTCACTTTCATATTTCTCATTACAATTCAGACAGGGAATTTCATAAACTCCTTCTCTGGATTCGATGTTGGTATTGTTATTTTATTATTAATTAGACTCCTCATTGTCTTTGAAAAGTTAGTGGCTGTTTTAATTCCAAAATTCTTTTAGTTTTTTTTTTTATTGTTAAATTGTTGGGTAAAACAATATATCTATGTAATGAATTAATGTTCAAAAAATTATCGTTTTTGATTCTTGGAGTAAATTTGCGTTTGTAAATTTCGAGAACGGATGCAGAATGTTTGAAGACTTTCTCGACTTTTTCGTTTCATTTAATAACTCATACATCCTGATGAAAATGTAAAAACAGATATTTTTAACGTTGGCAAATATTCTATAAATTAAATCATCCTTGTGTTTTTTCATCTTTGTAGATATATATATATATATATATATATATATATATGCACCTTTGTGGATATATATATATATATATATATATATATATATATATATATATATATATATGCACCTTTCTGGCACAAGTTCAATAGCTCAGCATTTAAAAAAACATTCATGCCCAACAACACAACTACGAAAAATTCTCACCGACAACACAACAATACTCGAACATCAAAATAATAAACAAAAACTTCAGATTCTCGAAGCACTATATATTAGAAACCTGCAACCAGCACTTAATAGAATTAATTTTCAAACCAGTGCTAATGTACTTAAATGTCTTTAGCTACTGGCACTATTTACAGAATTACATTTAAAAGCAAACGCCATAATCTTCAACGGCAAAGACGTCCTTACACAGTAATAATTTACATCACTTTTGTAATAGATTCTCCCCTGATGATGGCCCAAAGTCGGGCAGAAAATACTAGGGATACCTACAACTATGGACAATACCTAAATTAATTCCCCCCGAATACGATAAAAGTAATACGGGAATTCGAACGGATCCAGAAGAAAATATGTAGGCATAAAATGTCTATTATGTTTAATGAAATTTGCATTAACGAAGAAATGCTGCCTATATATATATATATATATCAATGCATATTTCATTGAACAAGATAGACATGTTTTGTCTACATATTTTTGTGTATGTCCTTTCCAGTTGCAGGATTGATATCACGGTATCTGGCGAGAATTGGTTGATGAAACTCCCATTACTAATTCTAGTACTTTCCACCCGATCTTGGGCCATCATCTGGGGTGTGTATATTGCAAAAGAGATGTGACCTTTGCATGTACATTACTACTTTGTAAGTGTTTATTATTTATATTAGTGTGTTGTTGTGGCGTTTTATTCGTTTTTATAAGTAACAGCAGTAGCTAAAGAGATTTAAGTACATTAGTACTGGATTCGAAAATGATTCTATTGAGTTTGGGTTGTTTCATTCTGATATGGAGCGTTTCGAGAATTTATAATTTTTGTTGATTTTGTTCTAATATTGTTGTGTTTTCGATAAAAATTTTCCGAAAATCAGTTTTTGGGCAGGAATGTTTTTAGATGCTTTACTATTGAACTGGTATCAGATAAATGTATAGTGAGTCGTCTCGATAGGGGAGTTGTGGTTAAACCAGCGTATATACTGTTATTCTCAGAGATACAATCTCCTAAAGTACATTTAAATTGATATACAACGATAGTCTTTTGCAAAACTCCAATCGAGGGAGAGGAATTATTGTTAATAACTAAGATGGAGGTTTTAAATTTATTATAATATATATAGATATAGATATTAATATTATATAAATGTTATCAAAATTAAAATAACAGCAAATAAGTCACTCCTCCCAATGATACAAGTTTTGACAAAAGGCATATCCTTTCCCAAAAATGGTAGATCTGGTCAATGAACCAATATGACAAAATGGACACTAAGCTATGGGTTCTTACATAATGGAGGTTGAGCACCCTTGAAAATAATTTATAATCGGCATCCTTGACCCCCAACTTTACCATAGCTACCAGTACCATCTACCAGCCTGATGAGTGCCGGAATGAAGATGGAGTCCATTTTGTGTCATTGGTCTTTGTTTTGTTTTTTTTGACATTGTGCAAGACTTTTGTAAAAACAGGTCATTCCTCTTTGTGTATTTTCTTTAAGGGTGCGGGAGGAACTTGCTTACAGTTATTTCAAGTTTAATATTATTGCTATATGTCATATACCTTTTGCATTTATGGAACTGGGAACTTTGTGTAAAATTCTTTTCATAATGTGTAGTTCCTCTTAGCTCAGGACAGTAGAGACCAACTTTTACACACACACACACACACACACACACACACACACACACACACACACACACACACACACACACACACACACATATATATATATATATATATATCATGTGCCCGTGGTGTAATTGTTAACGTCGAAGGAAAAGGACACGACTATCCGAATTCAAATCCTGGACGTAGCTTTTTGCATTTCACATTGGGCTAATACTCTTGGGAAAGTTATAAATTCAGCAATTCTCTCTCTAGCTAAGGGTAAATAGTTGGATAGACGGGCTTTTTAACCTTGGTAGAGCAAACGGTCTATGAGAAGGAAAATTCTGAATTCAAACCTCTTAAACTCTGCCTAAAATGTCCTTGTGTCACATCCAGCTTGTACGAAGGTGTTGGCTAAATAAAGATATATTCATATACGTATTATAATATATACATTACTTATAATTTATATATACATTACTTTAGGAATAAATATATATGCATACACATAACTAATGATATCTATTTATCTATATATATATATATATATAGTCTTAGAGGAACAGCAAATCAGAAAAAAAATTCGCATGAAAAGAACATTTGATGTTACTTTGACAGAGAAGGTATAAAAACCTATAAATAGAATTATGGATACCATAAGTCCCGTTACTTAAAGTATATATATATATATATATATATATATTACTTATCGTATATGTCAATCACACCAGACATTTGATATGCGTCTGGATCTCGGGAGGGTTGTATTGGAGAACAGTAGTTCCCCATACAGCAAGTTAGGTGTTTGGGTTTTATGGCATATCAACCCTTGTAGGTTTTTTTTTAATGCTTAACCCTGTTTCTACAAATATATTAAATATACATGATTTGTTAACAGTTTTTAGATAACATTTTTAAACAAGCCAAAGCTAATTTCTTAACACACAGTTAGATAGTTTCAAGCATTCCATGCAGCAGCAGCACCGCCTCTTAACGACACTTATATTGTTCAAGAGAAGGGCTTGGTACAATGATTTCGAGTCCCAGGCTCCTGGTTCTACCTCTTTACCATGGCAAGTTATTCTGCCAGGCAAGAGGTGATGGGGATCATTCAGAGTTCTTTTTTCACCTCAACCAGTTGCCATAACCAAAAGTACAGAACTAACTCTACAATATAAAGCTACTCCGAGTTAAACGGAGAAGTGTAATATTCTACCAGTGGATATTAATCCTATTTACCCAACCCCTCCGCTCGGGCAGGATATGACACAAGGTCAATTTTTAAGCGGAGTTTAACAGGTTTGAATTCAGAGCTTTCCTTCTCCAAGACTAGTTGCCTCACCAAGGCTGAAGAACCTAGTGGATATTGATAAACAACGATGAATACTTATATATATATATATATATATAATCTTATATTTCTATTCTTCGACAGTGACGCTTGTGTGGAACGGGAGAGCAGTCGGAGATAGTTCGCACATACAAAGGATCGTCAGGAGTCGAAACGGCCAGCCAAAATTCTTGACCTTATATAGTCTTAAAACTTTCACACGACCCACATGACCACGCCTCTTCACCCACGCATTGCTTGTTTTCCATTGGTCACAGCTTACAAATATACTTTTTTTTCATGCCTTGGGTATCACGCCAACGCATTTCTGCTTTTCCGGTGTCTCTTTGTTGATTTTATCTACGACCGTATGTATTTGTCAACTACATCGCCGGTCAATGCAATATATTAAAGAAGTAATGAAACCTCGAACTGTAGAAACATCCTATTATTGATGGTGATAAGATTTTAGTAAGTTTTCAAGGGATGGAATGGCAAGCCATATACCCACTGATTTTGAAATAAGAATTTCTTATTCTCTTCAATGGGTTTGGCTACCTAAAAGGCTACATATTTTAGTCTATCCAACAAGTAACCCGTAGCTGAAACGAAAATAGATGGATTCTCGCCTTTCCTATGAGTATTTGTTAGTAATTAAAGGCAAAGAGCTTCGGCCTGGATATGAACTTGGCTCGTCGAGTTCATTTTCTATAACGATAACGCCACCCACAATATATATATATATATATATATATATATATATATATATATATATATATATATATATATATGAGAACAGCTGATTTCCGTGCTAATAAAAGCGTTAATTTTTGTGCAAAAAAAAAAAAAAAAGGCACGAGACACTGTAATTTTTGTATATGTATTTTTGCATTTCTTAAAAAATCGGCAAATTCACGTTAGTTTTTGTTTTGTTTTTTTAAAATTTCCATTTCGAGATAAATTGCATTGAACAATATTTGATTTGCCAAGAAAAATTTGAAGGGTCAAAACCCAAAATAATTTTAGAAATCTTTTTCCTCCAAAAATATTGAAAATACAATTTCTTTGCCAATTAGATTCATAGATAAATCATGTACTTTTTTTTAGTTAATTTCGAGCCTACGTAAATTCTATAAATAAGTGAAGGTATAAATATTTCTTCAATAAGTATAGAATTATCTATTCTTACTCAACTAACAGTGAGCAATGAATCATTACTCACTCAAATACCTTTCGGTTTATTTCTTCTTTCGAGGATGAATTTTGACTCATTTTTCTTAAATCAAAGGAATGTTTGTTTACATTTATATTTGCATTAAAAATATTCATCTATTCCCTGCTGATATAATATTCAGCAGCAGTTCACATACATAATCGTTAAGGCGTAAATACATTTTCTCTCTCACATAGAAGCATACTTACACAGCAGAATTATTACACACACAATATATGTTTTTTTTTATTTTTATTTTAAGCCAAGAATTATTGGTATAATTCACTGAAAGAATCTTAGTTATATCTATTAAAGATATCTACTCTCTGACTGATATTATTTTTGCTTACAAAAGATTTTTTTTATACTTTTGTTTCTGGCAACATTTTCTCTCAATTTAAAGAAATAAAAATTATAAATTTGTTGATCGGACTTTTATTCTTCCATTTCTCCTTTATCCGATATATATATATATATTAACCCTTAGAACCCTGAGCCTCTGAAGCCTGTAGGTTCCTCCACCCTGGACTCCTAGTTGAAAAATAGCTGAAAATTTAAAATGTTTTAACGGTTAAATTGAGTTTTGGTCGTATACACTTTCCTTTCCAATTAATGGAGTTTTGAATATGCCGAGTATATTTCCCCTGCAGACGGGTAAGTTCCCCAACTAAAAAGAGATTTCTATATATGACATTAAACTGGATCCGGTGGTGAGGATACGGTTCTGGAATTCTGGAGAGTGTGGAATTATTCCTTCATTGCCATTATCCCCAGATCTACTCTGACCCGGAGAGAGTACTTGTCAGAATCTCATAATAATCAAACTGATCTATTCCTGCCCTATGGGTCAATTAGAAT
Source organism: Sepioteuthis lessoniana (assembly GCA_963585895.1). Classification (NCBI taxonomy): domain Eukaryota; kingdom Metazoa; phylum Mollusca; class Cephalopoda; order Myopsida; family Loliginidae; genus Sepioteuthis; species Sepioteuthis lessoniana. The sequence continues at coordinate 85,202,847 of OY757910.1, forward strand.
TGTTTGAAGGTGATTCGTATTAGGTAAGAATACTTGATATATTATAACCATGTGCAAATTATTTGTATCAAATTTTGGCATTGAATTACCCTTAAGGTGTTGATATGCTGTTAAAAAATAAACCACATAAAACCAAACCTATCTACAAATGTACAAAGTGTGATATCTTTTATATTCTTCTTAAGTATTATCATTTTTTTTGTCAAGTTTCGTAGGCCTTTCTCTCAATTCGTCTTATATTTCTCTTTCTCTTTGCTCTTTAACCATAACAGACTATTTCTATTTAATATATATTTACTTTCTAATTCCTGAGGCTCCTCTATATTTTCCTTTTTCTTTTTGATTTACTGTTATTCCTTCCATTTCTTTTTTTTTTTTATTCTGTCTACTTTTATTTTTTTTTACTTCTCTTAACGTCAGGCACGCTTCTTCAGATATAGATGTGCGTGATTCGTCTCAATTAGACATTAAATGGAGTTGCAGCTTGGAAAGGAAAAGGAAAGCACGAAAACATCATCCCGAATCGATTTTTACTGTGCAATAAAGTGGCTGTGTCCAACCATATTTTTGAAACTGTAGATAAGGGCTACACGTCACACATGGACTGAGAAAGGTCAGGTGATTACAAACGACTGTCAAGATAGATACTAGAATCATGCAACATTTAAGAATAGCTTGAAATATCGACTGAAATCTCCTTGAATGACCAGGGGTGGACTGAGTGGCTGAACATTGAGGCAGTACCTGAGGGCACAATGCACCTGGAGACTCAAGTATGTTTTTACACAACCCCTCGATCACGAGCAGGTTGCGACAGAAGGTCATTTTGTACACCTGGTTTGGTTTGGTTTCTTTGTTTAACGGCATATCAGCCTTCGTGGATTATTCAATGCAAAATCCATCTATGTAGAAGAACAGTAGTGATACTTTTTAACCCATAGCTGGGAGGATAAGGGAGCTCATATCCTTCCTAAGTGTACTAGTCCAAAAATGAACGTTATTGAGTGACAGGATCTCGAACTATGTTACTGCGGTCCTGCACCTTAGCCATTACGTCACAGAGATTTCCCTAGTACAACTGGTTTGAATTCAGTTTTACTTCTCCTATACTGGTTGCCATACCCAAGTTAAAGAGTCTAGTCTGCCTTACCATTTATTTCTAGGGGAGGGAGAATAGTTAGATTCACATCTTTCCTGAGTTCCTAACTCTGCTGTTTATGTTCCTCTTGTGACCAATTGTAGTGGGTAGGGTAAAGTCCCCTATCCGGTGACACATCCTCCACTGCTCCGAGTGGGAACTTATCTGTTCAACTCCTGATTGCTTCCCTGAAGATCGGTTTTCCGGAAACTAAAACCGTTTTTTCTCCACCTGAACCCTTAAAAGTAAAATACCTAAAAAATGATGCACTTCTCTACTGACCTCTGACTGTACTAGCGCCAAAGATTTCTGTTTATTACGGACATTAAAAAACTAATCTCTAAACCAGTAAGAGTAATTCTTTTCTATTTTATCATCTTGCAAAATCTTCAGATCTTAACTTGTTTAGCGATCCTTTTGATATTATTATACACTCACATCGGTGTATATACATGCATATATGCTACCTATGAGCACACAGATTTGTACTGAATCCATCCCAGTTGACTGGGGCTGTAGAATACACCGGCTGTAACTCTGCAGAGGGGTAAATCCCTTCCAACATGACACTAAAGTAAATCTGATGTCGAGGCTCCAGTCCTGGAGTTTTGGAGAATGTATAGTACCCCTTTATCATATTTACCTAACCCCTCCGCTCGGGAAGGATATGACACAAGGTCAATTTTTAAGCGGAGTTTAACAGGTTTGAATTCAGAGTATTCCTTCTCCTTGACTAGTTGCCTTACCAAGGCTGAAGAACCCAGTCTGCCTTACCATTTATTTCTAGGGGAGGGAGAATAGTTAGATTCACATCTTTCCTGAGTGCCTTACCAAGGCTGAAGAACACAGTCTGCCCTACTATTTAACCATAGATGGAGGGAGAATAACTGGATTCGTACCTTTCCCAAGGGTATTAGTGCTATGTGAAATGCAACCAGTCTCGTCCAGGATTTGAACTCGTGTCACCGTGTCCATTTCCTACGACGATAGCCATTAAACCACGGGCACTTCCTCGCCTGTATAGTACCCCTTTATTGCCATTACTCCCTGGTCCACTCTGACCCAGAGTGGTTGTACTTGTTAGAGTTCCATCTACAAGTCAAATAGAACTATTTAACCATTTACTATACTTGAAATAATTAAACTGTTCGCAAACAAATGATTAATGTTAAATAGAATTATTAGTGTTAGCAATACTTGAAACCATTTAACTGACTGTAAATAAAGGATTACGGTTAAATAGAATTATTAGTATAAGATAGCAAGCCTGAAAACATCTAACTGTATACAAATTCAACTATTCATATTAGATAGCAATATTTGTAACCATTTAACTGTGTACAAACAATAAATAGCAATATTTGAAATCATTTAACGGTATGCAAACAAGTGAGCTCTTGCTCGTTTACAAATAAAGTTATCAACAAAATATTCACTTAAAATCTTTTGTATCGTACATAATATATATATATATATATATATATATATATATATATATATATATATATATATAAGCAGGATTTGGCATTGAATAACCAACAAGAGTTGATGTACCATTAAATTAAATAACCTAATCTAACTGTACAGAATCTATCGTACCTACATGCATATACATACATATACACTCAGATTATACGCCATATAGTGACGCTCGCACTCATTGTGGTGTAATGGTTAAAGTGATGGACTGCGGAATCGTAGTAAGCGAGTTCGAACTCAAGTCGCGTTATCACGTTCACTTTCAAACAAATACCCTTGGGAAAGTTAAGAACCCCCTTATCCTCCCAGCAATGGGATGAAATAATACCACTACTGTTCTTCTAAAGGATAACTTTGGCATTAAAAACCCACGAATGTTGATATGCCATTATGCAAAGAAACTAAAACAGTTCAGATTTGCTGGCAAGTCCTCTTCCTCCATCTTTTCTTGATACATATAGTCTGTCAACATCGTCTCTGGGACTTAATGCCCTATGCATGGTCATTAGTTTTCTTGTTCTTTGGTCCATTTGTTTAAGTTCATCTCTGGTCCACTTCAGAAAGGGTCCCGAATATCAAACGAGGAGTACAGCCCAGGTATTTATTCCTTTGATAAGGTTTCGGCTAGAGAGTTTTGTCTCGAGTAGTTTTCTAGTTCTCCTGTGATATTCTTTTTGAATTTTGTCTTTCATTTCCACTTGTTTGATGGTTTCAGCCTCCAAGATTCCCGAGTATTTGTATGTTTCTCTTTCTCCGTATTATTATTATTAGTAGTAATAGTATTCCTTGATAGTTTTTCACATCAACTTTAGTTAATGGTCTTTCATCGGAGTTTGAGTTGACAAGAAGTCTCTTCAAGTCTCCAGTACTCTTCTCAGTATTCTGGCCGATCTCAACAATACTGTAGTTCGGATTGTCTCCACCCGTCCTCTTATTTCCAAGTCCTCTAGTCCTTTTACCAAACCTTTGGTGACTGTACCAAGAGCACCAATGACAATTGGTATAACCGTGACTTTCATGTTCCACTTATTATTTCTATTATAAACGGAAAAGTTAGGAGTCGGCTGTTTAGACACAGTGGGATAAAGAAACTTTGCCTGACATCTATATTGCAATAGTGAGGGATCAGTAGCCAAGTCCATTTTGCAAAGTATCCCTTATGCCCTTCTTGATCAGGATAAACTAGAAGAGAATGATAAAGCAACGATAATTGTATTTTCAGAATTTGTTTTTCTTTCTTTATATTTTCGTAGAGCTGACCCCTGACCTTAATGGTTTCTATCAAAATCTGCAACCTACTTTACTTAACAACAAAACAACGTGGGATTTAGTCATTTACAAGACGAAAGATTGCCACTGCTTATATTATTTACTGATTATCGTCAGTTATTTGAAACCATATGAAAAAAGTCTTATTCAGTTATTAGGTTTGGTCGTGAGAGCGCTACTGATCTAAAGTGTTTTGAGCAGAAATAAGCTGACGGATTCCATCCCTCAACCGGTTTACAACAGGTTTGAATTTAGAGTTTTCTTTCTCCTAGACTGGTTGCCATACCAAGGTTAAAAAGCCAAAATTTCCCGACTATTTACCCATAGCTTGAGGGAGAATAGTTGGATTCGTATCATTCCCAAGTGTACTTGAGCCATAGGAAATGCAAACAACCTCGCCCAAGATTTGAACTCGGTGGCCATGACCATTTCTCCACAAAGATAACCGTTACGCAACTAGCGCCTACAAAACTATATACTTGTAATGAACGATCCTTTAAGACCAATGTATCATCGAAAAACCAAGGGGTCGTTCATCACACGAGATATGTTTTTGAAAAACGAAAGCTTACCTTGTTTTTAGGTCAAACCTTGCTGTAACTTCCGTCCGAAGTGTCCCCGTATAGGTTATATCTAAGCAAAGCCTGTGAGTTAAGATAATAAAGTCTTTACTTAACATTATTTCAGTCCAATCGGCTGGGGCTGTAGAATACACCTACTGCATCTCTGCAGAGGGGTAAGCCCCCTACCAACGAGTGTCCTGCATATAACATTAAACAATCTGATGGTGAGGCTTCAGTAATGCTGGAGCCTTGGGGGAATGTGGAGTACCTCTTCCTTGCCATTGCTCTCAGGTCCATTCTAGCCTGGAGTAGTAGCACCTGATAGGGTCCTATCTATGGGTCAAATAGAAGTTTTTGATGTTCAAATTGAGAGCAAATAAATGACTTATGCTAAATTGAATTGTCATTGATAGAACTGTTTGATCATTTAACTGTGTGTAAATGAGTGACTGATGTCTAATTGAGTTATTGATGATAAATTACAATACTTGGAATTATTGAACTGTATTGACTTATGTTTACACATCATATATATCTTATATATGTGTATAAACCAGATTTGGCATTAAATAACCGACAATGATTAATATGCCTTGAAACCAAAGCAAGCCAAATCAAGATTATTTACTTTTAGCAACAACTGGTCATATAATATGTACAAATATTAGAAATAGTAAAAAGTTACATAAAACTCAATTATCTTAAATAAAAGCCGTTGTTTATTTATGATAATATGTTGATTTTGATTTTATTACAGTAGTTTTGAAAGTACAAATAAGTGTTTGAGTGTTTTCTCCTCATGTCATTAGATGTTGAAGAAATACTTTTGTCGTCTTGTATAGCCAAAAATGAGGGATCATTCATTACACGTGATATGATAAAAACAGTTTTTTTGTGCCTAAAGATTAGGGGTCATTCATTACACGAAGTCGTTCATTATTCGCATTTATACAGTATTTGATTAAAAAAACTGATTTCGGCATCAAATAACCCCAGAAATGTTAGCATATCGTAACAACCAACCAACCAACCAACCAACTTAGCAACTAACCAACCAACCAACCAACCAACCAACCAATCAACCCAACAAATAAAAACAAATCCTAACATCCTCATTTCTCTTTCAGACATATCAAGAGCATTGATGGTTTCCAATATGACACAGTAATTGAAACTTGGAAAAAGCCAATTCCTTAAAAGTGGTCAGGTCAGAAGATGGCGAATTCTAGTGTGGACGTGTTGTTCGTGGCAAAAAGAAAGAAACATTCCATCATGTCATGCGTCTGAGGAGTTTATCTCGCTGATCCAGAACATCATTAACCATGACCCTACCAAGGCTTGACTCCGGTCTGGACACGGTGATCAAGCTCTGGATTGAAGGGGTGACCCCGGCTGGTAAGAAGTTCGGTACGTGTTCAATCAGAACTCTCCTTCCTCAAATATAGCCTACGTGACCTACGAGTAGTTGACGCGGAATTTTCACGATCACGTCAATCGTAACACATCGCCTACTTAGCAAATCGGATTGGAATCTTCTAGACTATTATTTATTAAGGTGTAGCAGAGAGGAAAAGCAACCATTGGCCACAAAGTATGGCATTATTAGAAGTACCAAAATGAGTATGGACTGAGCAACACTTGCACAATCCTGTGTTTCTTAAAAAATTGTTAATTGAGTCTGTCGATCGAAAAGTATCGAGAATTGACACCTGATTCGTTTACACTCACTTCAGAACGTCTTGACATCACCACTTTTTAAGTGGCTTAGTCGTTTAAGTGTTGAATTTCAAAATTGAAAAGAAAAAAAATTAAGCATAGTGCTTCTTTATTTTTTCATCACATCTTATTGTATTGTCAAGATGAAGGTAGCTTTATGGAACATCTAATTCTAAGCGTTGAGTAAACTGTTAGTTACAGAAATAAACTTGAAATATTTCTTTACAAAGCTGCATATATTGAGAGTCGGTAGTTTGAAAAAAAAAATTTATAATAGACATTTTAAACTCGGAGGAGTCCCCGTTGCCGTAATGGCTAAAGTACTGGACTGCGATCACGAAAACAAATATCTAAAATTGTCTATTTCTTTTGTAGGCGCTTTGTGTAAACAAACGTCTTCATTAGTAAATCATATTAAAAGAGTCCCGTGGCGTAATGGTTAAAGTTCTGGACTGCTGTCCAGAAGTAAGTGATTTCGAACTCCTGTGGTACTAGTAGTTAAACTTTTGGACAAATACTCTTGCGAAAGGTATAAAACCCTTTATCCCACCAGGTTTTGGATAAATAGCATTACCACCATTCTTCTAAAAGGATAGCTTTACATTAAATAACCCACGAAGGTTGATGCAACATTAAACAAAGAAACCAACTAAATAAATCTAAAAGAGGGTTTTTTTTATAAAGATTTAATATGAAGTTTTATATGTCCAATTTGTTGTTTATTATGAGACCGAATTTTTACCAAAAACGAATTCTTTGATACGAAAGAAAAGCAAATATATTGTTATTGTTTAAACTAAAGCAATCAGAAGACAGGTGAGTTGTTTTGACAGGCTGCTGTATTCCGGACGATTTAAAGAGAAAAAGTGAATTCCGATCCAAGCCTGTCAATCATCGAAGAATTGGAATAACTGATTTCCTAAATTCGAATATGGAATTTTTTAATATGCGTCAGCAGAAAATTATTGAAATCCGAATTAGAAAAAAACTTTTTTTGGTCCACTCCTCACCACTCCTCAGATGTAGCTGATTGCATTTCACGTAGCACTATTAATCTTGGGAAATGTATGAATTCAATTATTTTCCCCAACTATGGATAGATAGTAGTGTAGACTGTGTTCTTTAGCCTTGGTTAGGTAACCAGTCTTGGAGAGACCCCCCACCAAAAAAAAAAAAAAAAAAAATCAAACAAGCTATACTCCGTTTGAAGATTGATTTTCTGCCGAATCCTGTTCATGGTGGAGGAGTTGGATAAATTCATACACTTAGTAATGGTTAGTCTATGTGTGAGCAAATTAATGTCTGTTTTATGTAAAGCCAGTTAAGCCTGCTTCTATTCACCAATTATTTACAGCTAAAAACAAAAACAAAAGACAAAAAAAACAAAACAAAACAAAAAAACAAAAAAAACAAAAAAACAAACGATCGATCTTCTAAGTGTGCCAATTCAATAATTTTTGGCAGGATTATCATGACGCCTTTTTTGTATTTTTGGTTTTGAAAACTCTGATTTAAATTTTGGTATCTGGTTTTAACGTAGGGAGCTGTGGGTTTTTTTTGCAATTTTTGATGAAAATAGTAGTTCTATGTTCAAATTCTTCTGAGCCGTAGCAGTGTCGGTACTACTATATGGCTGCAACACTTGGACCCTGGCGAAACACCAGAAGAGAAACCTAGCTATAATGATGCTCTACAAAGGCACGAAAGCAAATATTTCAGTCAGGCCATCGTGACTCTGATTTCTTCGACATTGTCACTGGAGTCCTGCAAGAAAATTCAATGGCACATTTTCATTTATAATATGCCTTGATTAGGCACTACGAACGTCAATTGATCTAATGAAAGAAAAAAAGCTATAAAAAACGATAATGAACAAAAACTATAATGGATGTAGACTACGCAGATTATCCAGCACTTCTTGCAAATATACCTGTCCAAGACGAATCTCTACTGCATAGCCTGGAGCAGCAGGCAGCAAGAAGCATTGGCCTCGATATAAACTCAAATAAAACAGAGTTCATGTGTTTTAAACAAGATGGAGCCATTTCCACATTAAATACCAAGTTTCTGAAATTAGTTGACCAGTTCATATACCTCGGTAGCAATATCTCATCAATAAAAGGTAATTACACTATATGCATAAGATTACTATTGACTAGGTATCGATTATATGGATATCTGATCCCTTTCATTGAATAAAACGAGAATTCTTCCAAGATGTAGCCGTGTAGTACTCTTGCCTGGTTGCACTACCGACACACTAATGAAACGCTCCGAGAAAAGCTGGATGGATGTTACACAAGGATGCTGCGTGATGTTCTGAACAAATGCTTTACACTACAGTACCCTACAAAAGAGTAACTGCACAGTCACTTACTTACCATCTCATAAACGATCCAAGTAAGGTGAGCAAGATGTTCTGGGCAATGACGGTGAGGTAAGAACGCTCTTGTTTGTAACGTTCTCCTATGCACTTCTACACATGGACACACTAGTATTGGCCGACCAGTAAAAAACTTTGTACAGACACTGCAAGAGCGATAACCGATTGGGACAGATGGGGAGATAGAGAAAGAGAGAGAAAGAGAGAGAAAGAAAAAGAGAAAAAAAGAAAGGAAGAGAAAGAGAGAGAGAGAGAAAGAGAAAGAGAGAGAGAAAGAGAGAGAAAGAGAAAAAGAAAGAGAGAAAAAGAAAGAAAAAGAGAGAAAAAAGAAAGAAAGAGAGAGAGAGAGAAAAAAAAAGAAAGAGAGAAAAAGAAAGAAATAAAGAAAGAGAGAGAGAGAGAGGGGGGGAATTCGTGCTGTCATCTTGATGATGATAATGATGTTTAGTAGGCAACCTTTCTCGGAAAAGGAAAACATTCAAAGAGAAGGAAAGCATTCTAGAAGGAAAAGCAGCAATACTTCGTTATCTTGTGTCGCATCAAGTTCTTGGCGGATGGGTTGGGTAATTACATACATAAATACTAACAGGTGAATTATCTTTTAGAAGCATAGACAGAGATAGAAAACGATGAGCACAGGAACTTAAGGGAATTTTCGTCTATTTCCGAAAGCATTAATCTTCAAGAAGTGACTTAAACGAGGTGGCGGGAGAGAGTAACCTCACATGTGCAAAGAAAGATTTGGCGTTGACTCACGAGAATAAAAGGCCTCGCTCAGAAGATGTCTGTCGAACTTTGGCCAGAGATAGAGAGCAAAAGAGTCCAGCCTATTCTCCGCGGAATTACTTGTTAATCATCCCTCTTTTGTGCAACTCTTTATATGTAGAATGTACTTCCGGGTTACAGCTTGCAAGTCTCTTACTGAGATGTCAGGCAAGTCTTCCCAGAAGAGAATCCATAATGTGATTGACTCGACAAAAAGAAGAGGAGAGAAAACCCAAAAGTATCCGCTGACCATTTGGTTCAATCGACTAACTAAAAGGTTACAAAGGTAAATAGTATTTCTATCTATCTATCTATCTATCTATTTCAGTCATTATCTATCTATCTATCTATCTATCTAAGTCATGATTATATATGGACTAATCTCTTAGATGATGCATTGACATTTGTAATTAATAACCAGATTTTTATCTTTTGCGGCTTTATGTTTCAACTCTCAGTCGTACGGTCGTTGAATAAGCAAAATGAATCCACATAAGGAAGTTACCGCGAAAGAAAGATTTATTTCCGATTCACGCTGCTCATCAAATGGTCGTAGAGTAACGACCATAGAGTTGATAAAATACCCGAAGAAATTGCCAGAATGACTTGTCAAAATAATTGATCATATCGTATGCTAAAGGCTTTGTATAAAGATTAGTCATAAGTTTTCTTAGTAATTCATTTCAGGGCCTTTAAAAGTTTATAAAGTATGATATATATATCTATCCTCAAGTTATGCTGATAGCACGAAATCCCTTGAGTCTCTCTCGCTATTCGTCCCTATCGGTCATCGCTCCTCGTAGGTTGTTTACACGGCATCCAGTGCCCACACAGAGCTGATGAATGTAAGTTTTGAGTGGGTCGGCCAATACTGGTGTGTCTGTGCTCAGGAGTCCACAGGAGAATGTCGTTTACGTGTTCGTCCCTGCTTCTCCTGCAGTGTTCAGGATGTCTTGTCTGCATTACTTGAATGGTTTCTCTAAAATCCGTTCTGAATTTTCCAAAGAATTTTCTCAACTTCAGATCAGATACAACAGAAAAGCAGGGCATTATAAACCTTAGTAGTGATAACCGTAAGAGTTATGCTTTTAAGTGTTCGCCAATGGTCCGGGAGATCTGGGCTTAATCCCAGGTTGCGTCATGCCAAAGACTTTAAAAATGGTACTTGATATCTCCTTGCTTAACACTCAGCAATATAAGGTACGCATTAAGAATAAAGTGGAGCAATCCAGGGAAAGGAGTATCGCCCTCCCCTATACCGAGGTGTAGTAGCTATTAAAAAGGGAGCCTTCGGGTCACTCTCGACTAAGATCGCCAACTATTTCTTAGTGATTCTAAGGTCAATCTTTTTAGAAGATTGGGAGGATGTAACCTTTTTTTCATTTATCTATTGTGTTTTGTTTATTAACAGCGTTACATCATCAAAGAAGCATGTCATCAAATTTCCTTGTCTTCTATACTTCAAGTGGTATTTCCTCGAGGCCTGCTGCTTTTCTGCTTTTAACTGTATTTGGAACTGCGTTAAGTTTATCCGCCGTAATGTGTCCAAGTTTGATGTCTTATTGGATGTTGATAATTTCTTCTGTGAGTTTATCTGTGAATTCAGGAAAGTTTCCAAGACTAATTCTTGACGTTTCTTTCCATTTCTGAAATCTGTTTGACTTTAGTTTGGATCTCGAGGTACTTTTCCTAACGCTGACCTTATTTACTGTTTTCCATGCTAATTGAGATTGTTTATCTTCTACAGTATTTTTGATTTTATTGATTTGACTTTGTAGGTATCCAAGTTGTTCTTTTTGGTTTGTTATAGTTCTATCTGGGTTTTCTTAAGTTTCTGCAGGTTGGTGTTTTGGGGGTTTCTTTTATCAAGTAGTGATACTTTTTATGTTATCTCGGTTTTCTCTAACTGCTCTTGACTACCAGGGAACTCTACATTTAGCTCTTGGTTTGGTTGGTATTGGGCATAGACAAAGTTTTCCCGATCGTCGTTTGGAATAAGTATTTCATGTGTCTCCTGAAGCATATCAAACTTGTTTCTTACACTTACTGTATATTGTCAACATTACAATGGGCAAGTGGTTTGATTTGGTTTTATGGCACATCTGGCCAAATTCATTTCTATTTCAAACAATTCAGTTTTGTATGAGTATAGTTTTTTTGTTCATACACAGTTAAATGTCAATTAAGTTCTATTTCAAACAATTCAGTTCAGCATAAGTAAACTTTTTCAATGTCAAAAAACAGTTCTATTTCAAAAAATTCAGTTCAGCATAAGTATGCAGTTTAGTTCTATTTGACCTATAGATAGGTTTCTATCAGGTGCTACCATTCCGGGACAGAATGGAACTGGGAGCGATGGCAATGAAGAGGTACTCTGCATTTCCCAAAAGTCCAGTATTACTGGAACCTCACCATGAAATTGTTAAGTGTCATACCCAGGACACTCGTTGAGGGGTGTCTTACCCCTCTGCAGAGAAGCTGTCGGTGTATTTTACAGCCTCAGCCGACTGGGCAAGACTATGGCAAGTGAGGACCAGTCATATTGTGAAGCTTACCTGCTTGTTCTTTATTTCTGCGTATTCTCCGGAGAGTCTTTGTTAAGACGATTCTGTGATCAGAAGACATTACCTCAAAAGAGAAGTGTGGCCTACAGTTCAAAGTAGTATTTATCCACTTCTTGTTTTTAAACATATAATCTAGCTGTGTGTTTGAGTTATCTGGGTCGGTGTATACTTATAATTTTCCCTTCCTTTTCTGAAATTTGGTGTTTAGGTATACAAGGCTGTTCTCTTGAGAAAACTTAGCTACATGTTTACCATTTTAATTTCGAGAGTTTTGTAAATAGAATTTATTATTTTCGCATTTGTCTACTTGAGCATTCATGCCTTTGCCGATGTTAGAAACGTGTTGAACTTGGGAATATAGCTCATTACAGGTGTTGAGTTGTTGGCGACCTTAGTCAACGGTTACTCGAAGATTCCCTTTTCAATAGCTACTACATATATGATATGTATATTTTTAACAGCTGCGGTCGCAGTAAGCTCGGTTTATTGTATTTAATGTTCTAACGTTTAAAATTGCGGCGTTGAAAGTGTTCTTCCCTCTTACTAAGTTTGATTTGGGTTTAAGTTTGGGTTCTGTTGCAGACTTTTGAACGCTGGGTCAAGAACTGTTACCTCAGAGCTCCTATCGCAAACACACACACACACACGCACACACACACCCACACACACACGGGCGAAGGAATTAACGGCTGCCACCTGCGTAATGCAAAGCTCTTCTAACGAATTGAGCAGTCCGGTATCTGATGGCGCAAAATGTAAACAATCGAAAGCTAATTCATAATGCGTTATAATTCCTGAGCTGACAGGTGCCGTCGCAATGGTTAAGCGGTAAGATACTAAGTCTAGCGGGTTTCTATCCCAGCTTGAAGCGTCCTGCATATCGAGCCACACTAAAGAGTTATGACTCAACGAAACAGTCTGTCTCTGGATGACTATATATATATATATATAATAGGCTTGTGGGTTCAAGGCTTCTACATCAGGGCTCTGATCATATATATATATATGTGTGTGTGTGGATAGATAAATGCCGTCAGAAAGGGATTGGAATAAACTTGGCTTGCACTTAATACAAAATAGAAGTCTATCTGGGTGAATATTTTGATGTACCTAATGAACTGTGCAATAGCCGTTTATTTCATATGGCAGCAGATTGCTTTTCAATGCAGATCTCTCATCTGTATACCCCTCTCATTTTATCTTTTCTGTCTCACACACAGAAAAATACAATTATGTCTGGGCAGAGAGAGAGAGAGAGAAGAGAGAGAGAGAGAGAGAGAGAGAGAGAGAGAGAGAGAGAGAGAGAGAGAGAGAAAAGATAATTTGTTTTGAATGATTTTTAATATTCTTAGAGCCAAAAAAAAATGATCATGTATTGTTTGTTTCTTCTATTCATGTACATTGGTATCTTCACTCGAGTCGATCTCGACGTTTTCAGTTAGGTCACCGGTTTGAAACAATTGTTTTATTACGAATTATTTTAGATTACTTTTATTCTACAGGCCAGGAGAGAATTAAGTGAAATTACATTGAATCTACCGGCCATCAGGAACCAAATAGGAGCGTTTTTTAGTCTTCCAATTGTTGCGTTCAGTTGTTCTAAACGGGAGCAGTGCTTGTTCGAATTAGTTGTTCATTTTATTAAAAAAAAGGTAATAGTTAAGGACTTTTTCCAATTTTCCAGGCCTGCGAAATACTGAACAGGAAGAAGACTTTCTCTCTCTCTCTCTCTCTCTCTCTCTCTCTCTCTCTCTCTCTCTCTCTCTCTCTCTCTCACACACACACACACACACATATATATATATATATATATATATACACGTAAAATTGATTTTTAACTTTTCGGTCAATAAACCATGATTTATTTTCTTGTTACAGATAAAAGCTGGGAATTTGTCTGGCAAAAAGACGTCTGGTATGAAAGCAGTGAGTCATTAAATTCTTTCACAAAGAAAAAAAATCACTTTCATTATTATTCTTTGGCGATTACGGAGACGTCTACTGAGATCCAGGAGTAGGTGTGATCACATTCAGGCGATGGTCAATACATATCAGCTGTTGCGACTATGATATCAGTGTGAAGCCACATTCAACACGGCTGTCATTTTATGAAATGAAGAGCGTCTCATTCTGTTAATGCGCGCAAATCGGACCACTACAAGACGACAATATGTTTTTTGGACGAAGATGAAGTCATCATCTCTGAGGAGAAAAAAAAATGAGTGGTTCCGCCAAAGCAGATACGGATGCTTATGTCAGCTGCATGCAAGCTCTTGTGTCCGTGAAAATAATTGCGAGACCTTTCCTTCTTTTCCCTCGTAAATACTGACTATAGGAGGCATAGCTGAGAGAAATTTCCGCTGCAAATATGACGACTGAAGATCACAGTGTTGGTTCGGTTTGGTTGAATTTCATGGCCTATCAACTCCTGTGGGTTATTTAACGCAAAATTATGCTTATATATATATATATATATATATATATATATATATATATATATATATATATAAGCATATATATATATATATATATATATATATAATTTTTAAGTGAATAGTTTGTTGGTAACATTTTTTAAAAGAACCTGAACTCATTTGTTTACACACAAATTGTTTCAGGTATTTTCAGTTATTGTTTGCATACAGAACTATATGTGTTAGATAACAAAACCTGAAACCATCCAACTGTGTACACACATTTCAATGGCATTAAGAGTAACTATTTAATGCCAATAAGTGATTTTAATACAAATCATTTAAATGGTTTCAAGTATAATAAATGATGCAGCAAGAGATGGGTTGGTTGTGCTTTCTGCCATATCAACACTTGTAATTTATTCAATATCAAATTCTTTTTATATATATATATATATGTATATATATATATATATATAGAGAGAGAAATGGTAGATTTGGTAAATCCGACAAGACGTGAAAAATTTGGGGCAAAGTAAAATTAAAAGAAAGTGAAAAAAGAGATAAATATCTAAACCTTGCTAGAGAACTAAAAAAACGACTATGGAACATGAAGGTGACGGTTATACCAATTGTAACTGGTTCACTTGGAACAATCCCCAAAGGATAAAGGGATTGGGAGACTTAGAAATCATAGGGAGATCGTAGAGATCATCTAGATTCTGCATTATTAAGATCGGCCATAATACTGAGAAGAGTCCTGAAGACTTGAGTAGACTTCCTGTTACTCAAACTCCAGTGAGAAACCATCACCATGAAAACTGCCAAAAGAGTAAAACAATAATTCTAACATTGATCTTTTCATTGTCCTTTGTGCAATTTTTAGTTTTCTTTCCATTGGTTTTGTTATATATATATACAGAGAGAGAGAGGGGGGGGAGAGAATATTTACTACTAAGTATATCTCGGGATAAATAAGTAATACTAAAATTCTCAGTATGTATTCTTCGTTCTCTCATGAGAAAGCCATACTTGTTTTAATTTTCGAAACTTAAATAGGAGTCTGCACATGCAGTTTTATACTCGGCTTATGTAAGATGTATTTTTTACTTAATAGATGTAAAGATTATTGTTCATGTTACTACGAATAATCCTGAAATAAACTCAATTGATAGTTTATTCATTTCTAGCCCAAATTATTTTTGTTACTTACGCTAAATAATCCAGTATTTTTTTCATGGAGAAATAGTGTTACGATTTTTCTACTTGATTGATTGATTTTAACTGCAAGTCAACACGTTTGGGGTTAATATATGTCGACAGATTAGGGAATCGTATTTCTTGCACACGGTTATATGATACCAAGTATTGTTATATAATTACGGAATAACTTTTTTTATTAATCATTTTAGTTAATAATATTTTATCATTCGGTTTGGTTGGACTTTGAACTATTCGGTTTAGTGCAGGGGCAGGTGCACACATTGAGTACAGTTTACGCTCGCGCGCCAAGGATATGACAATCACAAATGTCATAATAAAAATCCTAGATAGGAGATATGACTGGGGTGTGAATGACGTCATGCCTAGAGGCGATGGGCTGGGAATTTTGGTGATTTTTGAAAAAAGTAGTTAGTTGAGATTTCACGCTGTGCCGGGGGTTGACTGAAAGACGATGTAGGAACAGTCAGCATAGTAAAAATTGTGTGTCTCTCTCTCCTCGTGTCGAAAAACCAAAGTCAGAAAAAGTTAAGAAACGTTTCGTACCTGAACTACCGAGAGTTGTCAGTGTTTCAAATTTCTCCGCATCTGAATATTTGATATATTCCTATTTTGGTGGTTATGCCACATTATTCCTTTCTAATACTAATTTATACACCATTATATGGTTCCAAGAAACTATTTCTATTTAATAAAAATTATTTGTTTGGACACAGTTATTTGGTTTCAAGTAATTATCATAATCTTTCGTAAATAATTATACCTTCAAGTAACTATAATTATTATAAATAATTTGCCTACAGTAATATGGTATCACGTCTTATAAGTAAATAATTTTCAAACAAGTCTATTTGACCCATAGATGGGACTCTAACAGTCATTACTACACCGGTTACTCCACACTTCTCCGACTTCCAGAACTGGGGTCTTACCACTGGCATATAGCTGTATAATGAAGAATGATGGAATCATAACACTTTTCTATATATACATATATCTCTCTCAATTTTATTTCTGGAAAGGATCGGTATTTCTATGGTGTGTGTGTGTGTGTGTGTGAGAGAGAGAGAGAGAGAGAGAGAGAGAGAGAGAGAGAGAGAGAGAGAGAGAACGGAGGAGGATTCGAAGGATATTTTTTGGAATGGGTTCTTGTTGGGTATCACCCACCTTTCTCCACACAATGAACTAGTCCATCTGCCATATACAGCAGGGCAGACTAGAAGGTGAGGAGCCGCTTTTTATAACGGAAGCCAATACTATCGTTGGACTATATCCTTATTCTGTATTCACTAATCCTATGTTCTTGTCTACTAATAGTCTCTCTATTGTATATACTTTTTCCTGAGAATATAACTCTATTTCCTCACATATCGTGGTTTGTCCTTTATTCAATATTACAAGCGTTCACTAACCAGAACGCAACAGTTCTTAACCCTTGGCAGGGGACACAGCCAGCATATTTTAAGACCCACAGACAGGGCGTGATTTCAATTCTTATTTAGTCCGACATATTACGTTTATTTCCCTTGCGCAAAATAATTCAGTTTCTTTTTGTATGAGGAATAACTTTAAGTATTTTTTGTTTACCCTAATTTTTGTCAAACTTGGGAAGTGGCAATGGTAGGAACTAGTTAATATCTCACAATGTTTTTCAGATACGATCAGTTATAACCATGGTTTGGAACTGTATACACCGCAGTTTTGCTGTTGAAACGTTTTTAAAGACTGGTAAGTTTGTAATTGCTTCACAGAGATCTTTTCGTGTCATAGATGTGCCCATGGTGTAATGATTACAGTCGTAGGAATTGGAGCCGGCGACACGAGTTCAAATTCTAGACAAGGGTAATTGTATTTCACGCAGCACTAAAATCCTCAGGAAAGGTATGAATCCAATTATTCTCCAGCCAGTTATGGATAAACTGTAGGGCGAACTGATTTCCTTCACCTTAGTTAGACAACCAGTCTAGGAGAAGGAAAAATTCAAACCTGTTAAGCTCCGCTTAAAAATTGACCTTGTGTCACATACTGCCTGTGCGGGGGGAGTTGGTAAATACACATACAAAGCTTTTCATGCTCATATCATATTATGTTGGAATGATGCTGTTCCTGAAAGAAAGATCGTAACTATTATGGTTTGAAAATTTCAGAACGCATGTCCATCAATTAAAAAGAAAGCTACTTGGAAGACTTTGAAGCATTCGAACTCGAGAAAATGTTTAGATTTTGAGACAGTTTATTGTGCAATCTTTTCCATCAGTCTATTTTGCCAACCTTAAAAACATAACAGGTCATTAACATGATTTTAACTGATCGTTTCTGGAAAAAAATTGTTAAACATTAGTAAGATACAGCTACCATTGCTACTTGCAGCACGCAATAACTTGTATTTTTCTTCATCTTTTTAATTTTGGTTGCTTCCGCGCGGCAAAAGAAGATGAGTGTGAAACTTATTTGGAGCTGATCTTTTTACTGTCGTTTCAGATGTTTAATGTTCCATGCTATCACAGATATAATGACCTTGTTGACTCAGGATTAAAACGCAATATATATATATATATATATATATATATATATATATATATATATATATTCACTAGATATAATTTGGATCATTATTAAGTACTCCGGTAACGGAACCTTGTGTTCAATTAAGCTTATTCGTTGGAATAAATTTATTTAAACACAAGACTCCGAGAAATGTAGTTGATTTTCATGCTTTCACGGACAAAAGGGAGTCCTCGTGATGCAGTGGCTAGAGTGCTGGACTGCAGCCTCGAAGTAAGCGAGTTCGAACTCCTGTCGCGCAGTTATGTTAACATTCGGACAAATATCCATGGGAAAGGTATAAGCTTCTTTATCCGTCCCTTCTATTGTTTAAAGAGAATTACTGCTGTTCTACAAATTACATGGGAATACTTGATAAATAGAATTACTAATGTTAAATAGCAATACTAGAAACCGTTTAACTGTGTGCAAACAGATGATTAATATTAGACAGAATTCTTAGTGTTTCATTGGAAAATTTGAAACCATTTGGTTGTTTGCATATAGAACTATTAGTGCTAGAAGGCAATACTCAAGGCATTTTGGCTGTGTGCAAACAATAAATAACAAAACTTGAAACCATTTGATTGTCTACAGAAAGATGATAAATATTAAATTGAATTATAAGTGTTAAATAGCAATACTAGAAATCATTTAACTGTGTGTTTACAAATGATAAATATTAAGCAGAATTATAAGTGTTAAACAGCAATACTAGATACCATTTAACTGTGTGCAAAGAAATGATCTCTGGATCGTTTAAAAATAGTTACCTACAAACTATCTGTTACAAACATGTATAAATAATATATACAGGGGTTGGAGAAAATAATGGAAACACCTAGAATCTTCGTATCCTAATTTTAAAATTCCATTAAAGCCATCAAACGTTTGTTATTCTAATGTTTTTTGATTTATTATTAATTTTTCTCGTCTTATTTTACTAAAATTGTCATTTTTTTCCCATTGATTTCCTCAGAAGAAATTAATCAAAATTCATTAAAATGGCCGATCTATCAGACTTTAAAAAAGGTCAAATTGTTGGCCGTCGTATGGCAGGCGCCAGTGTAAAAAAAAACCAAAAAACACTGAATTATTTGGTGTAGCAAAGAGTACTGTCTTGAAAGTAATTACAACATTTGAGAATGAAGGAAAAACCTATTCATTGAACTAATACTCTGGAAGAAAGCGAAAGCTGTCTGATAGAGACCGTCGGACGCTTATACGGATTGTTCGGAAGGATCACAAGAATACAGCTCCGAAAATTACAGCAGAGCTTAATGACCATCTCGAGAACCTAGTTTCCTTAAAAACTGTAAGAAGGGAGCTGCACAAAGCCGGATTTCACGGGAAAACCATATTAAAATAAATTTGTTTGAAATTTCCAGGTGTTTCCATTATTTTGTCTAACCACTGTATATTTATAAACAGTTTTTGGTATTTAATAACCTACAAGGATCGATATGCCATAAAACACAAACAACCAACACATTTTCATGTGTGCCATTTTGTTTGGTGAATTAAAGCTTAGTTTTTGACTAATTTTATTCGAAGAGTAACGGTAATAATTAGACATTTACTTTCTGAAAGAACATCAGGAACAATTATTTCAAAATTGGAGTTGTTCCCGTTATAAACTGCGACTGCTAATCTTTTATGTCTTATCGAAAATTGCTTTGTGTCTTATCCTTAGGTTTGATCTACTCCAACTGCGTTTGTTGTATTCCTTGGGCATTATTCAACGATCATTTTGTCCTATATTATCTCCCCTTCTTGGTATGTCTTGCTGATCTCCATTTATAGCTCTTAATCACCTCTATGATATCTCTTACTTTGGTCATCTTTCGGATTCAACCTTACCCATTTACATCTCTTAGAATTAATCGTAACATTGATCTTTTCATTGATCCTCGTAAGTTCTGAGTTTGGTTTTAACTGATCTTGTTAAGAGAGAGAGAGAGAGAGAGAGAGAGAGAGAGAGAGAGAGAGAGAGAGAGAGAGAGAGAATTATAAAACTCATAAATACATTCATCTAGCTATATATATATATATATATATATAATAGCACTGGCAAAAATATGGAATTCAAAAATTTTTTCTCCCGTTATTTTTTAGTCCATGAAAAATAAAAAAGAACATTTCTTGTTCTGATTGGCAAATGTTTACTACGCATATCGTAATAAACTTCTCAAAAGAAATCTGGTCATTTTTATTGAATTTCTCCGAGCAGGTAGAGATCATTTTAAGCAACCAGTGTAGCAGTCCTCTTACTGTTGGCAAGTAGATTTTCTTGAAAACATATTCTTCTTAGTGATTCTAAAATTTTTCTTGATAATCTAATGATTTAAAATTTTTTCGTGATAGTTTAGTGATTCTATAATTTTTCTTGATAATTTAGTGATTCTATAATTTTTCTTGATAGTTTAGTGATTCTATAATTTTTCTTGATAGTTTAGTGATTCTATAATTTTTCTTGATAATTTAGTGATTCTATAATTTTTCTTGATAGTTTAGTGATTCTATAATTTTTCTTGATAGTTTAGGGATTCTATAATTTTTCTTGATAATTTAGTGATTTGATAATTTTTCTTGATAGTTTAGTGATTCAATAATTTTTCTCGATAATTTAGCGATTCTATAATTTTTTTCATAATTTAGTGATTCCATGATTTTTTTTCATAATTGAAAAATTTTTCTTTATAATTTATATATTCATTGACTTAGTTTTCCATAGTTTAGTGATTCAACAATTTGTCATTTTTTGTTATGTTGAAAAAACCTCGATCATCAATTAAAGTAAATCATTTTCATTGATTTGATGTAATATTTCATGAAGCCAGAATTTGTAGTTCATGAATAAAATAGATTTTATCTCCGATTTGAGCTGGGATTATTTTTATTAATAGGACACATCAATGTGATATTACTATTAGATCCATACGCATAACATTCTTTTAACTTTTAACTTTTTTCATTCAGTTTCTAGTAATTTTTCATGGGCGACATCAAACTGTTTCCTTCAAATGAATAAGAATTGGACTCCTAAATGCAGGCAGAGAGGATATACAGTGAAGACGTATGGATGGAATTCGGCATAGAAAAACGTGCCATGCTTATAATGAAAAGCGGAAAACGACTAATGACGGAAGGAATGGAAATACAAAATCAAGAAAAAATCAGAACCATAGGAGAAGATGAAACTTACAAATACTTGGGAATATTGGAAGCGGATATCATCAAACAATAAAAAAAGAATACATCAGAAGATCGAGAAAACTACTCGAAACCAAACTACATATCAATATTTACCCAACCCCTCCGCTCGGGCAGGATATGACACAAGGTCAATTTAAGCGGAGTTTAACAGGTTTGAATTCAGAGTTTTCCTTCTCCTTGACTAGTTGCCTCACCAAGGCTAAAGAACCTAATCTGTCCTACTATTTACCCATAGCTGGAGGGAGAATAATTGGGTATTAGTGCTATGTGAAATGCAATCAGTCTCGTTCAGGATTTGAACTCGTATCGTCGTGTCCAATTCCTACGACGATAACCATTACACCACGGGCACCAAACTGTCCCCGTCTTAAGATACTTGGGACCATTCTTGAAATGTACGAGCGAAGAACTTAAACAAACGGACTAAAGAACAAGAAAACTCATCACGATGCATAAGACCTTATGTAATATAATGGCCGAGGGATTTCGTTTTGTATATCTTGCCTTTGGGTTTAGTTAGACTGAGAACCTTTCGGCTCAGTGCATGGGTTAGTTAGGTGCAAACATGAATGCAGGTGTTCACGCGCGTGCGGAGCAGATATATCATTCAGAGATGTCACAATAAAAATCCCAGATAGAGGATGTGACCAGGGATGTGAGTGATATCATGCACCGGGAGCGTGGGCTGAGATTTGAGAAAAGTCAGTGAGTTGAGTTATGCCTCGGAAGATGAAGGTTGGCTTTCGGGGCCCGCTGAAGCCAGGCCAGTGGCCTTGCGGCAGGTATCGCACATGTTTTGGGGCAGATGGAAAAGTCAGCATAGAAGGATTAAATCTCTCTCCTTATGTCGAAAGACCTTTTAACTCAAAGGTTATAAAAAGTTTCGTACCTGAACTAAGAAGTCGTAAGTGTTTTTGTATTTCGGGATTCCTATGTTATCTACATGTGTGTTATGGACATTATGAACGTTTTGCGTACCGGTATGAATATGTCTATTTCACGTATTCATATCTGGCTATGTTACATTTACATCCAAGTGATGACGTTGACAGACTATATGCGTCAAGAAAAGAAGGAGGAAGGGGACTTGCCTACATTGAAGACAGCATTGATGCATCAATACAATGACTAGAAGACGACATAGAAAAGTGCGGAGGAAGACTGATTACAGCTATCAGAAACAATACAGACAACATAAGCATCAACTGAACCAAAATAACAGGAAAACAAAAATTAGAAGAAAAATAATTATACGGACATTTAAAGCGACAAATAAGCAAAATCTCACTCGATTTAACTTGGACAAGGCTAAGAAAGGGAAACCTTAATAGAGAAACTGAATATCTTCAAATTGCACTACAAAACAACGCCATTAGGACAAACTATGTCAAAACAAGATTAGACGCAACAAAATAACAGCTGTAGATGATGTGATGAAAGAGATGAAACGATCAATCACATAATAAGCTAATTTAGTAAATTAACGCAAAAGGAGTAAAAGAGGGGATATTATTGGGTAAGGAAAATGAATCTCAGGGAATTGTGCAAGAAGTTTAATCTTCACCATACAAACAAATTATATATGCACAACCCAGAATCCATCCTAGATAATGAGACACACAAAATTCTTTGGGATTTTAAGATATAAATGGATCATCTAATCTTGGCCAAACGACCTGATCTAGAGTGATTGCTAAAAAAAAAAAAAAGAAAAAAGAACCTGCTGAATAGTTGACTTTTTCTTTCCGGCTGACCACAGAGTAAAATTGAAAGAAAGCAAAAAAAAATAAATAAATAAAAAGAGAGAGAGAGAGAGAGAGAGAGAGAGAGAGAGAGAGAGAGAGAGAGAGAGATAAGTACCTAGACCTTGCTAAAGAAGTGAAAAAGATATGGAACCTGAAAGTGACGATGATACCAATTGTAATTGGCACGTTCAGTCCAGTCACCAAAGGTTTGATACAGGGACTAGAGGACTTGGAAATAAGAGGACGAAACCATCCAGATTTCAGCATTATTAAGATCTACCAGAATACTGAAAAGAATACTGCTGAGTTGAAGAAACTTGTTGTCACTCAAACTTCAGTGAGAAACCATCAGTTAACACTGGTGTAGAAAAACTTTCAAAAGAGTAAAATAATAATAATCAAAGTGAAAGAACCATGAGTACCTAAAACTTGCTAGAGAACTAAAAAAACTATGGGATATGAAGGTGACGGAGATACCAATTGTTATTGGTGTACTTGGAACAATCCGAAAAGAATAAAGGGGTTAGAAGACTTAGAAATTATAGGAAAAGTCGAGACCATCCAGATTACCTTATATTAAGATCGACCAGAATACAGAAAAGAGTCCTGGAGACTTGAGTAGACTTGCTGTTACTCAAACTCCAGTTCTCAAACGCCGGTGTGAAAAACTCTCAAAGTAGTAACAGTAGTGATAATAATAATAATAATAATAATAATAGTAATAATAATAATATAGCTAAAACAGCAATAATAGATTTGCCGAATCAAAAAGTATCGGGGAGTGGTGTCCTCGTGGTGTTATGGTTAAAACGATGGACTGCGGAATCGTTGTAAGCGAGTTCGTACTCCAGTCGCGCTATTACGTTCACTTTCGGACAAATACCCTTGGGAAAGCTATGAACCCTCTTATCCTCCTAGCTATGGGTTAAATAGTACCACTATTGTTCTTCTAGGAGAATAGCTTTGGCATTAAATAACCTACAAAGGTTGATATGCAATTAAGCAAAGAAACCAAATCAAACCAAACAAAAAATATCTAAAGGTAAATTGGCTGTTATCTACAAAGTCAGTAAAACAAAGAGAGTGAGAAAACAAACAAAAACAGGAGACGAATTAGTGGTAGAATGCCAACAAATTTGTGCACTGTGTTATTATTGACATTTTTGTGACTGAAGTGCTAAAAGCGACGTCCATGAAAAGCAAGAAGATTCGAGAACGCAGAAGGCATTAAACGAAATGGAACGGCTCAACTTCACATCCCATTAAAAGAAGTGCTAAGACAATCGAAAATAAATGCTGAGGAGACCATTGTAAAGAAAATTAACGTTTCATTTATTGTTTTTTTTCTGTCAGTAAGACAGAGTGTTTATTTTGAAACTGAAATATTCAGAGTTAATTGGAGCGGTTAGTAAATTACAGTTAGCCGCTGCTAGAGAGAGAGAGAGAGAGAGAGAGAGAGAGAGAGAGAGAGAGAGAGAGAGAACTGGGCAGTGTCCGAGTTGGGCTCACAATTGACTACCCGTAGGTTCCCATTGATATATATATATATATATATATATATATATATATGAATTTTGGGTGAGGGAGATAGGGTGGCCGAAATTTTGTGAGTTTTTCTAAATCTTCATTTGAAATTTCTCTTTATTTCTTTGTCTGAAGATGCATATCTAACCATTTAAAAAAATATAGGGTCTGCTGAAATAAATATAACAAAAAATATGAATAATCTTTACAGGTTTTTCTTTTATATGGTATATATATATATATATATATATATATATATATATATATATATATATATATATATATATATATTGTGGGAGCCTTTTCTTTCTATCGAATATTTAAAAATGCTACATGAAAATAAAGTAAGCACGTAAGATGACTCTTCATTGTTGTTGACTTATCTTCCATATTTTAGATATAAAGAAAGCAGTGATAAACACACACACACACACACACACACACACACACACACACACACACACACACACACACATCCAAAACGCACTCACGTACGTTAAAAGAAAGAGAAAAGTGAAGGAAAAGTTTGAGTCTGGAAATTGTTAAAATTGCTTAAGAATAGATTTTTTTTTTTTTGCTTGTTAACGATAAGGTTGGTAAAATGTTCTTAATATATATATATATATATATATATATATATATATATATATATTGTGAAGTAAAAGATTTGAAATTGGTTCCCCCACTAGAAAACCACATATGCAGAGAATTAGAGAAATTGGTAATGCCAATTCCGTTGGAACAGAACTGGTTATGGAAAAAACGTGTTGTATTTACTTAGCATAGACTCATGAAGAATCTTAACAATAATTTGTTTAGAAAGAATAGATTCTTCTGATTTCTCTGTTAATAATTTAGGTATTAGATTTCCTTTTTCTTTTGCATTAACCATTTTTTATTACCTTTAATGGAATAATGCAAGTCTTTTAGTTGTAAAATCAGTAAAGTCTATGTTAAAATAATAATTAGAATTCCTTAAAAAATGCTATTAATAATTATCTTGGTTTCTTTGCTTCTTATGTAAAGTTGGCTACCTTAGTCGAGAGTGACCCGAAGGCTCCCTTTTCAATAGCTACTGCACCGATTTGTACAGGAGGGCGCTACACAATTCCCCGGATTGCTCCACTTTACCCTTACCTTATAATGCTGAGTGTTAAGTAAGGCGGCACCAAGTACAATTTTCTGAATCTTAGGTATGACTCGACCTGGGATTGAACAGCGATCTCCTGAACCATTGGTGAACACTCGACTCATTTGGCCAATGGCAACAGTCAGTAATTCAATGAAAATAATACTATTAAAAGGTTGGTTGGTTTTTTGGGTTTATGGCATATCAATCTTTGTAGGCTATTTAATGCCAAATTCATTTTTATACAAATAAACATTTCTATTTCAAACAATTCAGTTTAGCATGAGTACACAGTTTAGTAGTCAAAAACATTTCTATTTCAAGCTATTCCGTTTAGTCAAACAGTTCTAATTCAAACAGTTTAGTATAAGTACAGATTTTATTTGCACACAGTTAAATTTCAAAACAGTTCTATATCAAAAACTTCAGTTTAACCTAAGTACAGTTTCAATGTCAAAAGCAGTTCCATTTCAAACAATTCAGTATAGCATAACAACAGTTCTATTTCAAACAATTCAGCTTTGCATAAGTACGCAGTTTACATGTCAAAACAGTTCTCTTTCAAGCAGTATACTTTAGCATAAGTACGCAGTTTAAGTATCGAAAACGTTCTATTTCAAGTAATTCAGTTTAGCATAAGTACGCAGTTTAGTTTTATTCAACCGATAGATAGGTCCCTATCAGGTGCTATCATTCCGGGCCAGAGTGGATCTGGGAGCGATGGCAATGAAGGGGTACTCAGCATTCTCCAAAGCTCCAGCATTACTGGAACCTCATAATCATATTGTTTTGTGGTGCCCGTGGTGTAGTCGTTATCGTCGTAGGAAATGGACACGGCGACACGAGTTCAAATCCTGGACGAGACTGATTGCATTTCACATAGCACTAATACCCTTGGGGAAGGTATGAATCCAATTATTCTCCCTCCAGCTATGGGTAAATAGTAGGACAGACTATGTTCTTCAGCCTTGGTTAGGCAACTAGTCTAGGAGAAGGAAAACTCT
>OY757910.1:85232020-85412020 GCA_963585895.1 Sepioteuthis lessoniana
ATGCATACATACATACATACATACATACATATGTAATTATTTATATATATGATTATTCCGTAAATTGTTTATTTTTACACACATACATATACACGAATATACATAAATACATGCATATATATATATATATATATATATATATATATATATATATATACACTAAATATTTATATTACTCTTAATATACATATATATCGTTATCTATTAAACTTCTCTTCTTTGTTAAACATACACACATGCACGTACACATATATACATACTCACACATACGCACCCACATGCATACGCACCCACACGCATACGCACCCACGTATACAAACGTGTGCACACACACGCACACACACACATATATATATATATATATATATATATAATTTTCTTCATTTTCCTTCCTCCCAAATATTTTAATATCATTATTTAAAATTTTTTCTTTTTCTTTTATAAACGCCGGTATATTGTCTGCCCACTTCATGGTTACCCAAAAGCAAAATAGATACTTTAAAAGAATGACTACATCTACATGGCCCTATTACCTGGCCTTATTACATGGCCCTATTACATGGCCTTATTACATGGCACTATTCCTATTTTGAATGATTGGCATAAGTGTGTTGCAAATCATTTTTATGATTCACTTTATATCGACGAATGCTCGTTACGTCGACGTCGTTATCCAGATATCGCGTTCGAAACTCGAGCTGAATTCGTCGTTACGCTAATTCCACGCACCATAAACCTATCGGGTTTGTTTCCTTTAGCAAATATCTAAATAATACATAACATGTTTGCGCATCAACTGGAACTATGATTTAGCTTCGTTTTATATCAGTTTGAATCATGGTCCAATAATTGAAGCGTCACACGTTTAAATAACGTGCCTGAAATAAAAAAATTAATTCCCAATAAATCCATCTAGGTATACCTTCAATTCTCGTTATGTTTGTATAGATATGTAACTGAAACCTAGAAAAATGACAAATCGTAGCAACAATATCATTAGAGAAATACATCTTTAGCACTCTGCAAGAATAAGCCAATTTCCGGTCCAATCTGAAACTATATATCAATCTTGTTGATGTTGGTTTGGTTTGGGTAGGTTTTATGGCATATCAACCTTTGAAGGTTATTTAATGCCAAAACCTCTTTATACATATATATTAAATATATATGATTTATAAACCCATTTTGTTGAAAACATTTTAAACGAGCCTGAGATTTTTTTGGCACACAGTTAAATGGTTTCAAGTATTTCTATCAAACACTAATAATTCTATTTACTATAAAGAATTTGTTTGCACACAGTTAAAT
This sequence comes from Sepioteuthis lessoniana, assembly GCA_963585895.1. NCBI lineage: Eukaryota > Metazoa > Mollusca > Cephalopoda > Myopsida > Loliginidae > Sepioteuthis > Sepioteuthis lessoniana. The sequence goes on from OY757910.1 coordinate 85,233,329, forward strand.
GATTTCAATTGTTGCAATCTAACACTAGTGATTCTATTCAACATTAATCATTTGTTTGCTGACAGTGAAGTGGTTCCAAGTATTGCTATGTAATACCAATAATTCGATTTGGGAACACAGCTAGAGTGTGAAGTATTGCCATGTAATACCAATAATTCAATTTTGGAACATAGTTGGAGTTTCAAGTATTGATATGTAATACCAATAATTCAATTTGGGAACACAGAGTTTCAAGTATTGCTATTTAGCCTTAATGATTCTATTCAACATTACTTATTCGTTTGTACACAGTTAAATGGTTCCAAGTATTGCTATGAGTCACTAACAATTCAATTAAACATTATTTATTTCTTTACACAGTTTAAATGTCAAACAATTCCATTTGACCCATAGATAGGACCCTATCAGGTGCTACGTCTCCGGGCGAGAGTTGACCTGGGAGCAATGATAATCAAGGGGTACTCCATATTCTCCGAACTGAACTCTCACCATCAGATTCTTTTGTATCATATCCAGGACACCCGTTGAGGGGGTAGGGTTGACTCCTCTGCAGAGATGCAGTAGGTGTAGTTTTCTGCTTGAGCCGACTGGGCTCTGTAAGTGTTGAGTTGCGGGAGTTTCGAAGTAGTTGACTGAAGTGGAGAAACTAAGATGAAATGAAGAAATGACTACGATATAAAATTGAAAAGTCAGACACGTGGTCACAGAAAACCCTTCACTTACTTTATTGCTGATGTTATAACTTCCCTGTGAACCGGTATGAAAAACAGTAGGATGTGAAGGTGTATTTTCATGTCGATCAAGGGAAGATCTATTCCTTGTCAATATATATATATATATATATATATATATATATATATATAAAATCACATAATAACTTTACCCTAGGAGGTTCGGGATTCGGTTTGAGATTCTGTGTTGACTCTCGAGTTCGACATGAATCACCTGAGGACAGCCGAAGGACATATCGGCTGAAACCTTGTGATTCTATCAATAAATATGAGGTCAATAGTCTGAATGTTCTAAGCAATAATGATTATCAAGCTTCAGCTCAGAAATTTAGATAAATAATTACTTAAAAGTCATTGTAAAAAAGCGATAATTTTTTTATGTAATCTTATATATATATATATATATATATATATATATATATATATATATATATATATCAGCTTAGAGGGACAATCCTCCATCAGTCAATCAAGAGGCGTGGTACTGCCATAAACAAGAATCGGATGACCGATCGAGAAAGCACTCAGCCAATCAACCATGAGGTTGTTGCCCATTCATATCTAAGAAGGTAACCAGTTTGAATTTGTTAAGTGAACAGAAACTAGAACGGCAGTCAACCTGAAGAGGCTCTTCATAGCCGAAAAACGTTTTGTAAAACAAGTAAAAGCCAAATGTTATAAACATTAGAACTTAATAAGTTTACAAACCCTACTTTTTACACACACACACACACACACACACACACACACACACACACACACACACACACACACACTTACATAGATGATATGAATAATGCAGTTTGTTACTTTTATAGATAAATAGTATTTAATATTGGTGATAGAACATATGTAGATCTCAGTTAAGATGGCGTATACACAGAGTCAACAGATCTTAATTACTATTTGGTTCTTTGGTATGCGATAATCAGACCAAGGAATTTCAACACCAGTTTCGTCAACGCCGTTGACTGTGTCAACTCCATCCTAACTTAGATCTATCTATCTATCTATCTATCTATCTATCTATCTAAGCATGAAGTCTTTCCCTGATTTAAAATATATGGTCACCATTTTGATACTAGTGATTGAACAGCCGTATTCGTAGAAAAATTGTATTACTTGGTCAACTTAATCGTAGAACATTCTTTTTTGTATGTCGCATAGATTTTAAGAAATAGTTAATACGTTTTTTTGTCTTTACTTTTTCATCCTATATTTTATACATATTATACTTTTAGCTATTTTAGAATTTTATACTTAATTTATAATTCTATTTATAATCTGCTAATGATCATTCACTTTATATTCAGTTTGTACATCTATGTAATATGTTGCTAGGTTGTTGTTTAGCATTGCAAGGTGCCTGCTTAGGATACAATTATTCTTATGTTTGAAAAAAAAGGCTATTAAAAAAGAAAATTCTCTTTAGGTCTCAATTCATCCAGGAAAACTTTCTTTGACGGGATGACAGAGCCCGTATGACAAGAAAGAAAATTGCTTTTCTACAATTCTCTTCTATTCCAATCTCAGTCCAATATTTCTTTTTCCCCCTAAAGAGATTGACACTAAAAAGACCTTGTATTGCCTTTATCCAGTGAATGTTGGATACGGAAAAAAGACGGGTCACAAAAGTGGTTCGTTTGTCTTTCTTTGACAAGAATTTTTTTTGTTAGATTGGTTGATTGATTTTAACGGCATGTCAACCTGCTTAGAGGTATTTCATGCCTTTACTGTACATTAATATGCATGTTTTTTGCGCATTTGTTCTTTGATATTTTTTAACAGAGTTACATATTAAGTATTTCTATCAAATACTAATAATTAACACACTGTTGCATGGTCTAACCGGACATTGGAATGATGGTTAGAGTGTTCGCCAACGGTCCGGGAGACCTGGTTCAATCCCAGGTCGAATCATACCAAAACTCAAAAAATGGTACTCGATGCCTCCTTGCTTAACTCTCAGAATTATAAGGTACAGATCAAGGATAAAGTGGAGCAATCCAGGGAAAGGAGTTGCGCCTTCCCCTACACCTTGGTGTAGTAGCTATCGAAAAGGGAGCCTTCGAGTCACTCTCGACTACGGTCGCCAACTTACTAACAAATTGTATGGTTTAAAGTATACCTATCTAATACTAATAATCATATGGTTTCAAGTAAGTATTTATATATAATGATAGTCATTTGTTTGTATAGTTATATCGTTTTATCATATAATCATAATAATCCTGAGTAAACAATTGTAACTTCAAGGAACTGTTCTGAATACAAATGATTTAGAGTTATATAGCTTCAGGCACTCTCATTCAATACCAACAATGCCTAAACAGATCTAGTATACGTACTGATCTACTAGACCTACAGATGAAACCCTAAAAGGTACTACCACTGTAGGCTAAAGCAGACCCAGGGGCAACAACTGTGGAAGGTTCCTGAACACTCCCCATATCATCTGAACAGGAGCCTCACTATCAGATGTTGTTTAATGACATCCCCAGAACACCCTTTCTTAGTAGATGGGGTCTCACCACTTTGGAGGGGATGCAGCCAGCATAGCCTAAGCCCCATCGACAGAGTGGTTTAAGTTTCTGAGACGAGGAGTATTTATAATTTACAGCATTTACACGTCCTGGACTATTTTTCTCATCATGGGTTTTATATTCACAACGTTTTTGGGGGTTGTACCCACTGGCCTTCTTCAGGTATCTTTTCATTCCTTTCCTTTTTTGGATGATCCTTATTTATCTCCCCAGAACATGGCCAGATGTTTGCTAACTTCTTTGTGATCTGATCCTTGTCACATGACAGACTTCATGCGGAATTTTTCTTTCGGAGCCCTCTGTAACATGAGAAGGTTATTCTTATTTGGCTGTTTACGTTAAATTTTTTCCTGCTGACTCCAACAGCAAAAGTATTTGGGTGTTTTTACATACAGAATATAGATATTCTCATATCTAAAGGAGAAAGAGGGAAATGGCCGACAAAAGATAAAGCCTTTTAGCATGTATTGAAAGTAATCTATTAAGGAACAATATTCGATCAATATTTTAAAGTACTGAAAATAAAAGGAGTAGAACCAATACTTAAATCTGAAAATTAATTCTAGAAATTCATGGTTTCTTGGTCATAGATCAAGTGTCAACTTCTTGACGAGATCGACTTATATACAGACATATGTGGTAATCTCTTTGTCATGCTAATTCTAATCATATTACAATTACTCACAGTATAAAAATTGCTTACTGCTCTTTTGTAGATATTGCTATTTATAATAATGGAGAACTCCTCAAGGAAAGAACTCAGTGAGCAGTTTATGCCAATATGTCAGGACAATAATACAGAGAGCACTGGTGTCGATTCATGATGATTCTACACATAATATGAAACCCTATAATTATATATATACAAAAATACATCATTGCTCACAAAAAGTACGTCCTTGCATTTTTAAAATATAAAGTTAATTTTCAAAGTGATTTCGTTAATTCTAGTGAAAAAATTATCCAATCAATACGGATATTATTAATTAATAGTTACAACAAAACTCTACAGCACTGAAAGTCTGAAACAAGAAAAATATGAACATTTAGAAGTCCAAAAATAAACATACCTCTTATATATTATTATATATAAATGTTGCACCCCCGCAAAAAAAAAAAAGAGATGTACGACCAACGAAGACTAAAAAAAATGTTGACTTTATGTCATATCAACCCTTGTGCCAAATCTTGCATTCTTGTTGGGAAATTTTCCAGCTGTCACATACGCTGGAATGCCATAGCTCTTCTCAATAATTTAGCGCTTGAGGTAGCCGATAACGTATAGGTTGAAAAATATATGTAAAAATCCCTTATGCTGAGAATGATAATGACTCTGAGGTAAGATGTCCAATTGAATTAAAATCAGCCGGGTTTTGATTCCAGCTTGAAGCATTTCGGGGGTCTAGCCACACCAAAGTGTTGTAATTAACCAAGCAATCTGTCTATGGATGACAATATATATATATATATATATATATATATATATATATATATATTGTGACGGCAAATTGACTAAAATCCCTAAATGGGACTTTATTTTCGCACGTGTGAAGACAGGGCAGGTTGGCACTTGATCCCCTACAGAAATAAGTCCTGTTCAGAGTTCTTTTCTCAGGCAGATAAGAACTGGCATATTACGTGGGGGAATAATTTAGGGCCAGACTGGCCACCGCTGGCAAAGGGGTCCAAAATTTCACACTATCACACACCCACCAGGCCGCTAAACTTCTTTCCCTTAGATAATAGAAGAATACGGGCCTATAGGTCTTAGTTGTAATAATATTAATGTTGTTGTAGTAGTCGGCAATTCCGGTTTCCCATGTGATACTTTAGGAATTAATAGGACGGTTCTAAGCAAGATAATATAAGGCGAATAGAAGCTGAAAGGAAAGCATGAAATAATAACATAGACCACATGGTAAAATGAAAATACATAGGTTCTTTACTACGGTTATATATATATATACGTTCACAGTGTCAAAAACATATAATAGGATAGTCCATGAATATAAATGTCTTTTCTTGGCTTTTATCCTTCTTCAAATAGAGAGAGAGAGTGGTAAACAAAATTTGGGTGTAAAGGAAAAAGGTCCCAAAGTTACTTATCTTATTTTTTTGACGGGGTTCCACTGGAGAATTTTTCTTCTTTCACGGGCTAATAGACTTTGTTCTGTTTTTAGTACTGGCTTGAAGGGATTTTGGAGTCCTTCATGTCTCAGTCTTTTGTCTTTAGCCCGGAGTAAAATGGCTATCGTCCGTCTGCCACGAGACTTGCCCAAAAACTCCTTTTTTGTATTTACTTCCGCTGAGGGGAAGGGAACCCCACTTCCGTTTGGGGTCCCCGCCAATCATTTGGCTTCATTTTCTCTTTCCCCTTCCGATGTCCGGCGACCCAAGGTCACTTAGGTGCGAACATCTGCGTGACCCACATTCTCTCCTAACGGTCACTTTTTTGACTCCTAGATAATGTTAGTTCAACGGGGGGGGGGGAGTATCATTCCCACCTCCTCGTCTCCGTGAGCCATCACGTGACAATATATATAGTTTCAGGATTTCATTTCATATGTTAAATCCCTATGAACTGACGTGTTGGTATGAATTGCTCATAGAATGTGAGTCAGTTTCTTTTGTTTAATGGCATATCAATCTTCGTGCGTTATTTAACGCCATCCTTGTAGAAGAACAGTAGTGGTACTATTTAACTCATAGCTTTGGGCAAAAGGGGGTTCATACCTCTTTTCCCAAGGATAATTGCCAGAAAGTAGACGTAATAGAGCAAGTGGAACACAGAACGGAGATTCTTCTCTTGAGGAAGGCTTAATCGCGCTATAGATATCAATTTCCAAAGAGCAGTAGGTAATTTTCATACGGTGGGTAATTGTTCGACTGTGATGAATTTAAATTGGTAACTCGTACGGATAACCCAAGGCATCATCTGTGCTGTGAAGTGGAATGGGGGAAACTCTTGACACTGGATCAAATCAATCGATTGAAAATCTCGGCATAAGATTTATATAGTTATCAATAGTGGAGACCAATTTAATTGAGATAGCACAGTACTGTTTTTTTTTTGTTTGTTTTTGTTGTGATGATATTCTTCTACCCTCCACGACGTGGGTGCGTTTCTAGTCTCTCTGTGATATGGTAGCGATTGGGCTGTCTTTTTTAGTGGTCATTCATCTTTCTTAGGTCTTGTCGGTTGGCGCTGTAAAATACGCTGACTGCTTCTCTGCATAAGGATAAGACTCCCCCAACGAGTGTCCTGGATATGACATGAAACAATCTGATGGTGAGGCTCCAGTAATGCTGGAGCTTTATGGAATACGGAGTATCCCTTCATTGCTATCGCTCCCAGGTCCACTCTTGTTAGGAGTGGTAGCCCCTGAAAGGGTCCTATCTATGGGTCAAATCGAACGAAACTGTGTACTTATGCTTAAATGAATTGCTTTTAATAGAACTGTTTTTGACATTTAAACTGTACTTATGCTGAACTGAATTGTTTGAAATAAAACTGTTTATGTGTATAAAAATGGATTTAGCATTAAATAACAAACAGAGGTTGATATGCCATTAAACCAAACTAAACCAAACCAATTATCTTTCCTATTGTCATCCAAGGTTTCCCAGAAGTGTTTACTAAATTCATGCAATTTAGTTAATTTTGTTGATTGAGTTTCAATGTTTCAGATTTTAAATTGTATAAAGTTTCACTTGATATATTATACAATCAAGGTAACTTTGGTTTTGAAGAAAATTAACTTTTTCTTAAATATTGTCTGGGAGATACTTATCTATGGGTGATACTGTATATTGTTCATTGAAAACAGATTTGGATCGCGATTGGTTTGGTTAGTTGGGTTTTATGGCATATAAACCCTTGTAGTTTATTTAACCTCTTCTTTATACATATTATATATGATTTGTAAACGCATAGTTTGTAGAAACTATTTGTAAGCGAGCCAGAACTCTTTTGTTTGAACGTAATTAAATAGTTATACAAATAACTTTTAAATCAATAGTTTGTAAGTAAGCTTATTTTCAAATGAGTCAGAGCTAATTTGTTTACACACAAGTATTACTATTGTTTGCTCATAGTTAAATGGTTCCAAATATTCTGACACAGATACTTCTATTAAGTATTAATCACTTTTTGCACGCATTCAAATGGTTTCAAATATTGCTATCTTACACGAATAGTTTTATTTGCACACATTTAAATGGTTGCAAGCATTGCTGTGTAACACTAACAATTTAATTTAAGCACACAGTCAAAAAGTTTCAAATATTGCTATGTATTACGAAGAATTCAATTAAACATGTCATTTGTTTACACATAATCAAATGGTCAAACATTTGTATTTCTAACAATTTGATTTCGTAAAAATCATTTTTTTTGCGCACTGTTTAAATGTCAAACAGTCCTATTTGATTTATAGATTGGACCCTGTCAGTTGCTACCACTTTTGACCAGAGTGTAACCGGAAGCAATGGCAATGAAGGGATACTCCATATTTTCCAAATCTCCAGGGCTGAAGCCTTGCTATCAGATGGTTTAATGTCATATATAGGACACTCGGAGTAGTCTTATCCCTCTGCAGTATTCTACAGCCCCAGCCGACTAGGGTAGATAATTATTGGTGATTATTTAATTAAAGTGTTTTACTATAAGAAAAGAGATAATACGATGTGTGTACTAGCATAGTTTTCATAATTTTCCATTATTTCTGTTTTGGTAAATATAGTCTTAATCTCAATACTTTTTAAAACACATCTCGTATTAAGAAAAATAGATTAATGTTTCACTCATTGCTCATTTCTTTTTTGGTAAATACATCTTCAATCTCAGTCCTTTTTGAACACTGCTTATATCTTTAAAAAATGATTGATTTCTAGTTTTTGTTTGGGTATGTAGAACTTCATTCTTGATACTTTTTGAAAGCAGATCGTATTTTGCAAAATGTTAATGTTTTATTTATTAATAATTGCTGTTTCGATAAATACAGCTTCGGTATTTTTTTAACATTGTTCGTTTATATGTAGACAAATGTAAGTAGTGCAATGAAGACACCCGGGATAAAAATTACATTAATCAAGCATTTTTCATGGGGAAAATGAAATAATAAAAAGAATGATTTAAACTTTATATCTTTAAAAGAGATACCATTCTCTGATTTGATAACGATAAAATTTTTGTCATAAAAGAATGAAAAGAAAAATTCAGTATCTATTTTCGAGTTGGTACAATAGGTGCTACAACTTCTGTTGGTTACTAGACTAACATTATGAAAGAAAGAGTAAAAGTCCTTTTTATACCGTGATTGTTGTTCTTTGTAAGTAGATATACGAGATAAAACAATAGATATTTTGTTTGGCTTTTCAAAAAAGAAAAAAGAAAAAAAAAAGATTAACGTGTATTTTCTGCAGTCTTTTGGATAAAACTGAAGAGAAAATTTAAGAGTTTTGATAAAACTGGCTGCAACTGAAAATTTACGAGAAAGCTCCCTGCGCCCGTAGAGTGGTGGAATTATTCAAGTACAAATCGGTATTTTTACATAAGTGTAGTATCTGTGCACTTAGCCTAGGCTCAAAATTTTCTCTGTCGGCAGGGGCTTAGAATGCGCGGGCTATATCAACAGCAGTGTGATAAGACTCCTCCCTCCACCCCAAAAAATGGATATCCCGGGTATGACACTTAGATACATCAGATAGTGAGGCTACAGAAAAAAAACCCAACTACATAAAAAGGTATATATGAACGTACAATGAACTCGATTTGCTAACTTTTTGGCATAAAATAACTCTGGATGGGTTGTCATGTCGTAAAAATCAGTCAATCAATCTCGGATCAAAGTGTCGCCCCTCAACATTTCTGTTTATGATCAGAGTATAGTATCTGTATCATTTTGATCCGATGTTTGACTTTTTTTTTTAATTGCAGGGTCAAATACAGTATAAGTTGGCGATCGTTGTCGAGGGTGACCAGAAGGCTCCCTTTTCAATAGCTACTACACCGAGGTGTAGGGGAGGGCGCTACTCCTTTCCCAGGATTGTTCCACTTTACCATTGATACGTACCTTATCCTGCTGAGAGTTAAGCAAGGAGGTATCAAGTTCCATTTTTTAAAGTCTTTAGTATGACGCGACCAGCGATTGAACCCCGGTCTCCCGGACCATTGGCAAACCCTCTACCCACTAGACCAAAGGTCTGGGTCCATATGTGTTGATGAGGGCAAAAGATAAAACTGGCCCATTCTCTGAGATCAGTCAGGAAGGCATTAAACGACTTCTACTCCCTCTCGTCTTATGTATATCTACCAGCCCCTCCGCTCGGGCAGGATATGACACAAGGTCAATTTTTAAGCGGAGTTTAACAGGTTTGAATTCAGAGTTTTCCTTCTCCTGGACTAGTTGTCTAACCAAGGCTGAAGAACCCAGTCTGCCCTACTATTCTCGTCTTATGTGATAGGAAGGTTGTAACCTAAAGATGTGTTAAGAAACTAAATACTTCCTCAAAATAAATACGAAAAAAGAGAATACAGAAATACATGGACATTTTTTATCTCTTAGAATATTCAGACTATTGTCTTCATCTTCATTGTCATACTCACAGAACACATGGTGCAGCGGATAGGGCGTTTCGTTGAAAAGTGCTTCTGAGTGAAATCATGTTGAGATTGCAGGTTCAATCCCAACAACAGGGAAATAACAAGGACTGCTGACAATAAATGAACATTTGTACCCGCTCATGGTTAACTGAATTAGAACACTCTTCTCCCGTAGATTAAATAAACGGTTCAGTTCGAGGTTCAGTGTCGGCTCCCGAGTTCGACATGAAACACCTGAAGAAGACCGAAGAATATACCAACCAAAACGTTGTGAGTATAAAAATGTAGAAAATAATCTGAATATTCTTAGTGATTAGAATTATCAAGCTTCATCTCAGAACTTTAGACAAATTATAAGGACATTATTGATAAAAAATTTTGTAAGTTATTTTATTTTTAAAAACAAATTTAATCAAATTCCTGGGAGTACAGATACTAGATTCTGATACGTGAAAAAAGTACTAGGGATGTCACGGAGTGATATCTTAGGCAAGCAGCCTTGCAGTAATCACGTAAAAGTGATTAAAGATAAACGTTATATATATATATATATATATATATATAGCAGATTAAGGTAAAAAACCACTCTAAGAAAAAGAGAGGAAGACCTCTATATAAACCCATAACCAACTGAAAATCACTCAAACTGCAAACACGAGTGACTTCAAGTCTCATTGAGTACCCCATTAACAAGGCCTTGTGCCATATATGTTCTCTGACGAAAGCAACGAGCTGGAAACAAACACATATGTAAGAACAAAATTAATAGATAAATGAATTTTTAAAAATGCAAATCTCTTCGTGAATCTACCAACTCTAAAATATTTGTATTTTTTCTTTGGACCTACAACAAAAATTTATGCATATATATATATATATATATATATATATATATATATATATATATATATATGCAATGGGTAAATTGCTGCCATTTTAAATAATTAATTTCGAGCATATGATTTATTCATTTCAGGTTTTGTCTTCTGTGCAGCAAACTAAAGCCAGGTGAGCATTTTATGTAAGGAAAGCAGCACCATGACGTAATTCACATATCCAGAAATTTTGAAATGATATGCTGTACTGCTTGGAATTCACAACGAAGATACTTATTCGAAGATTTTAGAGTGTTTGGGTATCAATCTGAGGGTAGATTTATATTCATATTGATGAAAACCAAACACCCAGTTCACGTTATGGTATTTAGGGTGGTCACTAGCGATGATAATGTTATGGCTGCATTCATCTTCTCATATGACCTCAAACTCAACATGGAGATCTACATCAAGTGCTTGAAGGCGGTAGTGCTGTCCTGAATTGAGTGGGAGACCGCTGGAAAACCCTATGTCTGGCAATAGGAATCCGCACAATGTCACACAAGCAGCAGAATCCAATCTTAGCAGTCAGAAAATTTCTACATTAACCTTAACATCCGATCGCCATCTTCCTAAATTGCAAATCCTTTGATTATCATGTGAGGGGCGAGAGACTAATAAAACCCCGTACAACGCCAAAGATCAACTGAAGGCTCGGATAATAGCAGTATTTGTCAATTTAAACAAGGAAATCGTCGGAAAATTTTACTGGAGATTCCAAAGTCGTCTGGATGCTGTGGTTAAAACCAATAGCAATTTCTTTGAATTAATTTACAGTGTTTCGAAACATTTTCTCGTTATATTGATAAAAATAGATTAACTGGGATGTCATAGTTATTTTCTTTTTTGCGTAATTTAGACAATTCTCCTATCACCCAACAACACACACACACACACACACACACACACACACATATATATATATATATATATATATTAGGTTTAAAATAATTATAATCCTATTTAAAAATAGCATGACATAGACATTGTTAGTGAATTTGTTTCTTACTGAATGCTCAATGAACCAAGACTTCTGCCATGTTTAACATTGTTCGATGGCTATTCATACACATATTACGAATAAGTAGAATTATTACATGGTATTTTTGAAATCTCCCTCCATATCTATTTATCTATCTATCAAATTTTATTCATGTCTGTCTGCCTTTTTGTCTCTCTGTTTCTTTTTATCTTTCTCATTCTCTTTATCAAATTCCATTCACGTCCGTCTGTCTTTTTGTCTCTCTCTTTATCTCTCTTTTTTTATCTCTCTCTCTCTCTCTTTCTATCTATCGATTAAATTTTATTCATGTCTATCAATCTGTCCTTTTGTCTTTGTCTTTCTTTTTCTCTTTTTATATATATCTTTTATCTCTCTCTCTCTCTTTCTCTCTCTCTCTCTCAATCTCTCTATCAAACTCGATTCCTGATTTTCTCTTTCTCTATTCATGTCTCTCTTTCTCTTTCTTTTTATGTCTCTCTCTCTCTCTCTCTCTCTCTCTCTCTATTAATCTATCAAATTCTATTCATATCTGTCTTTTTGTTTCTCTCTTTATCTCTTTTCTCTCTCTCTCTCTCTCTCTCTCTGTTAAATTGTATTCATGTCTGTCAATCTGTCTTTTTATCTCTCTCTTTCTTTTTCTCTTTTTATATCTCTCTCTTTTTTTCTCTCTCTCTCCCTCTCTCTCTCTCTCTCTTTCTCTCTCTCAGTCAAATTTTGTACATATCAGTCTATTTTACAGTTATAATTTTATAAATGTTTATTTTACTGTATTTATTGTCTGCCGAGTTTGAAACTGATCTCTACGTGTTTATCATCTGTTCAGAATTTCTTGGATATCAAACTTGCTGGAAATCGGCCGCTATCCGAAACTTAATGTGTCTCTTACTGATATTCCATTTATAAAATTACCCAATAAACATAAAGTAGTTTTTCTTTTGAGAGTAATCAGTGTATCCAACGCCTGAAAGATAAAAATGATGATGTATATAAAGAAGAGTCAATTACAAATTTGTAGAGGGCGAAATCTAATTTCGTCAATGAGATAAGGAAGCAATGAAAGGCCAACTCTTTTCCAAAACAGAAAAAAAACAAAACAGATTTCATGCAAGTTTTGTACAAGAGTTTTAGATGCTTGAACCTATTTGCTTTCTAGTTGAAATGAAAAGGAGGTTTAGGTTTCTATTAAGAGAACTCTTAAGTCTGTTTTTTCCATTTTTCCATTTAAAAAGATATTCTTTATAATCTTCCTCTTTTCTTTTTCTGTCTCCTTATCAACTTCAAATGAATCAATTTTTTTTTAAAACTTGACTTTAAACTCAGTTATTTTTTAAGCTCTACTGTGGCCCTTTCAAATATTTTCAATTCTTTTTCTTCTTCTTTAGAAGTTAAACTTCATATAATTCTTTAGGTTTTGATTGTTTTTCTTAGATCCAAGCTAATTTCGGTTTTTGAGACAATTTACAGTGAGAGAATTTTTCGTACAATATTATTTATATTTCTACATTTTCTTTGTGTATATGAAAAGCATATTCACTTGTTTATATCTTGACTTCAATATTATTATCATTATCTACGTCATTGAGAGTTTTTCACACCAGCGTTAGCAGATTGTTTCTCACTGAAGTTTTAAGTGACAGCAAGTCTTCTCAAGTCTCCAGCACTCATTTCAGTATTCTGTAGTCTGGATGGCCTCTACTTGTCCTCATTACCAATCCTTTAGGGATTGTTCCGAGTGCACCAACCACAATTGGTATCACCGTCACCATTATGTTCTATAATTTTTTTTTAGTTCTCTTGCAACGTCAAGGTGACTTATCTCTACTTTTACTTTCTTTCATTTTCCCTGTGTGTTCTGCCGGGGCGGCAAAATCCACTATTCGACAGGTTATCTTTTTTGTTGATTATCACTGGGGCAGGTCGACTGGCCGAGATTAGGTGATCCGTTTGTATCTCAAAATCCGTGAGAATTTTGTGTGCCTCATTCTCTAGGACGGATGCTGGATTGTGCATAAGGTCAAATTTGTTCGTATGTTCAAATTAATTTTTTTTTGCACAATTCCCAGTGTATTACTCTCTCCACCCAATCGTATAGTCTTATACTCTTTTTGCGCTAATTTACTGCATTCACCTATCGTATGATTGATCGTTTCATCTCTGTCACTACATAACCTACATTTGCTATTTTGTTGCGTCTAATCTATTTTCGCTTTAACATAGTTGGTCCTTATGGCGTTGTTTTGTGCTGCTACAATTATTAATATTATTATTTGCGAGTTCTCCCCTCTAGCATTAGCTGATGGTTTTTACTGGAGTCTGAGTGACAGCAAGTCTTCTCAAATCTTCAGGACGCTTCGAAGTATTCTGGCCGCTGTTAACAATGCTATAATTTGGATGGCGTCGGTTCATCTTCCGATTTCAAACTCTTCCAGTCCCCTTAGGAAACCATTGGGAACCTTTCTAAGTACACCAATTACAATTGTTATCACCGTCACCTTCATTTTCCAAAGCTTTTTTTGGTCTCCGGCAAGGTTCAATTCCTTCCATTGTTGCTTTTTATCCTTTCTTTTGAATTTTATTTCTTCTTTTGAGAGTTGGAAGTAGCTGAGGTTTGTGGTAGTATAGCTTCACGACGCCTAGTTGGCCGCTGGTCTCGTGATTACCACATGTGTCGACTGGTCTTTCGCTGTTTCTTTTCACGCCAACGTTGCTTTCAGATCTGAGGAAAGAGAAGATGGATGTGGTCCAGTCGATGAAGGTTGGAATTCATGTTGGAGAGAAGAAAAGTTGCCAAGCAAATTTAGAAAAATGACGAAAAAAAGGCGTTTGTTATAAACAGTAACAAACGTTTATTTAAACAGTTGTTTAAATAATTTTTCATCAAACACCGCGAACTGGGGGTGAAAGTAGTTGACTGGCGGAGTTTTAACTGCAATTAGGCAGTGTCAAAATGGCGAATGCAATGGCAACCGATTTGGTTCTTTAAGCGGCGAATTCCTGAACCAACTCAATTTTTCGCTTTGGGTGTCCTCTATTTAAGGGCCCGAATCCCGAATAATCAGTTTCTTGGTCAGCCAATGGGGACTGCCAACCAATGGCTATCATCGTAACAATCCCCCTGGTTTGCCCCTGATTGGTTTAGACAATCGGCCAATCAGCCACAGTCATCGGGAGGGGCTACAAGGAGCAGTCCTGTGGTTGGTTGACCAATGATTTAGTGATTCAAGGCCTTGTGCCAAACTTGGTGACACCAACCCAAATTGTCCGCTATTTTAAAAATACATCTTTTTGTTTATGCTTTGAAATCCGATGGCTCTTTTGACAGCTCTTTGCAGGTGTGCGGGTGTTTATTTTTTGGGGACAGATTTATAGGTCAACAAATTTTGATCGGATCTCAAACTTTTTTGTAGTTAATCACTTGGTATTTATTTTATACACGATTCTCAAAAAATACTTGGACACCCAAAATGAATTTATTTTTAATAAAATACTTATTATCATGATTCAATGAAATTAATTAATTTCATTTAATCAATTTCGTCAGCCAACTCCTTGACACTTAAATGAATGTGTCATACTCCACCCCATCTTACCAGACATTTAACCAAGGGTTAAATGTCGGTAAGAGTTAAATGTCGGTAAGAGTTAAATGTCAGTCGGAGCGAGGGGGTGTCTTCTTGTGTCTCTGTTCATAGACCCTAATAGATTTTCTCTCTCTTTCTCTCTCTCTCTCTCTCTAGTCTTTTATCTGAAGAAGCAACATCTATGTTGAAGAGTATCTCTCTCTCTCTCTCTCTCTCTCTCTCTCATGCTACTGTATGCAGTCTGAACATCGAACAGTCTATCTAAATAATAAAGCGACAATTTTCTATAAAAATATTGGTCATATTACTGTTACACAAATACGTTCCAATAAATGATTGTTAATTGTTGACGGAGAGTTCTTCTTGCCTCTGAGTTGACAACACCCAGGCAACTTTGTTCCAACGAATCACCCCGACCATTCAGTGGATCTTTTAAACACAGCATAGGCACGGAGAGGATTGATAAACAAACTATCTGGAAACGTATTTAGCGCCGTTACCAGGACAAGACCAATTATTATTATTATTATTATTACATTACATTTGGTACCGCAAATGTCTTGCACAACGGTATTACATTTGACACTGGCACCGGCGTTGGGTATCGGAGACTGCAATATTGTTACAGTGGTGCCATGCCAAGATATTGTTTCAAATGGTAACCGACCATAGAACATAGTAACACATATGGTGCCAGACCAAAGCGATAATGTTATAATTGGTGCCGTGCCTAAAACCATAGTGTTACAACATCAACCACTGACGGTTATTTAATGCCAATCCTGTTTTTACATATATATTACATATATGATTTTGTAAACACATTTAAATAATCAAACAGTTCTCTTTCAAACAATTCAATTTAGCATAAGTCATTTGTTTGAACTCAATTTAAATGTCAAACAGTTCTATTCGACTCATAGATAAGACCCTATCAAGTGCTACCATTCTGGGCCATGGAAATATTTACAGCAAGACACATGGAGCAACGGATATCGGAATTTGGTTGAAAAGTGCTTCTAAGAGATATCATTTAGAGGTTGCAGGTTCAATCCCAACTACAAGTAAATAACAGGGAATATCATAGCTTACAACTTGTTCCCGGTTGACAAAATTAGAACAATCTACCCCCATGGTTTAAATAAAGGAGAGAGAGATAGACAGACAGACACAGAGAGAATCTGTTTGGGTTTATGAACAGAGACACAAAGAGACCCCCACTCCGACCGTCATCTAACCTTAACTACTTCCAACTCACAAATGACAAAATTCGCTAATTCTTATATACCTAAATTCAGGATATAGGTTGTGTGATGTCATCCCGGTAAGTTATTGCGTCATCTTACAAGTGTCCTCAAATTTTTACCGTGTTTTTCAATTACAAAAACTTGTGACAAACAAGACACGAATCTATTTTGTTTACATTTGGTCTTCCTGTATAAAATTGACAGGTCCCACCTCCTGGTCGGGGTGTACTCACTTGAATTTTTCAATTTGAATTACATTTCCACTCAAAAATTTTAGCTAACTCGACAGCTAACTGAAAAACAAGTGGCCCAACCAAAGCAGATTATAAAATAGTTAATACAATCAAACATCGCGGAATATTACTAGTAACATTATACAATAAGAATAGATATTACTAGGTACAACTAGGTGCATTATACAATAAAATGAATATCACTAGGAACATTGAAAAATAAAAATGAATAATTCTAGGATTCAACAAGCAGGATCCGTGCAAGTTCCATGAAATGAAAAAATAATCATTTTTTTTTTTTGCCAATCAGTAAAAAAAGGCAAACATCATCTCCGTAACTGAAGGTGTATTTAATAAGAAAAAAACTATTCCTCTCCCCGCCAAAAAATCCTTCGTTATCTGTCTCTTTTCTGTGCCTGTGTGTGCCTGCGTGCTTACAATTATGCATAACCCAGCCCAATTAACGTTATAACATTCGTTTTTATCCACATGTTTTCGCAAAAACACACACAACCCATACTCCTTTGGAGAAAAGGCAACGAGGGAGAGAAAAGCCCATATGAATCTTTTTTCTTTTGATTTAAACTTAAAAATTCCTTCATATATGTTAGATGACAATGATGCTTTTTCGTAGAGCTTGCAACCGTCTTTCATGTGAAGCCATGGGCTAAGCCAAAGTAATTACCCTTTTTCGCTTTTAATTTCGAAATACAAAAGAATTCTAGAAATAACACAGCGTTTTATCTGAAGAAGCAACATCTATGTTGAAGAGTATCCTACTTGATTAAAGAGCGAGGATTGAAGAATATCCCACTTGGCTGCGGAGAGGATATGAGGAAGAACGTAACGAAAAAACGAACGAAACACTAGTCAAATTATAATAAAAGTGGAAGTAGATATCATTTGGAACATTTTATAATCAAAATAAATATCACTAGAAACATAATATAATTGAAAATGGATATTATTAGAAACATTATTTCATCAAAATGAACGCTATAGGAAACATTATTCAATCAAAATGGATATTATCAGGAACATGCAATTAAAAATGGATATTATCAGAAACATTATTCTATCAAAATGATTGCCCAGTCGGCTGGGGTTATTGAAAACACCGACCGCTTTTCTACAGAGGAGTAAGACCCCACAACGAGTGTCCTGTTATGACACAAAACAATCTCATGGTGAGGTTCCAGTGATGCTGGAGCTTTGGGAAATGCGGAGTACCCCTTCATTACGATCGCTCCCAGGTCCACTCTGGCCCGGAGTGGTAGCACCTGATTAGTAACCTATCTATGGGTTAAATAGAACTAAACCGTGGTCTGAGTTTACTGTTTTTTGCATTTAAACTGCGTATTTATGCTAAACTGAATTGTTTAAAATAGAACTGTTTTGAAATTTAAACTGCGTACTTATGCTAAACTGAATTGCTCAAAATAGAACTGTTATGACCTCTAAACTGTGTACTTATGCTAAACTGAATTATTTGAAATAAAACTGTTTTGACATTAACTCTGTGTATTGCCCAGTCGGCTGGGGCTGTAGAATACAGCGACGGCATCGCTGCCGAGGGGTAAGATCCCCACAATGAATGTCCTGGATATGACACTAAACAATCTGATGGTGAGGTTACAGTGATGCCGGAGCTTTGGGGAATGTGGAGTTCCCCTTTTTTGCCATCGCTTCCAGGTCTCCTCTGGCCTGGAATGGTAGCACCTGATAGGGCCCTATCTGTGGGTTAAATACAACTAATTGCATACTTATGCTAAACTGAATTGTTTGAATTAGAACTGTTTGACTAAACTGAATAGCTTGAAATAGAAATGTTTTTCACAATTAAACGGCACTTACATTTAAACTGCGAGCTTATGCTAAACTGAATTGTTTGAAATGGAACTGTTTTTGACATTGAAACTGTGCTTACACTAAACTGAATTGTTTAATATAGAACTGTTTTGACATTTAACTCTGTGTAAACAAAATTTGTACTTATACTAAACTGAAATAGCTGAATTAGAACTGTTTGACTAAACTGAATTGCTTTAAATAGAAATGTTTTTGATAATTAAACTGTGTACTCATGCTAAACTGAATTGTTTGAAATAGAACTGATTATTTGCATAAAAATGAATTTGGTGTTAAATAGCCTACAAAAGTTGAGATGCCATCAAACCCAAACAAACAACAAACAAACATCTATCAAAATGAATGTTATTAGGAACATAATTCTATCAAAATGGATATTATTTGGAATATTATCCTATCAGGTACCTCGAATAGAATATAACTTTTAAATGTACCCCTAACAACTTATAAAAAGTTAGTTTTATTCCTAACAAAAATATACCTGGCTTTTATCATTTCTTGTGGAACATTATTCAATCAAAATAAACATCATTAGTTATTATTTGTTTATTACCATTATTACAAAATTTTCATGTGTTTACTTACTTATGAACGATACTGTATATTCATAGAAATGTTAATGTTTTTAGCTCCCCGGCAATATTTCCAAAAAATTACTTAAAATTAAATAAAGAATTGATAGCTGAGTTAAAAGTTTATTTTCCTATTTTTTCTCGCCACGAAACGCTGTCCTGGGTATGACACTAAAATATATTCAATGTAGAGGATCCAGATTTGGAGTTCGGTGGGAGGGAGTGTAGAATGACTTTTTTGAAGCAGTTATTCCCAAGCCCACTCAGTTCGGAGTGACAGCGCCAGGTAGAGTTTTATCAAGTGGTCTGATAGATGTGTTTGAAAATTATTTGTTTTAAATAGGAATACTTGAAGTTATACAGCTGTGTGCAAAGAAATGATTATAATTCAATAGTTTGTTTATTTCTTGATTAGTTCTTTGGTTGTACGGCAGGTCAACACTTGGGTTACTTAAAGCCGAATTCTGTTTTTTAAAGCAATTATATTACCTGGAGTAACTAATGATAGTAATCCTTTGTAAACAATTACAGGTTCAGGTAACTGTTCTTAATACTAAAGGTTTGCACACAATTATATGGTTTCAAGTATTCCTATCTGATACTATTAATTTACACACATATTAATCTTTGACGCATAGACGTACATAAAAAGGTACTACCATTCTGGATGAGAGTGAACCACTGAGTAATAGAAACAAAAGGGCGACTCCTCACGCCTTAGAGATCCAGAACACGACCCTTTTGGGTTGATTGAGTGATTGATTGACTGATTGATTTTGACGGCATATCAACTCGTCTGGGGTTATCTTATTCCTAGAAGCTAAGGGAGTCACGTTAATTGTACTTTTATATTTATATATTTTTAGTTGTTTTTAATATTTTTTTTCACAAAGTCTTATCAAATCCGAATAATTTCAATCAGATCTATTCAAATCATCGATAGGACTCTATCAGATACTATTACTCCGGGTCAGGGTGTACCTTCATGTCATAGCAACAAAGAGGTTGTCCCACGCTTCGGAGAGCTCCAAAAACATGGGCCTATCTCATGTTAGAGATAAAAGCGTATTTTGTGCTCCACCAACAGAGCCTATTATTAAGGAATAGTTTCTTGAAACCATATAATTGCCAAAGAAAACAAAAACAAAATCAAAATAAAAACAAACAAAAACCCAACAAAAACGAAAATCTGAACTCAGATTAAAATAACCCAACAAGTATGATGTAAAAGCAACCATCCAAACAGCCAAACAACCAACCATCCATCCATATAACCAACTAACCAACCAACCATCAAACAAACTCCTCAAATAACCACCCAACCAACCAACCATACATCCAAATAATCAACCAACCATCAATCCATCCAAATAACCAACCAACCAACCAATCAACCAACCAACAACCATTCATCCAACCACTCATCCATCTAAATAACCAAACAATCAACCAATCAACAAACCAACTGTTCAAATAACTAAACAAATAACCACCTATCCATCCAAATAACCAACCATCCAAATAACCGACCAACCACCCATCTATCCAAATAACCAATCAATCAACCATCCATCCAAATAACCAATTAACCAACCACCCATCCAAATAACGAGCCAAACAAGCCTCCGATTGACCAACCAACCAATCAAGCATCCATCTAAATAATCATCTATTAACCAAACAAACAAACAATCAAACAAACCAACCACTCACCCATCCATTCAACCAACCAACCAACCATTCAGGTTATCAATCAACTAACTAACTAAATAAATAAAAACAAAACAAAAACAAACAAATGAACAAACAAACCAACATCTAACCAACCAACCAACCAACCACCGCGAAATTATGGTAAAAGGTGTGTTAGTGGCATAACGTTCTGGCAGCGGTTTTAATTTATATCCACCTTACATTTTACGACCATATTTCTCGTACCATATGATGCAACAAGATATGGTAGTGTGAAGTTTTATCTAAGAACAACAACCAAAATATCTAATCACAGGAACAAAAAAATTAGTTTCTCATTATGATTCTTGATTATATAATTGAGTAAACATGATATTTACGGAGAATTTGGCATCTTTGTTTAGTATACGGTGCACATCCAGCATATTTGCCATTAAATAATTCGATCAAGAATAATAAATAAAGAATATATAATAATAATAGATAATAATACTTGACAAGGGAGAAGTTCTTTCAAAATGGCCGATTAACTTCTTGTTTTCAATGAATTGAGATATTGATTGAATGATATCTTCGGAGACTTATACAGGATTACTGTCACTGTCGTTCTTATTTTATCAGTGTGTTGTGTGTGTGTGTGTGTGTGTGTGAGAGAGAGAGAGAGGGGGGGTATTGTAAGTTCCGTGTTAACACAAAATATACGGGGCTTGCTATCAGAAACCGTATAGCTGGTCTTTGTCAAGCCAACTGTTGCTTTTTTAAAGGTGCGCTCAACACTACGATTATCATCGTAGGAAATAGAATAGGCGATCAGAGTCCAAAACCCTGGACGAGGCTTTTTGCGTTTCACTTCGTACTTTTACATTTGGGAAAGGTATGAATCCATTGGTTCTTCTCTAGCAATGAGTGATTAGTAGGACAGGTTGGGGTTTTTGGCCTCAGTCAGACAACCAGCCTGAGAGAAGGAACACTCAGAATTCAAACCAGCTGTAATCTGCTCGAAAACTGACTTTGTGTCTCATCCTGCTTGTGGTGGATGTGTTGGGAAAAACAAATTGTAGTTATTTTGATATTTTCAAGACTGTATGGCAGTGACTTTTCCTCACTCTCTATTAGCTATTAAGAGAATATGTCTGCGTTTTGAAATTATTGAAAGAAAAGATTAGAAACATCGAAAGGAACATTATGCATGGATGGTTATCAGCTGAAATGAATTCTTCTCGAAGACAAGTAAAAAGCATTCGAGAATTGTCAGGAGAATTCAAGATCTCATAGAATGTCTCTGAAGAACGAAAACTGGAAGATTATCAGATGTAGGTTATTCTTTAAAGATGTATTTAAAAAGCCATTGTTGTCTCAAACAAGCATTAAGTTCGTGATAATAAATTGAAAGGTTGAATCAAATTAGTCCAGGTCAGTCGTGGAATTGATGAATCAAGATTTTCCTTTTATAAAGTCAATAAATCCTTTGGTTGGAATGCTGGAGAAAATTGCAGAAAGCCTTGTTTCTAATTTCTCCCTGTCGGTGAGGTTCAGGATATGCTAACTGTATCCCTTGCAGAGAGATAAGACCCCTTCAAGAAGGGGTATCCTGGGTATTACCCTGAAATGCATTTGATGGTGGTTCTCCAGTTCTGGAGATATGTTGAATGTGAAGTACTCTTTCAGTGTCATTACTCCCAAATTCCTTCTGATCCAGAGAGTGAATATATGGTTGAATGGACCCAGGATTAATGACGGTAAATGGATAACTCACATTTCTCCGGGCTCAAAAACTTCAAGAACACCTCCTTTTTGAGAAGCGGGATCTCTGATTCTAGGATGAGTTGCGTCAACCTTCTATTGCAGGATTAGTCATAGAATATCATTCTCAGGTCGATTTTGACCTGGAGTAATGGCATCGGTTTGAGTCTATGGGTCAAATAGAAATGTTCATTCATTTACTATAGTTGAGACAAATCAACTGTGTGTAAATAGAATTATTGGTGTTAGATAGCAATACTTGAAACCATTTAACTATTTGCAAAAAATGAACTCTGGCTGATTTAAAAATTATCATCTACAAACTAGTCATTTACAAATCACACGTATAATGTATTTGTATAAAGAATATTTGGTTGTGAATAATCTACAAGTATTGATATGCCATAAATCACAGCCAACCTACGACAAAAGATCTGAGATCTGTTCTTTGACCATACCAGCCATCAGCCACATTGGTCATTCTATGTTGATGAATATATTGGGTTACCAAAAAATTTTATCCTGGAATTTTGAAATAAATTCTTCTTAAAGTCAAAAATTTTGAAAATCTAAGCAGCAAAATGTTTCACAATCAATACATTGAATTTCCATTTTGCAGATTTTCTTTCACAGATTATTAACAATTTAAAATGTTTATTAATTTCTAAATTCCAATGAGATTTTTGGATCCTTCTGTATATATTCATTTTCAAAGCTTTGTTTATTTGATACAGTTTCAGAAATATAGGGCACCCTGTGAGAATGGAACTTACAGACAATGGTCTTCTAGCTGAGTTCGGTTACCACTACTCTGTGCAAGGGGCACTGTATGGAAATAAATTACGATTCTGTTATTTCACTGATATCAGCAAAGAAGAAGAAGAAGAAGAAGAAGAAGAAGAAGAAGAAGAAGAAGAAGAAGAAGAAGAAAACAAAGTGTTACAAAGTAATATCCAGTAACGCCAAGAAGAAAGATAAAAATAAACCAAGGGAATATGATATGGAAAAAAGACGAAATAATATCCGTATCGACTGAAGAAGAAGAAATACTAAAAATAGTTAAAAATAGAAAGATTAACAAAGAGGAGTACAAAAGAGAGAAAATAAAACAATTAAAAGCATAAGAAGTTAAAGAGTAAAAAAAAAAAAAACTCCCCAGCGCCCATAACAAATCTAAAAGTATGATCATAAAAACGAACTGAAAAGAGGAATTTGAAGTTCTCTTAAAGGATGCATAAGCCTCATTTTCATAACAAAACGCCAATAAATGGCCATAGGCATCTAACAGTACAAAACCAACTTTTCCAAAAATCGAATATATTGTGAATGGTCACAATAGAGGAAAAAACTTTATATTCACGAGATATTTTGTAGCATTACAACTTGACATATCAACAATTCGTAGGTATAAGAACCAAAATATTTCATTCTTAAATCTGACTCTGAGCGAACTGAGCTTGTCAGAATATAAGTTTGAACGATCAAGCTGATATATGAAAATACATCTTCCAAACGCCATAATAAATACAATTCACATGCATTTTTATATATGTACTGTCAAAACAAGTCAAAGATCACGTATTTCTTAGCCAATGTAAAAGAAAATAAATACAGGTTTAGGTTTTGAAAATGACAAACGGATTTTTCAGACCTATGTATTTTACGTCTTCCTTCTTATTTTAGTCTAGTCACATCTACCCGGAAAAATATTGTGGGTATGCTGGAACAGTCGATCTGACAGGAGTGTAAAATGGATATAGTTTAGAAAAAATGAATAGGTAGAAGGTTTTTTTTTCGGTATTTGTTTGTTAGTCTTGTCATGTCTGCGATCTTTTAACGAACGAGGTATAATAAAAAAGGTATCGAGGTACGCACTGCTGAATACTGTATTGTGGACGTCTCGAGGAGCCGAAGTGACTAAGACGAGTGATTGACTGATTTTAACGGCATGTCATCCCGTCTAGGATTTTATCATACCCACAGGTTTGGGAATCACCTTCGTTGTAACTTTTATATTTACATTTTTGTGTAGTTATTTCTTAAGATTTTTTTTGCCCTCGGGACTATCGAATATGAATAATTTTAAGCAGGTTTATTTGACCCATAGTTGGGAGCCTAACAAGTACTACCACTCCAGGTCAGAGTGGATATCTCACTAAACTATCAAAAGTTGAGGCTCCAGTCCTGAAGCTTTGGGGAGTGTGGAGTAACCGTTCATTGCCACTGCGCACAGGTCCACTCAGCCCAATCGATGTGTAAGATACTCACCAGCGATTATCTTGGGTTTGACACTAAACTATTTGGTTGGGAGACTCCATTCCTGCAACTTTAAGAAACGTGGAGAACTTCTTCATGGCCATTACTTCCAGATCCTCTGTGACCTGGATTCGTAGTATCTGTTAGGATCCCATCTATAGATCAAATACAATTGTTTTGGTTTGGTTCGGTTTTATGGCACATAAACCATTGAAGGTTATTTAATGCCAAATTCATTTTTATACATATAAACAAATATATTTCAAACAATTCAGTTTAGCATAAGTACATGGTTTCAATGTCAAAAACAGTTCTATTTCAAACAATTCAGTTTAGCATAATTACACAGTTTAGTTCTATTTGACTCATGGGAGCGATGGCAATGAAGGAGTACTCCACATTCCCCAAAGCTCCAGCTTTACTCGAACCTCATCATCAGATTTTTTCGTGTCATATCCTGGACACTTGTTGGTAGTGGGGGTCTTACTCCTCTGCAGTGAAGCAGTCGGTGTATTCTATGCTTACAAAAAAAAAGACGACCCTATGTTGTATATTGACCTTCGACCCGGCCAAAAATGCCATTCCAAAGTGATGCACCGGAAGGAAGTGATACATTCCGATGGCAGTTATGAGAAGAAATCGCGTAGGCGGGTTTGGCCGACAATATGGAACAAGTTAAAATCCCAATGTACAGTCATAGACTGATGTACCGGAAGAGAGTGACCTATGAACTGCATGACAGTTATTTCTGCTTGATGACGATCAAACATGCCATTCCAAAGATATTGAGTGGGCGATTGAACTATTATATAACTCGGTGAAGTCAGGCAGAGTTTGGAGACCCGTTGGTGACAAGATGCGGTAGAGAAAGCCCGCACTCAGCAGAGTGGGCCCACGGACCTCCGGTTGGGCAGCAGTCCTGGAGAAAGAGAAAGGCACAACACTGATGGCTATAAGAGTTTGGAGATCCGTTGGTGACAAGATGCAGTAGAGGAAGCCAGCTTCCAACAGAGTGGATCCCCGGCCCTCCGGTTGAGCAGCAGTCCTGGAGAACGAGAAAGACACAACACTGATGGCCATAAGAGTTTGGAGACCAGTTGGTGAGGAGATGCTGGGATGAGAACCTGTTCCAGAGAGGCTGGGCCCCCAGGCCCCCGGTTGAGCAGTCCAGGAGAACGAGAACGATACACGGCTATGTCTGGAGGGGCCGGGGAAGTCAATATGTTGCAGTTCTGTTCGGTCTCCAACTTCATCTCACCGACAAACCTTTCAAATAAAGTGAGAGGTATATTTTTTTAAAGAAGTCTTCGCTCGTCTTTATTCATTGCGTCAATATGTATTCTGCAAGTATATGTGCATATATGCATATTCATTATATGGAAGTATACAACACCTACCCCACCAAAAAAAAAAACAAAACAAAAAACGAACCCCCCAACATTCATCTTCAATTCCGATATTACAAGTTCTTTTTAGACCGGTCTCATAGACAGGAAGATGTGAAATCTTTTCTCGTCAAATCATTCAAGGAAAGATTCATTCTTTTATAAATCATAGCCCACCTTAAGTATGTAGTAGGGGGTTAACGCTTAATCACAAAATTTAGGTCATAAATTGTTACTCTCTCGGTAACTGATTCTTTTAAAAAATCTACGAGTCTCGTGTCTGACCGTCCCTTGCACATACAAGAGTTTTCCTTATAGATCTGTTGTTGTCAATCACATAGCCAGGTACCAGGGTTTCTAGAATGAGGTGGTGGTGCCTACATTGTAATGAGTAACTTATATGATCTGGTGGGAATGTACAGACAAGTGATTTCAAATTCTCGGTACTTTTTGATCGGCTGTTTTGATACTTTTCGAAAATCAGTTTTTAGTGAAACACAGGATTGTTCAAGTGCGTGCAAACACATCTGATCTAGCCTCGGACGTGTGATCCAGAAAGGTACTGGATGAAAGAACCTCTACCCTGAGTGAGATAGATCTCATTAGGGTTCCCAGGATAATCTACGCCAATACCGTCATACATATCTGTCTGCTAAAAGAAAACATTAAGTATCAGTAAACAGTAGATGGAGAAAGTAGAAGAGAGAAAAAAATACAGGCGGTATTTGTCGCTGCCTCCCACCAGACACGACTTGACACAAGGTAAAAAAAAATACAGGCGAAAAAAATACAGGCGGA
The DNA here is from genome assembly GCA_963585895.1 of Sepioteuthis lessoniana. Lineage (NCBI taxonomy): Eukaryota > Metazoa > Mollusca > Cephalopoda > Myopsida > Loliginidae > Sepioteuthis > Sepioteuthis lessoniana. Next base: position 85,260,461 of record OY757910.1, read on the forward strand.
GCGAGAGATTTAAGGAAGAGAGCTAGAGAGAGAGAGAGAGAGAGAGAGAGAGAGAGAGAGAGAGAGAGAGAGAGAGAGAGAGAATAGTGTGGGAGAGATGTATGGAAAATAAGATAAGAAGTGGAGGGGCATATGTAGGTATTAGGGAGGAAAGTAGAAATAGGTTATTAGGTAGAAATAAATAGATAAATAAATAAATAAATAAAGAAAGAAAGAAAGAAAGAAAGAAAGAGCGAGCAAACAGGAGAAGTGAGGAGAGATGAAAGTAAGGTTGATAGAAAGGAATAGAGAGTAGGAAAAAGAGACTAATTGGGATGTTCTTTGAAAGAAAAACAGAAAGAGGAAGAAAATGCAAGATATATATATATATATATATATATTGAGAGAGAGAGAGAGAGAGAGAGAGAGAGAGAGAGAGAGAGAGAGAGAGAACGATGAAAATAGAAATAGATTATTTGGTGGATAAAAATAAATAAATAAATAAATAAAGAAAGAAAGAAAGAAAGAAAGATAAGAAGAGCAAACAGGAGACATTATGAGAGTATAAAGTAAGGTTGATAGAAAGGAATAGAGAGTAGGAAAAAGAGACTAATTGGGATGTTCTTTGAAAGAAAAACAGAAAGAGGAAGAAAATGCAAGAGATAGATAGATAGATAGATAGATAGATAGAGAGAGAGAGAGAGAGAGAGAGAGAGAATGGGAGTGGAGAGATGTATGGAAAATAAGATAAGAAGTGGAGAGGCATATGTAGGTATTAGAGAGGAAAATAGAAATAGAAGGTTATTAGGTGGAAATAAATAAATAAATAAATAAATAAAGGAAAAAAGAAAGAAAGGAATAAAGAAATGAAGAGGCGAGGAGAGATGAAAGTAAGGTCGATAGAAAGGAATAGAGAATATGAAAAAAGAGGCTAATTGGAACGTTCTTTGAAAGAAAAACAGAAAGAGGAAGAAAATGCAAGAGATAGATAGAATGATAGATAGACCGAGAAAAAGTGGAGGGTAGAAGAGATGAAGGGAAAATTTGATTAAAAGTGAAGGGAGCATATGTAGAGAATTAGGAAAGAAAAAGAGAAATAGAAGGCTATTCGGAAGAAAGTTGAGTGGATTATAAGAAAGAAAGAAAGAAAGAAGAAGAGGGCTGAGGTAGGAAGGATGAAGAGAAAATAAGATAAAACACGAAGGAGCATGTGTAGGATATTAGAGAAGAAAAGAGAACTAAAAGGTCATCAGGTGGAAAGAAATGAGAGATTCAAGAGAGAGAGAGAGAGAGAGATTCAAGAGCGAGAGAGAGAGAGAGAGAGAAGGGGGGATAAGATAACTAAAGACCAAATAGGAGAGATAGATAAAGAGCGTGAAAGAGAGAGATAGAGTCACAGAGAGAGAGAGAGAGAGAGAGAGAGAGAGAGAGAGAGAGAGAAGGACAAGGAGGACAGGGAGAGTTATGTTAGAAACGATACAAAGGAAAATGCTGATATAACTACTGATTAAATAAATGAATAAATACGTTTTCAGATGTTTTTGAGTGACTGTCAAACACAAAGGTATTTAAGAAAATCTTGCTTTTAAATAATCACGTTTACATAAGTTTTCTCCCACTGGGAGCTCTATAAAAAGAAAATAATTATTTTATCGATAAATGCTTCGGAGAAATTTCTTAGTTGGTTGGTGATTTGAGTTTTATGGCATATCAACCTTTGTAGGCTATTTAATGCCAAATCCATTTTTATACAAATAAACAGTTCTATTTCAAACAATTCAGTTTAGCATGAGTATACAGTTTAATTGTCAAAAACATGTTTAATTTAAGCTATTCAGTTTAGTCAAACAGTTCTAATTCAAACAATTCAGTTTAGTATAAGTATAGTTTTTGTTCACACACAGTTAAATGTAAGTACAGTTTCAGTGTCAAAAACAGTTCCATTTCAAACAATTTAGTTTAGCATCAGTACGTAGTTTAGTTCTATTTGACCCATAGATAGGGCCCTGTCAGGTGCTACCATTCCGGGCCAGAGTGGACCTGGGAGCAATGGCAATGACGGGATACTCCGCATTCTCCAAAGCTCCAGCACCATTGGAACCTCACCATTAGATTGTTTAGTGTCATATCCTGGGCACTCGTTGGGGGTCTTACCCCTCTGCAGAGATGCAGTCGGTGTATTCTACAGCCCTAGCCGACTGGGCAAGAGAAATTTCTTAGGATCTCAAAGAGTGGTCAACAGATCAATCTATTACCACAGGATCTCGTTATCCACGGTTGAAATATCTCAAAATGCTTAAATGCTGGTGAAATCTACCGATGATTGCAAAGTATATATTCTGGATATATCCAAAAGTTTTCACTTGGATATTGTATTGTAAAAATGTTTTTAAGTGACAGTTTATAAACTTAAGGATCTAAATTGGCTTTCATGATTTTCCATGAGATACTGAGCTACATGTTTAATTCACAAAATGTATTTACCCAACCCCTCTGCAGGAACAGTATGTGACACAATGTCAATTTTTTAAGCAGAGTTAAACAGGTCTGAATCCAGAGTTTTCTTTCTCCTTAGCTGGTTGCCATACGAAGTTTAAAGAGCCCAGTTCTCGAGGGTATTAGTGCTATGTGAGGTGCCCATGGTGTAATGGTTATCGTCGTAGGAAATGGACAACGCGACACGAGTTCAAATCCTGGACGAGACTGATTGCATTTCACATAGCACTAATACCCTTCGGAAAGGTATGAATCCAATTATTCTTCCTCCAGCTATGGGTAAATGGTAGGGCAGACTTGGTTCTTCAGCCTTGGTGAGGCAACTAGTCTAGGAGAAGGGAAACTCTGAATTCAAACCTATTAAACACCGCTTAAAAATTGACCTTGTGTCATATCCTGCCCGAGCGGAGGGGTTGGTAAATATGATTAGTGCTATGTGAAAGTGCAAACAGCCCGATTCAGGTTTTAAACTCGGGCTGCCGTATTTATTTCCTACGGCGATAGCCATTAAACCACCTTCTAAAGATTATTGTATTGAAAGGAAATATTTTTGGAGGCGACTCGGAAATCTTAGTTCAAATCCAGAACGTGCTAATACCATCAGGAAAGGTTTGAATACAACTTTTGGTAAATAGTAAGCCAGACTGGGCTATTTAACATTTTCAGTAACTAGTTCAGGAGAAGGGTGACTCTTAATTCAAGCCAGTTGTAGACCTGGAGTAGGATGGATTCCTTCAGGCTATTCCTGCCCAAAATATACAACATAAGTATCTCTCCAACTACCAAACCAAGTTATATGACCAGAGATGATGAGATTTTTGACCATCTTCGTTATTGTTGCCTTTTCAAAACATAATGTTACATCTGGAATCTCTAAGAGAAACGGGGGAGGTGTCCTCGTGGTGTAATGGATAAAGTGATGGACTGCGGAATCGTAGTAAGCGAGTTCGTACACCAGTCGCGCTATTACGTTCACTTTCGGGCAAATACCCTTGAGAAAGGTATGAACCCCCTTATCCCCCTCAGATATTGGTTAAATAGTACCACATTAAATGACCTACAAAGGTTGATATGCCATTAAACAAAGAAATCAAACCTAAAAGAGAAACGATGAACAACATTGTGAGATTGAAATTCGCCAGGTTTCGATGGGATCCATGTCAGTACATGTCAGTATATATATATATATATATATATATATATATATATATATATATATATATATAGCAATTTGGTATCATGTACGATGCTATCCATCTGGCTTCTATGTGATCAATGTCCAAAAATGATTGTGTATGTATAATTGTAAATAGATAATTATAATAATAGAATGAATTATATACTTTGTACAGACTCTGTAATTCAGTTGATGTGATTCAGTATGCACCAGAGTGTGTGTATATATATATATATATATATATATATATATATATATATATATATATATATTATGTAACTAAATATATACTGTACAGAAAGCAATGTATTATATGAAACCACAACCACATATATTAAGCTATAAAACTCTTTATCCTCCCAGTTATAAGTCAAACAGTGCTATTACTATCCTTTAACAATGATGCTTTAAAGTAGTATTTTTATATATACTCAATATAGATATAAAGATTATAGTATTTGAAAAATTTTAGCAAATCCATATTTTTGAAGCATGAAAATGGATATATATCACTGATTTTCATGCTTCGAAAGTCCAGATTTTTTCAGTTTTTTATACTACAATCTTAACAAAAATGTAATCAGTGAAAGAAAAAGTGAAGAATTATGTAATATCTTCTATGAAATAAAGTGGCGTCTATTTGAAAACTGTTGAATGTTTTTTAAATCTGTTGAAATTGACTTATAAGTTACCACCTCAGTTTGCTTCTTACGAAAATATTGTATTGAATAGTCCAGAAATATATACATATTATAAATACATTTACCTAAACGGGACGAAAATAAATACATTAATTTCTAACTACCAGTTTAGACAAAGTACAAAAGTTAGAGAAAATTTCAGTTGATTTAAAACGAAGATTTCGAATATTAGTGGGGTCGACGTGCTTATCGGCCCCGCAACATATTTACATGAAATTCTATAATAAACTTTCTTGCCACAGAGAGGGATATAGGAGTAGAGAGACATTAAATTATACACAGATTAACAACACTATAAATACCAAAGCCGTTTGAGAAGTGATACTAGGAAAGAGTCATTTAAAAGAAACTCTAAATACCATTGCTGCAGGTGCCTCAGGTAGTGCAATGGTTTGCAAGCTGGACTATCAAACCTTCACGAGTGAGTTCGAGTCTCTTGGTTGCCCTATTCATATGGCCTTGTGCTACATCAAAGAAAAAAGCTTAGTTAATTATTCGGGCATCACGGGCGGTGTAATGGTTTGCAAGCTGGACTATGAAACCTTCAAGAGTGAGTTCGAGTCTCATTGGTTGCTCTATTCATACGGCCTTGTGCCACGTCTAAGCAAAAAGCTTAATCATGAAAGACCATTGTTGCTGTTGAAGGTTACTTCGATCAGCCTTTAATGAGAATTGACAAATTCAAACGAAACAAAAAGATTTTACTCCTTCAAGATCCTTTAATCGGCAGATTTGTCCTCTCAACAATTTGTGAAACGTTAATCTAAAAAAAAAATTTTCAGTTTTGAACAATTTTTTAAACAATGTTTTTTTAATCTAAAAAAAATATCATAAAAAATTTGTTTTTAAATCCACATTTTGATATCAATTCATTTTTTTTTTCAAAATTTCACAGGAAAAAAGATTCTGATAAAAAAAGAAGAAAAACAAAACAAAAAACAGACAAGCAAAAACAAAACCCCACTAACAAAAAAAAAAAAAAAAAAGAAAAAAATTAAACAAAAGTAATTAAAAAATAATCAAAGAGAGTCTTAAAAAACGCGAAAATAAAACATCAGAAGAAATTACGTAAAAAATACACGAAATCAGAGTAACAATAAGAAAATGCAATAAAATCCATTTAAATTGGATTGAATATAAACCACTTAATTGTCATAAACCTTAAATGTACATTTGCATAATTATATTGAATGTAAAGCCACAGTCAAGGACAATTAAAAAACTAAAAAAAAGAAACATTGATAGTTCCTTATTGTTTAGAAATATTGAACTTTCTGCATAAAATAACGAAAATAGGCAAACACACACACACACACACACACACACACACACACACATCTTCAGTTGACGTATGAATCAGCCAGGTTTGATCCCAGCTTCGAGAATCTCGCTTGTCTACCTACACTGAAGAGTTGTGATTCAACGAAACTGTCAGTCTGTAAAAGACTATATATATATAGGGAGTCCCCTTGATATAGTTGTTGACGTGCAGGATTGTAACAACATAGTTAGAGAGTTCGAACTCTACTCGTGCTATTTCGTTAATTTTCGGACTAATACTTTTGGGAAAGGTATAAAGCTTCTTCTTATCCCCCTACTTTGGGTTAAATACCACCACTACTGCTCTTCAACAAGGAAGATTTTGACATTAAATAACCCACCAAGGTTGATATGCCATTAAGTAAAGAAACCAAACCAAACTATATATATATATATATCACTCTATTCGGACACTGGATACAGTCTAAAGGAACTCCCAGAAGCGATGGACGAGAGAGAGAGAGAGAGAGAGAGAGAGAGAGAGAGAGAGAGAGAGAGAGAGAGAACTCTGCACTATGATCACACACACACACACACACACACCTATATATATATATATATATATAGTACGTCATAGTAGCACGTTATCCCGTACTTTCTTTTAAACGAAAAAAGAATCTATTTTACGGTGAACATTGAAGCCCTTCATTATATAGAGAGATGTAACATTTACGTGGTGCAGAAAAGTTCTCGACGCAACCAAGGAGAGGATATGGGAGAGCTGTAAAACCTCTTGAATTTTATTCCAGATTCGAATTTTAAAAAAATTCCAACTCTAAGTACCCATTCCTCATGTGTTAGTGTGTGCTCCTGAGAAAATGAACTGATTAGTAATAAAATTCTCCCATGTGGTCGTCGACGGCACCTCCAGTGGACCCAGAAGTATTTGTACAGCTGGGAAATGCATCGTAAGTTGCTTATCCGCAATGCATCTGCTTGTCTATGCATGAACTTTGTACCTAGCGTTACACTGACATTCTATTTTTTTAAATTCATGACCCCTACCCCCGCTCCACTTCTCCGCACACGAAAGGGTGTTCAAAAAGTTGTCTGTCTTATTCAAAAATGGATTACCTTCACACATGAAACGTATATACTATTCCACATATTTATCTTAAGGTTCAACAGACTTAGCATATATTTCTCAAGTTTCTTTAACCCTTCATAGTTGGGCCAAGAACTTTACTGCACTCCTTACGTGCGTCAACACACCACACACACACACACACACACACACACACACATATATATATTTATATAAAGTATTTTGTAATTTGCTTGAAGCATTGCATAAATTATTTTATTGTATTACATTTATTTAGTGGGCTATTGCAATTCGAAATAATAATTATTTGAGTCTAATTAATTTCAGAGTAAAAGCTTCATCGTCTGCGACTGTTTTTATTTTTATTCATTTTTATTTTTCCTGTTTTTTTTAAAGTCACAGACGATGAAGTTTTTATTTTGAAATTAATTAGACTCAAATAATTATTATTTCGCAATGCAGTAGCCCTCTAAATTAATACAATACAATAATATATATATATATATATATATATATATATATATATATATATGTATATATATATATATATATATAGAGAGAGAGAGAGATAGATAGATAGATAGATAGACGTTTTTTTTTCAGGAATGCATGTTAAAAAACAGATAAGGAAGAATGTATAAAATCTTTAAAAGGATTTTCTTGTTTACGAATGAGGGAGGTAAAAGAATGCACCACATGCCTGTTTCGAACTGATTTAATCATCCATCTGCCAATAACACTTCTACATTATATATATATATATATATATATATATATATATATATATATATATATATATATATATATATATCATGAGTGAATGTAATGTTCGATTTTTGAGTATATATTATGCTCGAAGTAATATTCTTATTATCTTTCACCCCAACGCACCCACCCACATATGAAAGGGTGCTCAAAATGTTCTTGGTCCTACGGAGGAATGGTCGACCTTGTGGGATGAAACGCACATACTATTCCACATATTCATTTTGGGGTTCAACAGACTTGCCACATCGTTTCTCAGGTTTCTTTGATCCTTCCTTCATGGTTGGGCCGAGAACTTTACTGCCCTCCTCACGCATGTGAACACACACACACACACACACACACACACACACACACACACACACACACATATATATATATATATATATTTATATATATATATATATATATATATATTTATATATATATATATATATATATATATTTATATATATATATATATATTCGGTGAGCATTCTTTTTTATTCATGCATGTTGGGTTAAATGAACAGATAAGGGAGAATAAAAAGAATTCTTTAAAAGATTTTTTTGTTTACGAACAAAAGAATGCATGTGCACCTGCAATTCAATGCATGAATTTTGTATCTAGTGTTACACTGACAACTGAAATTTTTATTGTTCTTACCCACCCCCAATCACACACGACTGAGTTATAAAATGTTCTTAGCTCCACAAAGAGAGGGATGACCAAGAAACAAAAAATGTCCATGCTTTTCCACATATTCATCTCGAAGTTCATTGCGTCAGGGACACTTTTCTCAAATTTGTTTAAACCTTTAAAAACTCTAAACCTTTAAAAACTTTAAGCCTTTTAAAACTTTAAACATTTAAAAACTTTAAAAACTTTAAGCCTTTAAAAGCTTTAAACCTTTAAAAACTTTAAGCTTTTAAAACTTTAAACATTTAAAAACTTTAAGCCTTTTAAAACTTTAAACATTTAAAACTTTAAGCCTTTTAAAACTTAAACATTTAAAAATTTTAAAAACTTTAAGCCTTTAAAAACTCTAAACCTTTAAAAACTTTAAGCCTTTTAAAACTTTAAACATTAAAAACTTTAAAAACTTTAAGCCTTTAAAAGCTTTAAACCTTTAAAAACTTAAAAGAAACAAACAAATAATCAAAAAGACTCAGGGAGGGGTCCCCGTGCCGAAATAGCTAAAGTGGTGGATAGCGGCCTTGAAATCAGTGGGTTCGAACTCTAGTCACGCTATTACGTTCACCTTCGGACTATTACTCTTGGGAAAGATATTAGACCCCTAAATCAATCCTTCAGTTAGAGGCTTAAAGTATCACTGCTATTCTTCTACAAAGATGGCTTTGGCATTGAAGGACCCATGAATGTGTATATGCCATTAAACTGAGAAATCGACCCCTATCCCCCAAAAAAAACAAAGCAAAAACATGTAAATACCTACTTGGTTTTAGCCCTGTCGGCTGGGGCTGTAGAATACACCGACTGCATCTCTGCAGTATGGCAATACTCTTCCAACGAGTGTCCTGGATAAGACAACAATCTGACGGTGAACCTCCAGTAATCCTGGAATTTTGGGGGATGCAGAATACCCATTTATTGCCATCACTTCCAGCCCCTCTGTGGCCCGGAGTGATAGCACCTACCTATGGTTCAAATAGAACTGTTTGACATTTAAACTGTTCACTTCGACTTTTAAACTGAGCGCAAAGAAATGACTTATAACAAACTGAATGGCTTGAAATAGAACTGTTTAATCATTTAACTGTGTGTAAAATATGACTGATGTTTAATTGAATTGTTAGTGACACATAACGATATTTGAAAAAATTTAACCGTGTGCAAAAAAATCATTAATAGTAAATAGAATTATAAGTATTTGATAGAAATGAGTGACACCATTTAATTGTGTGCAGAAAAAAATGAGCACAGGTTCGTTTAAAAAAGTTATTAACAAAATATGTTTATATATCATATATATGTATAAAAAGGATTTAGCATTAAGTAACTTACAATGGTTGATATGCCATCAAACCAAACCAAACCTACTTGAAAGAGCCGAAAACCTTTCTGTACTTTTTGTAAAAAGCTCTCTGAAACTGGTAGACAAATTCACCTACCTCGGAAGCAGCGTCTCGTCAACCGAAAAACAGATCTACACATGGCTAACGAAGGCATGGACAGCTATCAATAGGCTTTCGATCATATGGAAATCAAACCTGACCGATAAAATGAAACGCAGTTTCATCCAGTCAGCGGTCGTGTCGATACTGCTATATGGATGCACTACTTGGACGCTAACTAAACGGTTGGAGAAGAATCTAGACGGCAATTACACAAGAATGTTGCGAGCAATACTGAACAAGTCCTGGCAGCAACACCCCACAAGGCACCAACTATACGGCCACCTGCCTCCTATCTCGAAAACTATCCAAGCTAGACGAACCAGACATGCAGGACATTGCTGGAGAAGCAAGGACGAGCTCATAAGTGACGTACTCCTATGGACCCTCGCATATGGCCAAGCAAAAGCAGGACGACCAGCTCGAACATACATACAGCAGTTAGGTGAGGATACGGGATGTAGCCCTGAAGATCTGCCAGAGGTGATGAATGATAAGGAGAAGTGGCAAGAGAGGGTCAGGGATATCTGTGCTAGCGGCACGACATGATGATGATGATGAAAACAAATACATTGAGTTAATCAACAATGGAAAGATATCAATACTTTTAAGATACGAAATTGTTTCTTTCGTGAAAACAATGAATATTATTGTTTTAACAGAGACAATCTTAACCCTTAGAATTTGAATTGCCTTCATTTGTGCCTCTAACTTTAAGTAAATATACAAAGGCAGCCTGATTTCTGTAGAAGTTACCCCCACCCTGGTATAGTAAAAGCCATAAGGAATTCACCATTGCATTGGGGTTCCAACGAGCATCCAGTTGGCAGACAACGGAACAAGCCATAACTAAGTACAGTTATTTCTACAATTTCCAGCTGAGAAATGCCTATTTCAACATCGCTATTGCCTAGTAGCAATACAGTCATTCAGGTTGCTAAATAACAGATTATAAAATTTTGTCCTTCAGCTAAGTTTTTCCTCAAAGGACCCCCAGATCGCACACGGTCATGGGGAGTCCAGAGTTCTTAGGGTTACGCACACCACACTTTGTAGACTCAATACTTTCTCTTCATTACAACTTTCCATTGTTTGGTATAATGAATAAAATAGATGTGGCTAGATGACTCAAATCATATTGTGTTTGTTTTTAAAAGGAGATATATCGGGCGCTGAGTTTATTTAAAATCGTACAAGCCACAGATAAACGTAACAAACAAACAAACAAACAAAAAAAAAAAACACAAAAAAAAACAAACAAAACAAAAACAAGCAAACAAAAAAGTAAATTTCAAAATACACTGCACTCGTCTATCCAACTCCTGATCGCTTGAATATACAGTGTTCGGGCTTCCGGAAAAGAAAAACGTATTTCCGCGTAGCCCCCACCCTCAAAAAGAAAAAAAATCTAAAGTAATTTAAAAGATGATACTATCGTCTACTGGCCTCCAACCATATTAAGGCTAAAAACTTGAGTTTATTAAATTTCATGAAAAAATCTAACTTTATTACATAAATTAAACCTTCCTTTTATCTCTATCAAGAAATTCTTCTCTTTCTATTTTATCATCTATTAAAATCTGCATGCTTCTACAACTTGTCTAGCCATCATTTTGATACTAATATACACAGACATGCTTGTATATATCTATATATATACGCTGTGTACATACATATACGCTTGCGGCGTAACAGCTATCGTCATAGAAAATGGACTCAATAACAGAGAGTTCAAAATCTTCATATGACTGTTTGCGATTCTCTTCGCTCTTTTGAACTTGTGAAAGACATGCATCCGTTCCTGTGCGTAAACAGTAGGGCAAATTCGGCCTTTTAGTAACCGGTAAAAAAGGAGGAAAACACTGAATTCAAACCAACTGTAAGTAAACTTGGTGACCGGAGTCGAGGGTGGCCCTATGGCTCTCTTTTCAATGGCTACTACACTGAGGTGTAGGAGAGGGCGCAACTCCTTTCCCTGGATTGCTCCACTTCACCCTTGATATGTACCAAATAATTTCGAGTGTTAAGCAAGGAGGAATCAAGTGCCATTTTTTGAGTCTTTACTATGACTCGACCTAGGATTGAACCCCGATCTCCCGAGTTATTGGCGAAAATTGACCTTGTATCATATCCTGTCCGTATTGGAGGGATTGGGTGAATATATATGCTACCTATGCTCACACACACCTCTACAGATACACTGGAACCCATATGCATATATATACATATACGCTACGTGTATAGTCGTATAGGCACTTGCACCTACTCGCGTATACATTGCTGTACCTAAATATGAACACCTGCTCTGTTGATGAGGCTTACAATACACTGAAGGGTAAGACCCCCCCAAAAAAAAGAATGTACTGTGTATAACTCTAAACATTACCGGATAGTGGGATTCAATTTTGGAGATCTGGGACATATGGGTAACTCTACAGTACCTTTACTCCCATGTCCACTCTAACCTAGAGTGATAATACATAGTGAGGTCCCATCAATGAGTCAAATAGATTTATTTAAAAATGTATCGTATCGATAGGACAAAGAGCAAAAAACAAAAACAAAAACAAACAAAAAAATTCTCAAAAAGCAATTGCTCAAAAATGTAAAAATGAATGTATAATCAATGCGAGTCTCTGTCTTGTAGGCATAAAATAATCCTGCAGAGGTTGACATGCCGTTAAAATCAATAAAAACATGTGCATCCCCATTGAGAGAAGAACATATTACAAAGAGATAGGCAACTTTAGATTTTTGAGTGAAAATTATACAAGTACATATATTGACAATGTGAGGGAAAAAAAGATTGAAACCAAATAGGTTAGAAGATATCAGACGCTTTAGGAAAGGAGCCTGGTTTTCCTAAGGGAAAACTTTTCGACACATTGTGAAGATATATCGATATTTGGTAGCATGACTTGAGAAGAATGATCTATATGCAACGGACTTAGTGGCGAGGGGCTAAGCATATGTAATTCTTATGTCTTTCTGGTCAGCTTCCAGAATTATGAGCAAGACCCTCCAAAATCATCAATACTTTTCAGTGGAACATTGATTTCTATACAAATCTTATCATTAATATTACACATACAAAAGATATATGAATATAATTTGTTTATTGCTAGGAACAAAACAGAGCAACTTAACGATTAAATCAAGTTTTATGTTTGTTGAAAATATCTCAAATACTATTAAATTTCTGCATCTGTTTGTAACCGAATTACTGGAAAAGCAAAAAAAATTATTATGAATTTTTTTTATGATAAGGTACCCCCAGCAATGAAAGCGAAATTGGTTTCGAGTCAATTTAATAATTGGGAGCCGAGTTATTGACAGTTTTGGGGTATGCCAATTTGAAAAAAAATTCATATATATTTCAACGATTATCTCCTTTGTCTTTCATTCTCTCGAAATCAAATTAAAACCGAAACAAGTAAGTAGTACATTAATGCTGCATTGTTAAAGAAAAAGCAGAAAAAACAAAACAAAATAAAACAAACAAACAAACCAGCAGAGAAAACAATAAAGAACAAAACAAAACCAAAAACGAAAAACAAAAAAAAAACAAAACAAAAACATGGAAAATCGGGCGAAAATGAACAGAGAAAATGACATAACATTTCCTTTTTTTGTAAATAAAAAAGTTGGAGACAATAGCCGAGGGCGATCCGATGGTTCATTTTTCAATAGCCATAACATCAAGGTGTAGGGGAGGGCGATAATCCTTTCTGTCGATTACTCCATTTTACCCTTGAAACGTACCTTATAACGCTGAGTGTTAAGCAAGGAGGTATCAAATACCATTTTTTGAGTCTTTGGTATGACTCGACCTTGGAGTGAACCCCGGTCTCCCAGGCCACTGTTCTACTCTACTCACTAGGCCAATCGGCCGGTATTTTAAAAAAATGGCCCCTAAGAAATGACAGTTATTAATATTCCCGTTTTTCATATTTTATGTTTATGCGAAAAAATCGTGGGGAATTAAATGAATCTTTTTAAGTCTTTGTTTTTTGAAAACCGCCTATAATTTTAGAAATTGCTTGTATTCTGTATTTTAAATAATCGCATAATTTTCTTAACATCATCATCATCATCATCATCATCAAATCGCACTGATAGCACGGAGTTCCCTGACTCTCTTTCGCCTTCCGTCCCTATCATCTATCGCTACTGGAAGGTCTTGCAAACTGCATCCAGTGTCCGCACAATGCTGATGTATGTAAGTCCATTTTGATCAGCCAACACTGGCATGTCCATGTGTAATCAGATAGGAGGTCTTGACATTAACTGATTTTATTTTCTTAAGTATTGAATCAATTGTTAGTTAATTACGTTTGCGGAACTTAGTCAGTCATAAGAAATATTTTTGATGGGTTTTCATTTTAGAAAAACTTTGTGGAAACATATTTTTAAAAGTCTTTTACCCCTCACGTCCTAATTTAGAATGATAGTATCAATCAGAAGAAAGTCTTTTGATTTTTATCAAATTCATTAAATTTTTTGAATTTCAAAGAAAAAAAAATGCATGAGAAAATTTGTTATATTTCTTATCATCATCATCATCATCATATCGTGCTGGCAGCACGGATATCCCTGATCCTCTCTCGCCACTCCTCCCTATCGTTCATCGCCCTAGGCAGGTCTTCAGGACAACAACCTGTATCCTCACATAGCTGCTGAATGTACGTTCGTGCTGGTCGTCCTGCTTTTGCGCGGCCGTGTGTGGGGATCCATAAGAGTACATCTCTTATGAGTTCATCTCTGCTTCTCCAGCAATGTCCTGCATGTCTGGTTCGCCTAACTTGAATAGTTTTCATGATAGGGGGCAGGTGGCCGTACAGTTGGTGTCTTGTGGGGTGTTGCTGCCAGGACTTGTTCAGGATTGCACGCAGCATTCTTGTGTAATTGCCATCTAGTTTCTTCTCCAGCCGTTTTGTTAGCGTCCATGTAGTGCATCCATATAGCAGTATCGATGTGACCGCTGCCTGAAAGAAACTGCGTTTCATTTTATCGGTTAGGTCTGATTTCTATATAGTCGATAGCCTATTGATAGCTGTCCATGCTTTCGTTAACCTCGTTTCGATGTCCTTTTCGGTTGATTCGACGCTGCTTCCTAGGTACGTGAATTTGTCTACTAGTTTAAGAGGGGTTCCTTTTAGAGTGGAGATGTCCCCCGTTTGGTTATAGCACATATATTCCGTTTTGTGTGCATTAACATGGAGGCCTATGCTTGCTGCTGCTCGTTCCAAACTATGCAGAAGTGTTTCGGCTTGGTCAGGTGTATTTGCCAGTATCGCTATGTCATCGGCGTAGTCGGCGTCGGTAATTGTTGTTGCGGGGTATCTTCTGCTTCTTTTCTTCGTCTTATAAAGACCTCAAAGAATTTAAATCAAAAAAGATTTTGAACAACGACAGCCCTTCTTATTGAAAATTTGCCTTGAATCGTAAAATGAAAACTACATTAAAAGTAAAGCGCTTTTTTTTTCTAATTTGGAAAGCATTACGTTTTTATTGTAGAAATAAACTTTGTAAAAATATTTATATATGAAAAGTTTGTTGCCTCTGATTTCATTTAATCTTTTTTTTTTTTTATCCATTCCTAATTAAAAAATTAAACAAAATTAATCAATTAATTAATCAAACAATCGGATTAATTTAGAAGAAATATATTTTAGAATACATTTCTTTATATACTATTGTTAAATATGATGTTACTATTTCCCCCCGGACAATGCAAGGTAGCCTTTCTTGTATACTGTTAAAAATTTTATATTTTAGTTATGATCTTATTGATAAATCAGCAAGTTTAGATCCGGATTCACACACACAGACACACACACACACACACACACACACACACACACACACACACACACACACACATATATATATATATATATTAAGTTAGAAATAATCATGACACGAAAATCCGGCACACACCTACACGTGACATACGGAACACTGAACGGCTGTTTCGACCTTATTAGGTCTCATCAGCAGTGCACACCGTGACCACTGGAGATCGAACCAACTTAATATTTCTAACTTGATATATCAATTCCCTGCTTCTCCAGCAGTGTCCGGCGAGAGAGGGTCAGGGATATCCGTGCTACCAGCGCCATATGATGATGATGATGATGATATCAATTCCTCCATATATGTATATATATATATGTATATATAAATGGAGGAATTGATATATATATATATATATATGTGTGTGTGTGTGTGTGTGTGTATGTATATATATATAGAGAGAGAGAGAGAGAGAGAGACAGACAGAGAGAGACAGAGAGGACCCAATCAAGTGCTACCACTCCGGACCAGAGTGGAACTGGGAGCAATGCAATAAAGGGGTACTCTTCATTCTTCAAAGCGCTAGCATTACTGGAGCTTCACCATCAGATTGTTTCACGTCATTATCAGGACACTTGTTCGAGAACTCTTACCCGTCTGCAGAGATCCAGTCGGTGTATTCTACAGCCCCAGCCGAAAGTAAGAAAGAATATAGCAAAAAAAAAAAAAAAAGGATAAAAAAGTAAAGGTGGTGCTGAAAGGTTCTTGGTCTGACAAAGAAGGCAACTATCTCTGGTGATGACGCATACATGATATTCCACTTATTCATTCTTTGTGGGACTTAGAATACGCAGACTGTATTACCCGCAGAGAGGTAAGAACGTTCACAAAAAACAAAAAAACAAAAAAAAAAAAAAACAAAGATTATCCTAAGTATGACGATAAACTGAATTTGATAGCGAGGCTTGAATTACTCCCAGGTCCACACAAACCTGTTAGAGTTCTACTTATGGTTCGAATAGAGCTGTTTAAAAATCATTACCATTACATAGGAATACTTAATACGATATAACTAAATTATTTGAGTTATTTTTAACAAAGGGTTCTTCTTCTTCTTCTTCTTCTTCTTCTTCTTCTTATTATTATTATTATTATTATTATTATTATTATTATTATTATTAATTTCTTAAAATCATACAACGACAGGCAAATAAATTACTATTATCAGATAATTACTCGAAACAATTTGATTATTAGTATTAGATAGGAATACTTGAAACCATTTAAATGTGTCCAAATTATTTGTATTATATAGGAATACTTGATGTAATACTGTATAACAACTTTTAAGAAACAGCTACATAAAAACTGTAAATGTAAATGTACATGTACAACGAATGCGATTCTCTAACCTCTTGCCATAGAAATAAGCCTAGACGAATTGAAATGCCATTAAAATGAAGCAATCAAGCATATTCATTCTGCAGTTGAACACTTTTAGCAAATTATTTATAAGTTTCTTTACCCATACCTAAAAGAATCAATATAAATTATTAAAAAAAGAAAAACAAAACAGAAAATAACAACAGCAGCAAACACACACACACACACACACACACACACACACACACACACACACACACACACACACACACACACACACAAAAGAAAAACAAAGCAAAACAAAACTAAAAAACAAAACAAAAGGGTTGCGTTCTTTTTGGAGGAATTGAGAACTCTTCAGCACCCCCTCGAAGAGAAAACAAAATGTTTTATTCTGCCTTGAATGTCTATTGATATACAAAAAAAAAAAAAAAAAAAAAAAAACAAGAAAAAGTGATAAAGAGAAAAAAAAGAAAGGAAAGAAAATGAAGAAATATAGAAGGAAGAAAGATCAAAGAATAAAAAGAAAGAAAGAAAGAAAGAAAGAAAGGTAGGCGGAGGGGACGAAAAAGAAAAGTAAGGAAAATTGATCTTGTTTGTTTTTTTTCTCTGAAGGCATATCAACCTACGTAGGTTATTAAATATGAAAGCCATCGTCATAAAAAAGTAAAAAAACAAACAGCATTTAATCCATAGTTAGAGGAATAAGGGGTTTCATATCTTTCCCTCGGGTATTAGTCCGAAAGTGGACGTAATAGCGCGCCTGGAGTCGGAAAATTGAATATAAATAAAAATGAACAAAAATGAAAGGAGCTTCTTTTTAATTACTCATAATGCAGGTATAACAAGGAGTTTTAAAGGTTTCGCCTTCAGATAATAAGAAAATCACTTCCATATTCTAACCTTGCGAAAAACCATTTTCTCTAGCAATTAATCTCCAGATTTCAAAATCTGTCATACGCAAATGGCGCAAGTATGTAAGATTAACATAGGAGCAAGAAAACAATATAAATCAAGCATATTAGTATTCACGAACCGTAATACATGAAAATGCAGAATTTCCATTAATACTCGTGTACAAGTCGATCTCGTGTATAGGTTGACCTTTGTGTTATGGTAATGCAATAATCATTTTTTGTAGCCAAGAGTTGTTTCAATTCAAACTTAACACAAATTATTTCTCGTGTATAGGTCGATTCTTGATTTATCAAAATGAAATGATTAATTTATGAAAGTTATCTTAAACGGTCTGAGTTAAGTCTGTTCCTTTCCACTTTATTTCAATTTCAACCATACAAAAATATTACTCGAGTATAGGTCGACCCTTGTTTTAGGGTAATTTATTGAATTAAGAGTTGGGCATTGTATATTCAATTCTGTTTCATTTTCAACTTTACAAAATTATAACTCATGTTGTTACGAAATAGTTCCACTATCCTCAGCACTCTGGATAGCCGATGTATTGAGCATTTAGAAAGGAAGTGTCCCTGTTGCGTAATGGCTAACGAGCTACACAGTGACATAGTAGTAAGTTCGATCCCCAGTGATGCTATTATCCTTGGCAAAGATATGAACCTTCTTATCTCCCAAGTTATGAGTTAGATTGTTACCATTCGGGCCACTGGACTAATGAGTAGAGTGTTGGCCAATGGTCCGAGAGACCGGGGTTCAATCCCAGGTTGAGTCATACCAAAGGCTGAAAAAATGGTACTTGATGCCGCCTTGCTTAGCACTCAGCATTATCATATTTACACAACTCTTCCGCTCGGGCAGGATATGACACAAGGTCAATTTTTTAGCGGAGTTTAACAGGTTTTCAGTCAGAGTTTTCCTTCTCCTAGACTAGTTGCCTCACCAAGGCTGAAGAACCTAGTCTGCCATACTATTTACCCATAGCTGGAGGGAGAATAATTGGATTCATACCTTTCCCAAGGGTATTAGTGCTATGTGAAATGCAATCAGTCCAGGATTTGAACTCGTGTCGCCGTGTCCAATTCCTGCAACGATAACCATTACACCACGGGTGAGGACCATGGGTAAAATGGAGTAATCCAGGGAAAGGAGTAGTGCCCTGCCCTACACCTCGGTGTAGTAGCTATTGAAAAGGGATCCTTCGAGTCACTCTCGACAAAGGTCGCCAACAACTTTAAGAATGGCTTAAGCATCAAGTAACCCATGAAGTTTAATATGCGATTAAACAAACTAAACCAAACGAAACCAAACATCTGAGAGGTATGATTGACAGGTGACGGATCAAAGGTCTTAACTGTTAAAGTCTGGAAAAGTAAAAATTACATGAGTGTTCGATCGTTCACTTGAGACAATCATGTAGGATTCGAGATTTATATATATATATATGTGTGTGTGTGTGTGTGTTATTATATTAAACCCTCATCAGGACAATGTTCTCAAGTAATGTACCTTCTAAGTCATTTTAGAATATAAGGTAACTATGGGGAAAATCGTAGAATTGTATTATCGTTTGTAGCCTTCTGTTTCAAAACGATTTGATTTGTTTTCTTTGTTTAATGGCATATCAACCTTTGTAGGTTATTTAATGCCAAAGCCATTCTCCTAGAAGAACAGTAGTGGTACTATTTAACCCATAGCTGGGAGGATAAGGGGGTTCATACCTTTCCCAAGGGTATTTGCTTGAAAGTGAACGTAATAGCGCGACTGGAGTACGAACTCGCTTACAACGATTTGGCAGTCCATCGCTTTAACCATTACACCACGAGGACACCCCCTGTTTCAAAACGAGGTGGCTATTTATTCTAAAGAGTAACGTATTTGCTAAAAGTAAAAATTACATTACGCTTTAGAATAAATTTCGAACACGAATTACGTCACATAGATTTGAAACAGAACACTACTCGAACTTTCTCGAAACCTATGTATGGCACTAGACCTTGGTGTCTAGTTCAAGCCATAACCCGGCATACGTGCCCGGACCCACATTTGGGTTCGTGAAACTGCTTGCCTCATCAGGCTCACATTGCACCAAGTGAGCCGATGAGCAGCATAGACCAGCAGGGTTCGAGTCTCGGCTCGTTCCCGACCTTCCCCTCCCCTTTATCCCCACTTTCATCGGCCTTCGGGCTTTTGACTGTGTGTCAAGTCGTGTCTGGTGGGAGGCAGCGACAAATAAACAAATAAACAGAACACTACTCATGGTGATAGAATACTAAGATTTTTTCTCATTTTTTCCGTTTTATTTCCAATTGAATATAATTTCAGGACATACAACATTATATGTTAACTTTGTTTAATATAAAAAAAACCCTCAAAAAACAAATTCAACTATAAGCAAAATCATTTTCTGAATGTAGGAATAATTTGTAAAGTTTGGTCGGTAACGAAATAATAGTTTATAAGGTTTGTTTGATTTAAAAAAAGGAATAGATTATTAAATTTGCTTGATATCCAACCAGTATTTTATAAGTTTTTCTTCGTTATCAAGGACAATGCATATCAAAAAATGCACATTTTTTTGTTCGTTGTTTTTTTTTATTTCATTATTTATTTAATTGTATTGCGCGTTGGTACAAAACATAAAATTTGTTGTGAGGTGAAAGGTTAACACTGGTTAGGGGCCAATCAAGCTGATATTTGACGAACGTCGCACCAGACGGACGAGTGTGGTACAAAGCCTTTTCTAGGTGGGTTCGGGCGCAGGGCTGTGACCCAGACGCGTCCGGCGGCCCCCCAAATACCTAGGGCCCCGTCGGCATTCCCCTTAGGCGCCTGGCGATAAACCTAACCTGGGGGGGGGGGGCGGCCGCCTGAGGCTCGAAGAAAATAACTGTCCGTTACAAATGCCAGACAGTACACTGAAAAGCCTCTGCACGAAGCAGTGGTTAGCTTCTAATATTTGTCACTGCCTTCCACCAGACGGGACTTGACACAAGGTCAATGACCCGAAGGTCGATTATTGTGGGATTAGGGGAGAAGAAGGTTGGGCACGAGCCGAGTCTCGAGCCCTGCTGAACTATGCCGGTCATCGGCCCACTTGGTGCAATGTGGGCCTGATGAGCCAAGCTGGTCATGGACCCAAATCTGCGTCCGGGCACGTATGCCTGATTATAGCTTAAACTGGACAGCCAGGTCCAGTGCTATACAAGGGTGACAAAGGTGTCTATAATGCACCTCGCCCCCACCCCCAAAGTAGTCATTTCAGCCTCAAGTCTGCCATGGAGCAATTGACCGCCCAGCAAGAATGCCTGACAATCTGCCGAAAAACCTCTGTAGTTAACCAAGAGGGACGAGGGTAGCACAAGGCCTTTTTTAAGTGGGTCCGATGCAGGGCCGTGACCCAGACGCGACCGGCGGCTCCAAAAATGCCTCAGGTACTGTCGAAATTCCTCTAAAAGGGGCGCCTCAGGCGCCAGGCAATAAACCTAACTCCCTCCAAAAAGGGTTAAAGCTTGTGGGGACAGTCCCTTGAGGCTCGAGGAAATTAACTACCCGGGACGAATGCCAGACAGTCCGCTGAAAAGCCTCTGCACGAAGCCGTGGTTAATCAAGCTGGTATTTGTCATACGCCCCACCAAGCGTAAAAGTGTGGCAAAGGCCTTTTTTAGGTGGTTCCGGGCGTAGGACCGAAGCCCACACGCGTCCGGCGGCCCCCAAAATACTTCGAGCCCCGTTGGTAGTCGCCTGAAAAAGGGGTGCCTCAGGCGCCAGACCATAAACCTAACCCCTCCCACGAGGGTTAAAACCTGCAGGGACGGCCCCTTGATGCTTGAGGAAATTAACCATCCGACACGAATGGCAGACAGTCTGCTGAAATGTCTCTGCGCGAAGCAGGGGTTGACCAAGCTTCCCCAGTTATTCTTAGTGAAAGATTTATATAGGCTCTCTCTAACACTTATGCTGATTAGGCAGATTAATTAGCCAGTATCACTACATCTCCCTGAAACGTATAGGTTTTATGCCTCAAGTAGGTCAAGTGATTGTTTCATTTTCGCGATTATTTTGCTCTCCTTGTCTCTCTCCCGTATTTCTTTCTCAGTGAGATTTCGATTTGTCCCGCATTAAGCCGCAACCAGAGTTGTCTTCTTGCATTATTTGATCTTCATCATTTTCAAATTTATTTTGCTTCACCTGATCATATATCATTTCGTCTTCTGACGTTTCATTCTGTAAAGTTTGTTATAATAAATCATTATCGGAAGGAATCATAGAGATTTCTTTATTTTGCTCTTCATATTCACCCTGGGGTCTTATTTGATCTGCATGGGCTAATACACTGTCCCCCTTTTCTCTGTTTATTATAGTTGCATTGTGGCCTTTTTGCATGATAAATTCTACCCTTTCTGGATTTGATCCTTTGTTCTTTTTGTACCACATTTTTTCATTTGTGGAATACGACATTGTTAGTGGAGCTCTAATTTGTCTTCCCATTAAAACTGATGAGCTTTCTAGTCTTCCAGTGTGTCGTATTGTGCAATAGCTTAAAAGTAGCCTTGGTAGAAAAACGTCTATTTTTTCTTTTTGCTGAAAACATGCTTTTAGTCCCGTTTTTACGGTCTGCATCATTCTTTCCGCTCACCCATTCGATTGAGGGTGATATGGCTGTGTCTTATACGGTTTACACACTATTTTTTTCAACCATAAACTAAGATCTTTGTTACGAAATTCTGGTGCATTGTCTGATACTAGGGTTTTTGGTATGCCGTTTTTGGAAAATATGACCCGTAGAATCTGTTTTATCGTAGAACTTTTCTTATCCGGCACGCGGGTTACTTCTGGTCAACCTGAAAAAGAGTCTACTTGTATTAATAAGAGTCCCTCTCCAGTTATGTATGCTTGATCCATATGCACACAACTCCATGGCTCCACTTCTTTGGGCCATGAATGTTATCTGTGTAAAATTTCTTAATTCTTTATATTTTTGCATCTTTTTATATATTCTTCGACATCTTGTGAATAACCTGGCTACCATGCTTCTAATTTTATCCTTTTTTTGTGCGACCGCTACTCCAATGTTTGTGTATATCATAATGTACACTTTTTTATCACCAGTTTTCTCTGTGTTTTGGGGGAATTATCTGATCCCCATTACAAATCATTCCATGCCCTATCATTAATTTATGTTTTATTTCTTTGTAGGGCCTTTCCGCCCTGGAACAATTTCCCCGTACGTTTATTCTCGATGTTATCCTACTTAGTACTAGATCATGTCAAGTTTCCGCATCCATTCTATCAAAAGATAAAACATCAATCTCTACCCAATGTAAAAATGTATCTTCAAATTCTTTTTTATCTTTTGATTCCATGTAAAATCGCAATCTTGATAGTGCATCTACGTGTGGAATTGAATTTTCTTTGACATATTCTATATCAAAGTCAAATGCCATTAATCTTATTGCCCATCATAGTATCAGCGATGTCGTGACTTTGGGTAATTCTTTTCTTGGATTGAATATAAAATCTAATAGTCTATGATCACTTCTCAAAAGAAATTTTTTTCCAGTTAAAAATTGTCAGGCTCTAGTGGCTCTCCACACAACAGCCAATGTTTCTTTCTCTATATTTGAATAACTAAATTTAGTGATCGTTAGCCTTCTTGATAAAGAAATTATCGGAAATTCTTCTTGTGATAATATTCCAGATATTGAATGTTCGGTTGCATCTGTGGTCAACGTAATGTCCTTTTTTGAATCAAAATTTTTCACTATTGGTTTCTTTGCTATAATTACTTTTGTTCCTCTGACCAGAAAAGTTCAACATTCTTTTTCCTTAAATTTGGTACATATCACCTGTGGAAATTCACCAATCCCCAAAAAGATTCAATTTTTTTTATATTTGTAGGTGTAGCTATTTTTAGTATTTTTCTATCAAGGCTTGGTCTGGTGATATACCTTCTTTTGAAATGGAATAACCTAAAAATGATATTTTACGACAATTGTTTACGATTTTTTAAATTTATTATCATTCCAGCGTTTCTTTATCTTTTCAAAACTGTGTCGGTTTTTTTAATTCATTTTCATTAGTAGCTTCTATGCATATATCATCTTGGTAAGAAACCATATTTTTTTTTATCTTCTCCTAAAACCAGTTCGATAGCTCTTTGAAATATGACGCTTGCTGTTTTTATTCAATATGGCATCCTTTTCCATTTTAGTAACCCTATTGGCGTATTTATCGTCGTTACTTCTTTGAAGTTAGTGTCTATTGGTATTTGGTGGTATGCCGTTTTCAAATCTATTTTTGTAAAAACGCTCATTCCTGCCAAAGCATGTAATGCAACTTCAACATTAGGTATTGGATATAAATCTGGGCAAACTTTGTGATATACATCTATTTCATAATCCTCACATATACGTATTGTTACATTGTCATCTACAGCATCATAACGACACAATAATAAAGACGTAGAAAGACTTCTTTATAAATAGAGTTGTACCTCTCCCTTTATTGTAAGGGTTCGAAAAGGTTACTCAAGGTTTGCGTGTGAGAGGGAGCTGGAGACCGAACATAAACTGTAATATTTTGATCCCCACTCTTATGGCCGGCAACGTTGTGTCTTTCTCGTTCTCCAAATGCTCAACCGGAGGCCCAGAGGCCCATTCTGCTGGGTGAGGGCTTTCTTTCCTGCATCTTATCAGCATCTTTTCTGGACCCCAACTCATCAGGGCTCCAATGGCCCCTTCGGCCTGATGTGCCTTTCCTTACCACATCTCGTCTATAACTCCGTCTCCAACTCTAACTGGAACTAACTTGACTTCTGTCTTGACTGAGTTATATAATAGTTCAACGTCCACTCAGTCGCCTACTCGATCTTTGAAATCGCATGTTTGATCGTCATCAAGCGGAAATAACTGTCATGCAGTTCACAGGTCACTCTCTTCCGGTGCATCAGTCTATGAGCGTACCATGGGAATTTTTTTTAGCTCGTCCCATTTCATCAGCCAATTTCCACCCACGCGATTTCCTCTCATAACTGCCATTAGAATGTGTCACTTCCTTCCGGTGCATCACCTTAGAATGGCATTTTTGGCCGGGTCGAAGGTCAAAATACAACAGTATGTCTTCATCTTTCTTAAAACTACAATGGGTGATGCCAACTTGCTACCCACAAAGGGGACATGTTCAAGAAGGTCCTGTTCTATTAATTTTCGTTGTTTTGCCACTTGTAATGGTAACAAATGTACTGTTAATTTTCGTGCCTCATAATAAGAGGGGGTAACCTTTTTTTTAATTTTAAACTCACTTTAAATTTTTTTAAATTTCCGGTTTTTCCATTTTTGTCTCAATAATTAATTTGGTAGAATTTATGTTAAGTACATCGTTTCCAAGAAGTCCGTAGTTCTTTTTACGAATTCTGACAATTATAGGTATTAGGTATTACTTCAAATTTATCTTCTAACTCTTAGGAACATTCAAAGTAACCAAAAATTTTTATGACCGACCCATCGAATTGGTAGAGTTGTAAACTGCTCTTTTGTAAAGTTGGCTTTCCAATGCATTCCCAGAAATTTCTTGGTATAAGCGTTACCTCATCTAAATCGAAGGTGTTGATTTTAACCTTTAGTATAATTTCTTTTTTCTTTTATTCAATTTTTTCTACATTCTTGTTTTTGTTTTTTTACTGAAAAGACTTCCATGTTGGTTTGGTTTTCTTCAATTCTTTCAACGTTTTTCTTTTTGAATTTGCGTTCTTTCTGTTTGAAAATGGTTATTTTCTAAGCAATTTGTACAAGTTTTCCTAAATGCTGGGTATTTTTCCTTTTTCATTTCTTGTTCACGTCTACAATACGAACATTTTTATAAATCTTTTTTAGTATGTAAGTATTGGCGAATATTTGTTCGTTGGGTTGACTTTTATAATGGTGGTATTTATGTATTAATTTTTATTGCTGTTTAAAGTCAATGCATGTATTTAAAGACATCTTTCCTATTTGTAGTTGTTCCATTATTTTATATCGGTGTGATGCATTGTACCTACCTTCAATTAACCTTAATTGAATCAAGTCCTCTTTAATCGTCTGTTCTCCTTGTCCAAGTTTTTCAAACTCACAATATCTATTCGTATTTCGTAGACGTCAATTTCTTGTTTAATCGATATGAACTTCGTTCTTTCTGCCACGACTGACCTTTTCTTGGGTCTCATATTTCTTCTTATGATCTGACTTATTTTTTTAAAAGTCAGGTCTTTCATTAACGCCTCACATCCAACTGAATCCAAAAAGAAATCCGTAATTTCCTTTTCTCCACACTTTCCTTGTTGTCTTTTAGCTTTTTAGTCCTTGTACTCGTTGTAAAACATCGTATCCACGCATTAACAAAATCGGAATCCTCGAGAGACAGTTGGTATCCTATCGGTGACGCGCTTGTTGTGCTGTGAAAAGTTAGCACTGGTTTGTGGCGAATCAAGATTTTCCAGTTATTCATAGTGAGAGATTTATATAGGCTCTCTCTTATACGTATGCTAATTAGGCAGACTAATTTGCCAGTACCACTACAAGATTAGATAAGATTTTAAAGAAAATTGAATAATACTGGTTATAATTTTTGTTCCCGCAGCAATCGTTTACATAGATGGACTAAAGTTTATTTGTTCTTTCAAAATACAAAGCTGAAGTGTAGGCCAAGCGTGAGAAATGACTAAATAATTTTGACTGACTGATTTATTTTAACAGTATATCAACCCGTTTTCGGTTATTTTACGCCAAGAGGTTAGGTAATTGCGTACATCATATATTTATATTTACATTTTGGCTAGTTGGTTGACTGGTTGTGTTTTATGGCATATCAACCCTTGTGAATTATCTAATGCCAAATCCTGTCTCTCTCTCTCTCTATATATATATATATACGATTTGTTGATTGGATGTGTTTTACAGTATATCAACTTTTGTAGGTTATTTAAAGCCAAATTCTTTGTATGCATATATATTAAATATATGATTTGTAAACGAATAGTTTGTAGGTAAAAATAATGAAACAAGCTAGAGCTCATTTGTTTGCACACAGTAAAATCGTTTCAAGTATTGCTAACTCAAATATTTTATTTGCACAGTTAAATGGGTCCAATTATTGTTATCCAATATTAATAATTCGTTTTAACAGTTATTTGTTTGCACACTGTTAAATAGTTTCAAGTATTGTAAACGATTAAATAGTTCTATTTAACTTACAGAGTAAACCTGAGAGTAATAGCAATGAAGATGTATTTCCCGAAAGCTCAGGAACTGGAGCCTTACCATCAGATGAAGTCTTGTATCATATCAGGACACTCGTTAGAGGTGGGCGATTCTTATCCATCTACAGAGATACAATGGGCGTATTCTATAACCCAGCCGACTGGGTTGACATTTCTCTGTAATTGCTTCTTAAGATTTTATTGTGCACAGTTATAGGATATCAAGTAGTCCTGTCAAATACAGTTAATCTACATATACATCTTTTGGCCCATAGATAGGTACTACCACTCCGATTCAGAGTGGACCTAGAGTTAATGGCAATGAAAGGGTATTTATCACTGTCTAGATTAGTGCCTATACTCAAGGCATTCACTTATCTTTTTTGCAGGGTCTTACGCCATTGCAGGCGATACAATTTGTATATTCTGAGTCCCAGTGAGAGAACGTAATAAATCAATCAATTGCAAAAAGGATAAAGAAAAAGATTGATTTGAAAAAGAACTGCTTTTAATAATCTATATCTTCCTGGATATTTAAAATGATTTACACAAAAAAGACATATATATATATATATATATATATATATGGTTGTTGGTTGATTGTTTGGGTTTTATGTCATATCAACCTTTGTAGGTTATTTAATGCCAAATCCAAACAATTTATTTCAGTACACAGTTTAAGTACAGTAATTGTCAAAAACATTTCTATTTCAAGCTATTTAGTTTATTCAAACAGTTCTAATTGAGAAAATTCAGTTTAGTATAAATATAGATTTTGTTTACACAGTTAAATGTCAAAACATTTCTATATTAAACAATTCAGTTTAGAATTAGTACAGTTTCAATGTCAAAAACAGTTTCATTTCAAACAATTCAGTTTAGCATATGTGCGCTGAATAAATGTGAGTACACAGTTTAATTCAGTTCAGCACACAGTTAAAATACACGGTTTATTTGTTAAAAACATTTCCATTTCAAGCTATTCAGTTTAATCAAACGGTTCTAATTCAAATTATTCAGTTTAGCAGAAGTATGCAGTTTAGTTCTATTTAACTCATAGATAGAACCCGATCAGGTGCTACCATTCCGGGCCAGAGTGGATCTGGGAGCAATGGCAACGAAGGAGTGCTCAGCGTTCCTCAAAGTCCCAGCATCACTGGAACCTCACCATCAGATTGTTTAGTGACATATCCAGGACACTCATTGGGGGGGATCTTACCCCTCTGCAGAGGTGGAGTCAGTGTATTCTACAGCCCCAGCCGACTGGGCAAAATATATATGGAAATGGAATACTATTTTTAAATAACTTGTTTTTTTAAGCATATATATATATATATATATATATATATATGTGTGTGTGTGTGTGTGTGTGTGTGTGTGTGTAAACATCCATTATTAGCATTAAATGTGTACGTCTCTTTCAACTGAATTTTTAGGAAAATCAGGATATTTTAGTATCAACTTTTCTATAAGTTTTATAAGGCTACAAAATAAATTGCTCTATTTCAAGTCCGTCCATTTTGTAGAAATTTAACTATCTTTTTGCTTAGATGAAACAAGGCCGTATGAATGGGGCACCCAATGAGATTCGAGTTCACTCGTGGAGGTTTGCTAATCTAGTTTACTCACCATTACTCAACCCCAGGCGACCTTTGTCCTTTTTTTGAAGATCCTCATTTCTTCTAAGAGCATGACTCTGCGTCTATCATCTTTTATTAGCAAATTGCATACAACCACAATGCTCCACTTAAAAATCAACTTTGTGTCACTTCTTACTCGTGCAGAAGGATAGATAAATACATTCATTCAACCACTATCAAAGATCACAACAATAAAGTACTCCTACATTTGCCTGGCGTCTAAAGTGAAATTGGTTTCGAGTCGGTTTGGCTCCGGGGAACCGAGTTAAGGGCGCTTTTTGTGGATTCTTAATTGGAGAATTTCTCAATCTTACACAGATCCAGAACCTTCTGCTTGGTCAAAACAAAGAAAATATACATTTGGACATGCAGAGTTATAGCCCTACCACATAGATAGATCGACAGATAGATTGATAGATAAGCAAATGTTTTGCGAATTAGGTAAAGTCACAGATAGTTGTCTCCTTCTGGATCACCCACCTTTGTATTTACAGAAGTTTCACCCTAAATGACCACCGATATGTTGTATTTCAATAAAGTTTCCAGCCAAGCTATCACTCCATTCGTTTTTCATTATAGCGTATTACTTTTAGAAGAAAGCTTTTTAAAAAAATGAATGAATAAATAAAATAAAATAGAATAAAATAAAATAATCACAAAATGGTTGGAAAATTGTCGTGGTTTAATGGTTATCAAGTTAGACTGGCAAACTATTATAACAGAGTTCGAGTCTTACTTGTAGGGCTCCATACACCCGGCCATGCGTGACAAATAAAGTTTCGTAATTAATAATGACCACAAATTTATTGAATGAATTCTCATTTACATTTTATTCATTTAGAAACAAGACGAAACTCAATTACAATATATTACTCAGATCCACTTTATAAGTAAAACTAAATAAAGAAAACAAATTGATAAAATGAATTAATTAATTTCGAAGAAATATATGAGGGAAAACAATTCTAACTGAATTGTTATATGTTATGTTGTTTCCTTCGCCCAGGTAACGCTGAATTGCCCTTCTGGTAAAATATAAACATTGATGTAAATTTTAAAAGAAGCAAAATAAAATAGGAAAATAAAACTGTAAATGAATAGATTAATTAATGAATCTTGCTAATCAAACACATGGCAAAAAGGTGCTAAAATTTCAATTACAAGTGTAAATTTTTAGTACTGGCGGGCTTACGTTCGACTTGCATAAAGGACATTGCATTAAACAGTAGAGTACCTTAGAGTACCCCAGGCACACCCATAAATGCGGAGAGTGGGGAAAGAAGCTGTTTAATGTAATGTTTTTTTTCTATGCACGTCAGAAAACGCCGATTTAAAGTAATATATTTATGCAGGCCAAATGCCAGCGCTGAATTCAGGCAAATCACAGGAAAATAAAAATAGACATTTTCCCATCAGAATGAAGAGGTTTGCTGAACCGAATCTTTGGCATTCTATTTCCCGCCAGTTTCCAATAAGACGGATATAAAATAACGGTGTAGTTTATTGGGATGCGGAAGATTCATTTTAGACTTTGCTTACTGCCGAGTGTTAATACTTTCACTGCCATATGTGATTATAGTCAAATTCCAAGCAGCACGCAAATATAATTTGGTTTGGTTTGGTTAGATGGTTTTACAGCATGTCAAACTTCGGTGGGTTATTTAATGCTGAACTCTGTATTTTCTCTGGAAATTGTATGGTTTCAAATAACTTATCATAATCATTTACAAAGATGGCTCAGTAGGCTGGGGCTGCAGAATACAACGACTGCATCTCTGCAGGCGGGTAAGACTCCTCCAACGAGTGTCCCCGATTGAACATTTAACAATCAGATGGTGAGGCTCCAGTAATGCTGGAGCATTGGGGAATGCAGAGTACCCCTTCAATGCCATCACTACCAGATCCACTCTGTCCCGGAGCGGTAGCACCTGATTGGGTTCTCTCTATGGGTCAAATAGAACTAAACTGTGTACTTATGCAAAAATGGATTGATTGAAACAGAATTGTTTATTTATATGTATAAAATGGATTTGGCTTTTAATAACCAATAATGGTTTATATGCCAAATCATATATATATATATATATATATATATATATATATATAATTTGGTTTGGTTAGGTTTTATGGTATATCAACCACTGTAGGTTATTTAATTCCAAATCGTGTTATATATATATATATATATATATATATATATATATATATATATATATGTGTGTGTGTGTGATTCGGTCGGGTTAGGTTTAATGGATATCAACCTTTGTAGATTATTTAATGCCAAATCCACTTTATACTTATATACATATTTTTAAAATGTATATGATTTGTAAACCAATTTTGTTGATAATATTTTTAAACGAGCCGGAGCTCATTTCTTTTTTGCACACTGTTAAGTTTATTTACTCATTAAACAGATCAAACTGTTCAATTTCTAACAATTCAATTTAGCATAAGTCATTTGTTTCCACACAATTTAAATGTCAAACAGTTCTATTTGACCCATAAATAGGATCAGGTACTACTACTTCGGCTCAGAGTGGACCTGGAAGCGATGGCAATTAAGTGGTACTCCACATTCCCCAAAGATCCAAGACTATTTTCCTTCAGTTATGAGTAAATAGTTGGGCAGACAGTGCTCTTTGACCTCGGTCAATTTAAACCGATCAAGGAGAAGGAAAACTTCGAATTAAAACCAGTTTAATTTCGCTTAAGAAATTGACCACGTATCGCAACCTGCTCGTTTAGTGGGTTGGGTTGATATATATATAAGCGAATGACTACCGGGGTGCGAGTTCAATCTGTATTCCAATGCTAAACATGATACGCTTTATCTAGTACTCCGCGTCCGGGCTTGCAGAGGTCACAATTGAAAAGTATCACTCACCCGAGGTGGAAGTGAGGGTGGAGTGTTCTTTGAAGCTCAGTTTATACATATCACGGATTTCGTGATCCGGTCTCTTTTTTCTTTTAGTGGCTGGGGTGTGGACACAGAACAAGGAACCAAAGGTCAGAGAAGAACAATGCTTTCACAGCCTCACAGACTAAACGGAGAGAATAAAACCACGAGTATTCCTAACACTAAAAAATCGAGTTGTGTTTTTTTATGTTTCTCTTCCAAGCCTACAAATAGCCTCACCGACATTGCATCCGCCGATGATTTCGCTACAGACGTTTGCTGATTACGCCACTAAAATATTATTAAGCTGGTTTGGTTAGTTGGTTTTATGGCAGGTCAGCCTTTGTTGGGTTATTTAATGCCGAAACAAAACTTTTTTCACGAAATCATATGTTTTCAAGTTCTTTTTGAATCCCAGAGAAATAAAATGTTTAGGTTGTGAGTTTGCCATGATTGCCTTCGTTCACAGATTCTTGCAATAAACCCATTTAAATATTCTTATTATCTAAAAATTTAATTAAAATTTTTTTATCGCCAGTTATTATATTGTCCGAACGCCCTGTCATAAGAGATTTGAATATGCTGATTGTGTCGACTGCAGAAGGATAATATATTCTATATACGCCCTGTCACCCGGGATTAGAATACGCTATTTGCATCCACTGCAGAGGGGTAATATTCCTCCAAAAAAGGGTGTCCTGGGGATGACACTAAACTGAATCAGATGGTGAGATTCTACTACTAAAGACTTTTAAATCATTAGTATGATATATAGTAAAGTTGACGACCTTAGTTGAGGGCGACCAGAAGACTCCCTTTTCAATAGCTACTACACCGAGGTGTAGGGGAGGGCGCTACTCCTATATTTTTTAGTTAATTATCATCAAATAGGATGTTACTTGAAACCATTTAATTGTGAGCAAATTATTTGTAGAAAAACTTGAAACTATAAAATTTCAAAGATTGAATTTGGAATTAAATAACTTGATATTGCTGACTTGCCGAAAAACCAACCAACCAACCAACCAACCAACCAACCAACCAACCAATTATTTGACTACAACGTCTTTCATTGTAGATAGCCCATATAAATTATACCTTTAGGATTTATTAGCAAAGCGTTGTCATGGTATACAAACAGGACTGATATAGCAAATAGAAGAATCCTGGATTGCATTACAGACAAGGATAACATTTTAACTCGCCTTTTCCTTATTGTTTGTAGGAGTTGCGTTTCGCTTCCAATCGCTTTGTAGACGCATAAATACAGTAGCAATTACTATAGCCTCAATGATTGTCCCTTTACCCACCGGACCGAGAAATACTCACTTTCACGCGTTTTCACTTCAACCGACGATCTCGAGTTAACTCGCTCTGATAGCACAAAGCATTTGTTCGCTCACTATATCACCTACAGAGGACACCTCTGGTGGTGTACTGGTTAGCAAGCTCGACTAGCATACCATCACAAGTAATTTCGAGTATCATTTGGTGCTCCATTCATCCGGCCTTATGCCACATCTTAGCCAAAAGATTAGTAAATTACTATATCCCCTGCAGAAGGATGAGACCTTCCCGAAAAGAGGGTTGCCTTGGGTATGACAGTAAACTGCATCTGATGATAAGAATTCAGTCTATATTACTGAGGTATTATGTACATTATTTACATTTTTCGGACTATTGTCCTCATCTTTATCGCCATGTTTATCACAACGTTTCGGCCGTTGTACGCACCAGCCTTCTTCAGGTAGTTGGAAAGTCGAACTTAACCCTTTATTTCGCTTACCGGGGTAGACTGTTCTAGTTCCACCAGCGATGTTTAATGGATGTTAGTTATCAGTTATCTCCTGTTAATTTCCCCTCTGAAAGTTGTCCACTGCCTTCACTGGGTATTGAACTCACACTCTTTGAGTATGTCACTGGATCTAACCAACGCCTTTATCTACTGTACCATGGCTCGTTGAACTAGAACAGTCTACCTCGGTAAGCGAAATTCCAAAATACATTCCAACCACCTGAAGAAAGCCGGAGCGTGCAACGGCCGAAACGTTGTGATAAACATGGCGACAAAGATGAGGACAATAGTCCGAAAAATGTAAATAATGCTAAGGATTCAGTTCTGAAGATCTGGGAAGTGTGGAGTACCCTTTCATTGCCCTTACTCCCAGGTCCACTTTGAGCGGTAGTGTTAATATGTGTGAGTGTCTCATCAATGGGTCAAATATATCTATTTGAAAATTATTTGTATTTGATAGGAATACTAGATTACATATAACTATAAATCCTTTGTATTAAGAAAAGTTACTTGAAGCTATAGTTTTTTTTATTAAGATTTATTATTCGTCACTTGAAACCATATAACTGTGTGCAAACAAAATAACTATTATCAAATCATAATAATTACTTGATACCGTATAATTGTTAGATAGGAATACTTGAAACCATACAACTGTGTGCAAATTATTTGTATTTGATAGGAATACTTGATATCATATAACTGTGGGAAAAAGTCTTCGGAAACAACGATACAAAAATGTAAATATGAATGTACAATGAACACAGTTCTCTAATCTTTAGGCATTTAATAATCCAAGACGGAGGTGCTCGTGATGTAATGGTTATCGTCGTAGGAAAATGGACATGGCGACACAAGTTCAAATCCTGGACGAGACGGATTGCATTTCACATAGCACTAATACCCTTGGGAAAGGTATGAATCCAATTATTCTCCCTCCAGCTGTGGGTAAATAGTAGGGCAGACTTGTTTCTTTAACCTTGGTGAGGCAACTAGTCCAGGAGAAGAAAAACTCTGAATTGAAACCTGTTAAACTCCGCTTAAAAATTGACCTTGTGTCATATCCTGTCCGAGCGGAGGGGTTGGGTAAATATAAATAATCCAAGACGGCTTGATATGCAGTTAAAAATCAATTTATCAATCAATCAATCTCCATCGGATCGGAGCATACTTGCTTTCATGCATCTTTACTTCAATAAATGATTCCGAGTTAATTCACTTAAAAAAAAAAAAAAACAAAAACCATATAATTCTGTTCAACTGCGCTCGGTAAAATCTGATCTTGCTAACTTGACGCTCTAAGCTCTGCTGGACTTAGAATATGACGATCCTATTTACCAACCCTTTTATTGATATTATTGATATCTAAATATGAGCGCACCGGGATAGAAGAGCTTATAGTGTCATACTAACATCTAACCAAAAGAAAAAATGATAAAATGTATTATAAACCAGCAATCATAGATTGTGAACAATAATGAATAATCCTATTTACCCAATCAGTCTCGTCCAGGTTTGAACTCGTGTCGCTGTGTCCATTTCCTACGACGATAACCATTACACCACGGGCACCTCCACAAGAATATGACGATAGAGCTCCTGCTGATTGCGGAAATCCTACCCCTAAAAATGGTTGAGTCTAAACCAATACACTAAACTACACCTAGAAGCTTCAATTTTGGACCTGTGGAGATTTCGGAATGGCCTATTCGTTTCTGTTACTTTCATAATAAGTAAAAAGTAAAGTTGGCGACCGCAGTCGAGGGTAACCTGAAGGCTCCTATTTCAATAGCTACTACACCGAGGTGTCGGGAAGGGCGCTACTCCTTTCCCTGGATTGTTCCACTTTACCCTTGATAATGCTGAGTGCTAAGCAAGGAGGCATCAAGTATCATTTTTGAGTCTTTGGTATGACCCGACCTGGGATTGAACCCTGGTCTCCGTGACCATTGGTGAATACTCTGCTCATTATGCTAATGGTCTGGTTACTCCCGTAATAATTCTATCTAATAATAACCACGTAGTCCTAATATGAAGTCCTAATTTGAATAAGATTTAAACAGATCTATTTGACCCATAGATAGGACCCAATCAGTTTCTACAGCTCAGACTCTGAGAGAACCTGGGGGGTAATGGCCATAAAGTAGGACACGTCTTTGGTGTAGAATGGAAGGTCTTATTTGAATAAGAAATAAAAATAAATGAATAAATAAAATGAAATGAATACAAAAGGTGTAACGGTTCCCAGAAGCCTTCTGAAAAGAAGCAAGAACGGCACATGCCTATAGATAAGACCTTCCTGGCGCTAAAGAGAAACTCTATGTCACTTCAGCTTTACCATTGATAATGAACGGATCTCTTTCTCTTAGCTGCTAGTAGGTAACACACGTGTTCACTCTGTTTTGAACTGGGGGGGGCAGGTTGCGTCTTCTGTAGCAGCGACCTCGATCGAAAAAACACTCACGGGACATAACCACCGACCCTAAACTCACTATTACAGAAAACGACAAATATATTTATATATTATCTAGGAAACGTAACATTTCTCTACTGGACCAGGAAAACTTCCCTCGCCACAGAATAGTCATTAAAACCCTAAAATAAAGTTGGAATTTAAAAGGTATCTTGGTCTCTTTCCTTACGTAAATCCTCTTGCAGCCTTTTATAGACAAAGAAGCAACAGGTTAAATGAAGTAAGAAGAAGAACAATGGAGTTAGATACGTTAAACCCCAAAACAATGACGAATGACTATTACTAACCGAACAAAATAAATACACCGAATCATATGAATACAATCGGCATAATCTAAGTCCCTTAGACAGAGATTTTGATCGTTTGGATACAAACTGAATAAAGAAACCAAACCAAACCTACGTCTTTACCAGCTGAGCCAAAAGCGTCCGCCTTTTCGTCGTGTAGTCATTTTTTTATCTAAATTATTTCACTGATTTATTTATTTATTTGTTTTTACTCTTTATCACCAGCGGTGTTGTATCTATCATCGTTTTCTTACATATTCTGTTGTTTTTATTAAAAAAACTACCCCCCCCCAAAAAAAAAACATTATTTCGACAAATAAACGCAACAATGAAAAAACATCCTGGGGCATATCATTAGGTACAAAAGAAAGAGAATATTTTTTCTTGAATGAAATATGTTTCAAAGTGTCTATGAAAATGGATGCCGACAGAACTCTCTTCTGTTGGAGGTAGAAATGTTACATTGACAATTATTAATTGGACACCTACCAAGTTTTCTATGCTATTCTCTGCTTGGTAAAGGTACTGATTTGTTACATCAAGTGACATTTGTTAAACTATTCTTGTCCTTGTATTCACAATAGTCAATATTATTACAATGAAATAATAAACATTATTACAAATGTATTTTTTCCGAAAACAACCTGAAAATAACAAAAGTTTTTCTCTTCACGACTCTGACAATTTTTTCACAAATCAATAATTCCACAATATATAGAAATACAACTGGTAAATCTCTTTCCTATTATCTTAGGAGTTTGGAGTACCCCTTCATTGCCATTACTCTCAGGTCCACTCTGACTCAGATTAGTAGTACCTATTAGTGTCCCGTATATGGGTCAAATAGATCTGTTTAAAAATGTTTCATCTTCAATTAGACTGTGTACAAAAATAAACTTCTTAAGAAAAAAAACTTTACGGAATAGCTACAAAAGAACGTACACAAAATTCGATTTCCAAACTTTTTGGCATAGAATAATCCTAGACTGGTTGACGTACCTTTAAAATAACTCTCTCACTCAATCAACTAGAAATATCTTTTTTGATAACATCGACCTTCGTGGTTGTTTCATCTCAATATTTGATGGCCCAGTCGGCTGGGGCTGCAGAATACACCGACTGAATCTTTGCAGAGAGGCAAGACTCCCTCAACGAGTGTCCCGGATAGGACACTAAACAATCTGATAGTGAGGCTCCAGTAATGCTGGAGCTTTAGGGAATGCGGAGTCCCCTTTTACTGCCATCGCACCAAGGTCCACTCTAGTCCGAAATGTTAGCACTTAACCTATCTATAGGTTAAATAGAACTAAACTGTGTGCTTATGCTAAGCTGGATCGTTTGAAATAGAACTGTTTTATGTATAAAAATGGATTTCGCATCAAATAACCCACAACGGTTGATATGTCATAAAACCAAACCAAACCAAACCAAATCAATCAATGTTTGACAACAAAGAATGTAAAATAGACATTGTTTTGAAATATGAAATAAACTGATATGATTTTTGTCATCTGTCTTTTAATCTTGACGTGTTTGTGATGCAGCTTACTTTACACTATAAAGGCGCTTGGTGTAATGTTTATCGACACGATGAACCGAGTTTAAATGCTGGACGAAGAAATCTGCGCTTCCCTTCGTGTTAGTGCCGTTGAGAAAGGCATTAATCCATCTATTCTTGTCCAGCTAAGAGTAAATAGAAGAGCAGACTGGGTTTTTTGACCTTGGTAAGGCAACCAGTCTTAAAGAAGGAAAAGAAGAATTCAAACCAGCACGGCTTCGCTTGAAAAACATTGCTCATGGCGGAGGGGTTAGGTAAATACAGACTTAACACAACAGATGCTGACAAAAGAAAGGGCAGATACGAGGTGCATACGATAAGTTTCCAGACTTTTTTCGTATGGGAAATTAAAATTGTCGCAGACTCTTGAACATTCACTATGTTATTGCTATACATCTTATGAGATGACTGACCAATTTTTATGATTTCAGGTTTAAATGAACAGCTACAGCAGCAATTGGAATACACCCTACTAAAGCTTGGTTGTCACAGCTGCTGAATTTCAAAAATGCAATCTGGACGTGAGGACACTTTAGAAGAACGATATGCAATAAAATTCTGTTTTAAACTTGGAAAAAATGCCACAGAAACGTATGGAATGCTTCAGACTGCTTTTGGAGTATCTTGCATGAATCGATCATCAGTTTTTGAATGGCATAAGAGATTCAAGGAAGGCAGGGAGTCTGTGAGGGATGATGAGAGGTGTGGGAGGAGTAAGGAAGTCACTACACCAGAGTTGATTGGCCAAAGGGTTAGGGTTAGGGTTACTATGTTGAGGTTTTAAGGGAGTTCAGGAAGAGATTCCGTCGGAAGAGGCCAGCACTCTTCAAATCGGGTCAGTGGCATTTCCACGAGGAAAATGTACCAGTCCACAACTCCATCCTTGTCACAGACTATTTGACCTAGATGGGCATCAAGACAGTTCCTCAGCCTCCCTATAGTCCAGACCTTGCTCCCGGTGACTTTTGGTTATTCCCTAAGGTCTGTCGTTATGAGACAATTGAAGAGATGAAAGAGGCTGTGACGAAGGTCATTGACACGCTCACACAAGAGGACTTCCATGGAGCCTTCCAGAAGTTGTTGGAACGGTACAACAAGTGGATTGCAGCCGGAAGAGATTACTTCGAAGGGGACTAGAGTTTCATGTGTGTACTATAAATAAAAGTGCCCATACGAAAAAGTCTGGAAACTTATCGTATGCACCGCGTACGTCCTGACACTGTTACGGCTACCTAGATAATTCAGAAGAAAATAGCACGCCAGGAAAAGGAATGTTCCCGAATGCATGGGAAGATAAAGCACAAACGAGGAAGTTAATTTTTTTATCTCCTTCTCTAGAGAGTAGAGTTTTTTGGGAGATAATTACAATACGATAAGAACAGACACCACTGTTTCCGTAGGAATTAGTAGAACAAGGTTAAAAACAATAATTGGACTGGTTTAAAGACTTGATCACCTGGTTTTTTTCTTTTTTCTGTTAAACTGGTTTCTCACAAAGGCTAAAAGATTCCAGGCCAGTTTACTATTTTATCCATTAGAGTAGGTTGATTTTTCACATTAAAAAAATCATCTTTGTACATAATAATTTGATGAGAACTGACACCAAAACTTAGTCTCCCTGTATGATGGATGAGAAAAATCGACATATAAACACAAGTAAATCTGTATTATCAAAATCTACTGTATCCAAAATATTTTTAGCTTGAGGTCCTTTTCAGAGAAGAGTTTAATTCTAAAAATATATTTCAAGACTGAGTAAGCTTATCAAGCTAACGAATGAGTTTAAATTTAGTGTTCACTTTTATGAAAATCGAACTTTTTTGTTGTTTTTTTGTTGTTGTTTTTTTTTTATTCTTTTTAAAAATCTTATTCAATTGAGAGAAACTTGGTTATTATTTAAAAATTCTTTCAAATTTGTAAAAAAAAACTGTTAAGTTTTTTTTTTGTCGAAGATGCTATTGTAGGTATCAAAATCAAACTACACAAAAATTAATGAGAAATTATTATTATTATTATTATTATTATTATTATTATTATTATTATTATTATTATTATTATTATCTGGTGTATTTGTTGACGAGGAAAACGCAGTATTCTTGAGTGGCTTTATTCATTTTTAAGTCGTTTTGCGGTTAGGGTTCCTAGACGCCATACCTTCAGAGATTTTTAGTATCAATGTGATTTTGTTAAATATGCTATTTCTATCCTCTCTATTATAATGAGTTTAGCGTCTTTGTTAAAGCCATGGTCTGTTAGATGAAAATGTTGTTCAACCAAGAATAATTCATCATAGTCTAGTGATTTTATTCTATGTCTATCATTATTTATACTGAAATTGAAGGACTATTCTGATTTTTCTATAAATTGAATGAAGCAACGTTTGCAATCTAATATATATATATATATATATATATATATATATATATAGATAGATTGTTGCTATTTTAAATTTTAAATTTTTTGCACATGTGTTTTATTTGTTACAGGTTTTGTCTACTGTGCAGCAAACAAGACTCAGTTGGGTACTGTCTGTGAGGAAAGCAGCACCATGGTGCAATTTACTCCTTCAGAAATTTCGAAAGGGCATGCGGTACTGTGCGGCATTCACATGCGGAAGCTCTAATACGGATATTTCAAGGTGTTTAGGTATTAATTTGAAGACAGATTCATATTCATATAGATGAAAACGAAATACCAGGTCCCCATCGGCCCCCAAAATTTGGTAGTTTAACTCCTCAGATGAATTGATTATTATGTGTGCAGCGTGGTTGAACAAAATTCCGTGCAACACCAAAGATGAACTGAAGGTAAGAATAACGGCACCATTTACCAATTTAAACGAGGAAACCGCCGGAAAAGTTTTCAGGAGATTCTGAAGTCGTCTGGTGGCCGAAGTTGTAGCCAATGGTAATTTCTTTGGTTAAATTTAATCTATAGAATTGCAAAATATTTCCCTGCAAGTTTTGTAAATATACCTGATAAAGTGAAATATTAGTGTTATTTTCATTTTGCCTAATTTTGACGGCATTTTACCTATAGTATGCCCTCTCTCTTTATATATATTTATATATATATATATATATATAGAGAGAGAATTCAGCTAACTGATCTCCACACACACACACACACTTACGCACATATGCACATACACATACACATATATATGCTTGCGTGTGTGCTACCGATATATATATATATATATATATATATATATATAGTAAGTTGAGTAAGTTAGCCGACCTTAGTTGAGGGTGACCCGAAGGCTCCCTATTCAAGAGCTACTACACCAAGGTGTAGGAGAGGGCGCAACTCCTTTCCCTGGATTGCTTCACTTACCCTTTAACCGAATCTTAAAATAA
This sequence comes from Sepioteuthis lessoniana, assembly GCA_963585895.1. Taxonomy (NCBI): domain Eukaryota; kingdom Metazoa; phylum Mollusca; class Cephalopoda; order Myopsida; family Loliginidae; genus Sepioteuthis; species Sepioteuthis lessoniana. Next base: position 85,301,396 of record OY757910.1, read on the forward strand.
TGAGTGTTGCAAGGAGGAATCATGTACATTTTTTTAGTCTTTGGTATGGAATCATTCCACGTGATAAAAGAGAGAGAGAGAGAGAGAGAGAGAGAGAGAGAGAGAGAGAGAGAGAGAGAGAGAGAGAGATTGGCTCACAATCTTACCGAAGACGTTAATAGTCTTTTGTGTTGAACTGGAAGGCCAGTCGTTATGACAAGGATTCGTTTTCATAACAGCAAGGAGTTATGACGCGTTTTCACATTGCAACTTAATAAATATTGACTTTCATATGTTTGTTGCATTCTGTTTCTTAAGCCTGATTAATCTTTTGTTTTCAGTACAAATGAAAGTCGTAAAAAAAAAAAGAACAAAAAACTGTACTAAAATCTAATCAGCCACTCATAAGTGCGTTAAATTGTCTGCGTTAAATTGTCTGTACTCTATTTACATGCGTTAAATTGTCTGTACTCTATTTACACGTCTTTCACTCACCTCCTCGTCATCGTCATCATCATCAAGTCATACTGATAGCACGTAGTCACTCTCTCTATCTCTTCATCTGTCTCTATAGTAGGTCTTCTAGACTGTGTTCGGTGCCCTCACAGAGCTAATATCTTTCATGGTCGGCCAGCACTGATATTTCCATGTAATGGAGTCTATAGGAAAACGTGTCTAATGATTTCTTCCTTTCTTTCCCCAGAAAAGCCCAATATATCTTGCTCATTTTGCTTGGATTGTTTCTGAGATGGGAGGTAAGTGGCCGTACAGTTGCTGTTTTGTTGGGTGCTGCGTCCAGGATTTGTTTAAAACAGTACGTAGCATCCTTGTGTAGTTCCCATCTAGCTTTTCCTCTGAGTCTCAGCGGTGCAACAATACAATTGAACGAAATTCCGTTATATTTAATCAGAGAGATCAGATTTCTATATGACTGACCACCTGTCAATAACAGTCTACGCCTTTCCGATGCGCTTGTTGACATCACTTTCAATAGATGAGATATTACTACTGCTATATTTTGACCTTCGACCCAGCCCAAAAATACTATTCCAAGGTAATACACCGGAAGGAAGTGACACATTCCAATGGCCAGTAATCGAAAGAGATCGCGTGGGTGGATTAAGGCTTATGATATGGGACAAGGTGAAGGTCCTATTGTGCCATTACAGTCATGCACCGGAAGAGAGTAACCTCTGAACTGCATGACAGTTATTTCCGTTTGATGAAGATTAAACATTCGATTGCAAAGATCCAGTAGGCGATCGTGTGGGCGTTGAGTTATTATTTAACTCAGTTGAGTTTGGGTCCCAAAGCAGTTGCCAGCAGACTCCCAAAGGGTTAGAGACGAGATGTGGTAGGGAAGGCCACACCCGACCGAGGGGGCCCTCGGAAAACCCCCGATGCAGTTGCCAGCAGACTCCCAGAGGGTTAGAGACGAGATGTGGTAGGGAAGGCCACACCCGACCGAGGGGGCCCTCGGAAAAGCCCCGATGGAGTAGACCCCAACATCAAGAGAACAAGAAAGACAAAACGTGACGGTCATAACAGTGGGGTCAAAATATGAAGTTTATGTTCGGTCTCCAGCAATCTCTCACATGCAACCCTTTCAAACCTTACAAATAAAGTGGGAGGTGAATATTTGTAAAGAAGTCTTTTTGTGTCTTCCTTCCTGCATCTTAATTGTTACTGCGTGCGTCGTTTATTCATGCGTCTGTCTAAATTGTTGTTGTGTCGTTATGATACGGCAAATGAGTATATAACACTACTGAGGTATATGAACTGGTCTACTAATTTCAGAGGCTTGCTACTTAAAATGGAGATGGCTCCGTGTCAACTAACTATTCAGATAACCCAATATATTACCACTTTCAGAGAATGATGTGTGCCTACTTTAATGGAAACCTCGGCACAATAATCCTCTCTTTCTATAGTCCCACCAATGCCAGTGATGAAACGGATATCATCACCTTATACAACGAACTCTCTTCCCTTATCCGAAACATTCCCAAACACAACGTTTTTATCATCGGTGGAGACTTTAATGCTCAAACAGGCAAAGACAAAAATAACAAAATCTGCTTACATAACTCATCAAATAGAAATGGAGAATATCTACTAGACTTCTTGCCCGAAAACTGATTAGCACGCCTTAATACGAAATTACAAAAAAAGGGAGGGAAAACTATTGACCTACACCTATCCAAATATTGGAAAATAAAGTAAAAAAGTAGAGTTGGCAACCTTAGTCCAAAGGCTGACTTTTCAATAGTTATTATACCAAGGTGTAGAGGAGGGCGCTACTCCATTCCCTGGATTACTCCACTTTACCCTTGATCTGTACCTTATAATGCTGAGTGTTAAGCAAGCCAGCATCAAGTAGCATTTTTGATTCTTTGGTATGACTCGACCTGGGATTGAACCCCGGTCTCCCGGACCATCGACGAACACTCTACTCATTAGGCTAATGGCCCGGTAATGCAAAATAGTAAGTAAAGTTGGTGACTCTAGTCGAGGGCGACCCAAAAGCTCTCTTCTCAATAGCTACTACACCGAGGTATAGGAATGGGCACTAGGCCTTTCCCTGGATTGCTCTATTTTACCTTTGATACATACCTTATAATGCGGAGTGTTAAGCAAGGAGGTATCAAGTACCATTTTTTAAAAAGTCTTTGGTATGACCTGACCTGGGATTGAACCCCGGTCTCCCGGATCATTGGCGAACACTCTACCCTCTAGGCCAATGAGCCGGTAATCAAATAAATAGCGCTGTGAACTCCTCTATTGAAGGAGTATATACAATCACAGAATCGTTTCGATAAAGATACACCAGATCCTTCACAGAAATAAGAAAAAGACAAAACCACACGTTACGACTGGTCCTAACTTACCAATAGAGACATTTGTTATAAATATTCGGTTACTGTAAGAAACAAATTCGATACTCTTCAGGAAACATCTTAAAAACATACTCCGGTTGACGAATATTAAAATTTTGCCACTGCCCATATGGAAATACCAACCAAACCAAGAGCCGACTGCAGAGTTCCATCTAGGGGTCAAATAGATCTATCAGTATTTGATTAATTGGTCAAATAGATCTGTTTGTGTCCCATCTATGGATCAAATAGATCTGTTTGTGTCCAATCTACGGGTCGAATAGATCTGCTGGTGTTCCATCGAGGGGTCAAATAGATCTATTGGTATCTGATCAATGGGCCAAATTGATCTGTTAGTGTCTAATCTATGTGTCAAATAGATCTTTTAGTGTACCATCTATGGTTCAAGTAGATCTGTTTGTGTCCTATCTATGGGTAAAATAGATCTGTTAGTATCTCATCTATGGGTCAAATAGACCTATTTGATAACTATTCGTATTGTATATGAACCTGTGCAAAACGAAAAAAAAAAAAAAATCAGAGGAAACATTCTACTCCAAACAATGTAAATATTTAGAGCAGGATGACTGAAAAGTAACTTCCTATCTTAAACATTCTTATAATTTATTTTTAACTATAATTTTTGGCAATATTTACATTCATAAGTATTTTAAAATGGTGAGCTACAATTTAATCACTCTCTTGATGCACAATAAAAACTATTCCCTAACTTCCAGGCCTGAAATAATCTTAGACAGGTTGACATGTCGTTAAAATCAATCAATGAATCTATCGACCAATAATCATTTGGGCCTCGTGTATAAACTTATGTGCTAATTTCCAAAAATGATTCTGAAGCGGTTGATTCAAAAATAGTGTCTTTACTAGATTAACTGGCCCACAAAGCAATTTCAGACTTCAACCACTGTGTCGGTTTTTACGGGTGCATCGTCCGAATACCGTGATTGTTGCAGGTGTGAAATGATTATTTTTTCGGGTTTTTTTTTTGTTTTTGTTTTGGTGTGTTTCCCCCTTTCCTTGAACAAGCTGTTAGAAAACTGATGCTTTTGCCACCCCAAAGCCCTGGCCTTTGTGGGACCGGGAACAAAATGAATGTTAATCGAGTTTGAGTATTTCTGCCAGCAGATGAAAAGTGATGCGACAACTTTTTATACGCAATTCAAAACGACCAGTCCCAAAAGAGAACTGCATATTTGTGGGCCCAACAACACATGGCAAAAAAAAAAAAAACGTGTTAGAAATATTTCCCGAAAAAGGTAGAAAAAAAAGTCTCATCAAATGCTTGTGATGCGAAGATGCCGTTAGTAGAGAAAGAGAAAAGGGGAATGAGAGAGAGAGAGAGAGAGAGAGAGAGAGAGAGAGAAGTGCAAAAAATGAGTATTTGATAAAAAATATCAAATAAAGCAAGATTAATCGATGAGATTAGACTGAAAGAAGATATATAGATTAACTGATAGATATGAAGAGTGAAAAAATATAGATAGATATAAACACATTGAAATTGATAGATATAAAAACATTGAGATAGATAGATATGAAAAGACTGGGAGATGTATTGCTAGCTTGCTATCTTTTTATAAACAGACTGAGATCGTTATATATATATATAGTCATCCACAGACAGATCTGTTTCGTTCTACCAGAACTCATCAGTGTGGCTAGACAGTAGCTTCCCGTAGCTGGGATCGAAACCCTGGTTGACTCAAACGCCAAGCCAAGGCTTCCAACCATTCAGCCACGAGAAGCCATTAGCTGCGAAGTAAATTTTAAACGGTTATGAATCACAATTACTATTGTTTACATACATCCGTTCAACGGCTGCTGAGACCTCAATTCACACACACACACACACACACACACACACACACACACACACACACATATATATATATATATATATATATAAACACACTGAGATAGATAGATAGACAGATATAAACACATTATGATAGACAAATAGATTGATTGATAGAAACAAGTAAATAGCGTGGCTCTTTTTATACATTGTAGAGAGAAATGGGACTTTATTTGAATGCAGAAAGAAACGGGGTTGTGGAGAATAAATAATATTACATTTATGTAAATAACCTTAATCACTTGAGCTCCTGTAAAAAAATGTAATGGTTTATTTCTTCTAAAGCAAAGGGGAATAAATAATAACAATATTAATTTCATAAGATAATATAAAGAATATAATTGCCAAATCTTTTTCTGTTTTGCAGATCTATCTTCTATAGTCAAAAGTACAGTTTATATGCATCTATCCAATCTCTACGTCACAGGATATCACACGGTTAATTTTTAAGCAGAGTAGAGCTGGTTTGAATTCAGTTTTCCTTCTCCTAAACATGTGGCGTTATGGATAAAGTGTTTGACTGCCATCTTGAAGTTATCTTATTCGAACTCTAGTCGCGCTTCTATTTTCATGTTCGGATTAATACCCTTGCAGTCCAGTCGGCTGAGGCTGTTGAATACACTGCAGACGGGTAAGACTCCCGCCCAGCAACGAGTGTCCTGGATATGACCCTAAACTATCTGATGGTGAGGTTTTAGTAATTCTAGAGCTTTTGGAATGCAGAGTACCCCTTCATTGCCACCTCTTTCAGGTTCACACTGCCCGGAGTGGTGACCCCAGATAGGGTCCAATCTATGGGTCAAATAGAACTGTGTGACATTTAAATGATTATTTAACTGTATGTAAACAAATGACTGATGTTTAATTGAATTATTTGTCATATATAGCAATACTTGGAACGATTTAACTTTGACTCATGTTTACAAATCATATATGTTTAATATCGATGTATTAACTCGATTTGGCATTAAATAACCTACAATGGTTGATGTTCCATAAAATCCAACCAAACCAATTCATATATAATTAATATATATGTATGAAGAGGATTTGGCATTAAATAACGTACAGTGGTTGATAGGCCATAAACCAAACCAAACCAAACCAAATCAAACTAATATCCTTGGGAAAGGTATGAATTCCCTTATCCCTCCAGATATAGGTTAAAAGTATCACTGCTGTTCTTCTACAAGGATGGCTTGGGCATTAAATAACCCACAAAAGTTGATATCCCATTAAGCAAAGAAACCAACGAATGCTTGACCGTTTGCCATACCAAGGATAAAAGAGACCAGTCTATCCTACTATTTACGTATATATCTGGAGGGAGAACAGTTTGATGCATACCTTTCCCAAGGGTATTAGTACTTGTGAAATGCAAACAGCCTCATCCAGGAATTGAACTTGGGTCACCATTTCTATTTTTTATGACTATAACCAATTAGAGTTTGTGACTGTTCGATGTAAACATTTAATTGACGACCCCCACCCAAATACAAAAAAAAAAACACCCGTAAAATAGACATTGCTTCGAACAATAAACTTAGTAGAAGGGTATTTTGACATATGCTTGTTAGTCACGTGGACTATTGTATGTGAATACTAAAGGCAAGTGGTCACAGAATGCGAATAAATAAATTTCTAAAAAGCCAGCAATGGGAAGAGAGACGATTGTTGGCTGGTTGGTTGTTTGGTTGGTGTTTAATAGCATATCAACCCTTGGGGTTTATTTAATACCAAATCCTGTTCATATGTATGATTTATGGGCAAAATATTTATAGGTAACTTTATTTTCAAACGAGTTGTTTGCAAACTGTTAGATAGTTTTAAGTATTCCTATCTAACACTAATAATTCTATCTAATATCAATCATTTGATTGCTTACAGTTAAATGGTTACAAGTATTCTCATCTAACACCAATAATTCTATTTAATGTTAATCATTTATTTTCACACAGTTAAATGGCTTCAAGTATTGTTATTTAACTTTAATAATTCTATTTATCAAGTTTTCCAATGTAATATAGATAACTTGCACACATATGTGTATAGTTTTAAAAAAAACTTAAAATCAATATCCTTAGTAAATGGGATCCCAACAGGTACTTCAACTTCAGGTCAGAGTGAACCTGGAGGTAATGGTAATTTAAGGGTAATCTACATTTAAAAAAGCTCTTAGATTGGAGCGTCACCATCAGATGCAATTTAGTATCATACCCATGACACTCGTTGCTGGGAGAAGTCTTACTTTCTACAGCCCCAACCGATACTGCAAGAAGGGAGTCGAATTGACGAGATAAAAATTTTAAGTGGTAGGCTAAATTCAAAACGTTCTATTTGATACTCAAGTATGAATTCAACAAGGAACATAGCGTTGCTGAAAACCACAAGACTCCGTCAGTTGTCTGTAAGTGGTCGTAAAAACGGGTGAACGGTACCACCCACACTGGAAGAAGATATGGTTCGCTGTCATGAGAACGCCAATTATGAATGTTCGAGTTATTTTCCAAGTCGGTCGTTTTTGTGTGTGTGTGTGTGCGTGCGAGCGAACGAGCTAGAGAGAGAGAGAGAGAGAGAGAGAGAGAGAGAGAGAGAGAGAGAGAAACTGGAGCCAAGACAGAAATAAAGACCGTCCAAAGATTCTCGAATGACTGGTTCGTATCACACCTGTAGTCTCAAAGTCTCAAATCTTTACTCGAACATTGTGTCCGTCACTCGCTTCACGTATTTCCACGACCTCAGTAAGTGAAAAAAGTAAAAAGAGCGAACAAGGGAACATCCTACACTCGAGGTGAGTTGTGTTTTTGGGTTTTCGTTCACCCACTAGACGATCAGTTCATAACACTCTAGTCGTCGGTGACAACGCCACACCCGCTCTATCTGCGGACCCTAGCCTTGATTTCTTAACTTGACATAGACTGTTACTTCAGCTAGTTTGTTATACTTGTATAATTGTTATACTTGTATATTTTCTCAAAATAGAAACTGTTTTGAAATTTCTCGTATGTTTAGAAACGGAGCATCTTTTAATTATCTATTTGTAATATGTGCATTCAAGTATATAAAGCTAGTAATTGTCTTCTTTACGGGATTTTAAATTACCGAGACATCAAGTCTTCGATACTTCTCCCAGGTCACTCTCCCCAAGATTCGAGTGAGACTTGGATAAATCCAGATAAATATAATTGCAAGATATTTTAATTTAACACCGATATTTTCTTAGAGAATTCATTCTTTTTTTTAATGATTTTCTTTATATTTTAATTAGAAAGCAGAAACAATTCCCTGGAGACTGTTATTCACTGTGCAGCGATATATATATATATATATATATATATATATATATATATATATATATATATATATGTGTGTGTGTTTGTGTGTGTGTGTGTATATATATATATATATATATGTGTGTTGTGTGTGTGTGTGTTTGTGTGTGTGTGTGTGTGTGTATATATATATATATATATATACCAGTCAGGAGAGAAGTTGATATCCCAAATTCCAGTCCCCCAGTTGAGTGAGGCTGTAGAATACACCGACTCCATCTCTGCAGAGGAGTAAGACCCCCTTCAAACGAATGCCTTGGGTAGGACACTAAATTGCATCGGATGGTGAGATTCCAGTCTTGGATCTTTGGAGAATGCCGAATACTCTTACATCAACATTACTCATTGGTCCACTCTGGCCTGAAGTGGTAGTACCTGTTAAAGTCCTATCTATGGGTCAAATAAAACTATTTAATCATTTACTGTACTTGAAATCTTTTAACTATGTGCAAACGAACAAATAATGTTGAATAGAATTATTAGTGTTTGGTAGGAATACTTGAAACCATTTTATTGTGTGCAAAAAATGACTAATATGAAATTGTACTATTAGTGTTTGATATCAATACTTAAAATCATAAAACTGCGTTCAAACCAGAAACGACAATATTTATTACCTATTAGGGTCCTATCTATGGGTAAAATAGAGCTATTTAATTATTTACTATATTTGAAACCATTTAACTGTGTTCAACGAAACTATAATCTTGAAAAGAATTTTTTGCATTTGGCAGAAATATTCGAAACCATTTATCAGAGGCCAAACAAATGACAAATATTAAATTGTATTATTATTGAATGATAGCAATACTTGAAATCATTTAACTGTGTGCAAACAATAAATAGTAATACTTGAAACTATTTAACTGTGTGTAAACGTAGAAGCTGTGGCTCGTTTAAATATAGTGTTTCCTACAAACTTATCCATTTCAAATCCCCCCATATATATATATATATAACAGGATTTGGCACTAAATAACCTACAAGGGTTGATATGCAATAAAATACAACCAACTGACCGTATTCCCGTTTTGTTTCAATTTGGTCTAAAATCTTAAATACCTTCACCGTATATGCTCTTGTCATGAATGACCCTTAATTTTTCGTCGTAAACATGTTTTTATCATATCATTGCATATAATGACACCTAACGTTTCGCTATATTAGTCTTCAAAAATATCTCGGCAACATCTAAAGATATAAAGAGAAAACATTCAAACGTTTATACTTTCAAAATAACTGTAATACCATCAAAATCAATGAGACACCGTAAATAGACAATGTAGCTGATACCTAGATGTAGCTTATCGTGTTTACTTTAATATTCCAAACATACTAAAATCCCAAAATTGATACACAATCGCATGATATTGTAATAATCACGTATGTATTGATGTACGCTTGAGAAGCATGATCTACTTTTAAAATCTTAATCATAGCCTTTGTTTAGGAATACGCCATGCAGGGATAGTTTGTATCGGAATTATGGAAAGGTTCGGCCGAGAAACAAAGTAAACTTCGGAGGTTCAAAATATATCTCGTGTAATGATCGACCTCTTGTTTTTAGGTAAAAAATCGGTGTAAATGTCGTTTATTACACGAGTATATAACGCTATATTTTGTATGATTAGAAAAGAGAAAAATAACAGGAAAAAAAAACATCTACACACAATCAATAAGACTATCAGTTCTGACGACAAAGATGCATGGTAAGGACAATTTTAAAAGCGCAATTCAAGTGAATGTAGTAATCTCTTTTATTGCCATCAATGCGCCGTTTATTTGGACCAATCAAGAGTGCTATCAAAATAACATTTGTTTCACAAGCTGTAATATAAGTAACATTATAATGACTTAAAATAAACTACTTCTCATCAATCTAATATATATATATATATATTATATATATATATATACGTGTTGAATTTCAAAATTCCGTTAAAACCGTCGTTAAAAATGAATCTAAAAAAGATTTCAAGGGCAAACTCTTTCTTTACCTAACAGCCAGTTTCATGAGGATCTCAGACGTATAATAAGTAAGCAAGGAGAGATAAATAGAAATAAACTATGATGAGAAGAAATATGTATAAGTTATTTGAATCCACAGAATCTGTTGAATAAGATATCGGAATTGGTATCAAAATGTCGCCACGAAGTAAAACACTTCCGTTGTAATTTTGCACCACATGACTAAAGCAGTTAGCTAACTTAAATATTTCGTCATTAATCAAGAACGCTATGTATTTAATAATATTAAATAGGTTTCAGATCTGAAGATCGTTTTTGTGAAACTCTAAGCCGTGAGTGGTATTATTTTCATTTTATCAATAGAATCTTATCGTTACAATTTTGTTATATTTGCTCTGCTCTTTTTTGTGTATAGAGAACCTTATTAATTAATACATTTTTTTAATGTTGTTGAGTAATAAAACTATTTCAAGTATATAATTTCATAGTATGTATCTGCTAGTTCTTAGCCAATCTGTGAAAACTAAAACACTTTTAATTATAATTCATTTAAACCAACTTTTCCATGGTGAATCTAACATGGATATTATCCAGTAAAAATTACACGTGAATAAAAAAAAATAGAATAGATTGCGTTTAATATGACAAATTGGTTTTTAGATTTAGTTTGATTTGGTTTAGTTTCGTTAGGTTTCTTTGTTTTTAGTGCCATATCAACCTTCGTGGGTTATCTAATTTTGAAGTCATCCTAGTGGAAGAACAGAAGAAGTGCTATTTAACCACTTATCTGAGAGATGGATAAGGGGGGCGGTCATACCTTTCTTTAGCGTATAAATCCGAAAAATGAACGCAATATCGCAACTGAAGTTCGAACTCGTTTATCAAGATGTCATAGTCCAGCATGTTAACCACTGCACCGCTATTAGGACTGTCCACAGGATAGGACATATAGGGGTGGATATGGGTTTCGTTGTTATTATTTCATTGTTTAGTAGGTTGTTGGTAGTCGTCCGTTCCGGTTTGGTCATTTATTGGGTTTTATAGGATGACTTCTGGTATATAACTAGAAGTCATCCCATATTTAAAAAGCATTCACTTTCGGATTTATAACCTTTGGAAAGGTACGAACCCCCTTATCCATCCCACAGCAAAGAAGTTAAATAGCATTTCTACTGTTATGTGTTTTAATCAAAGAGGAGGCATCTCCACTCTGAAGAGTGGGTCTTTGAAACTAGTCTACAAGTTCACCTGCCCCGGAAGCAGCGTCTCATTAACCGAGAATGACATCGACACGCGAATAGCAAAGGCATGGACAGATATCGATAGGCTATCTGTCATATGGAAGTCTGACCTGACCGATAAAATAAAACGCAGTTTCTTCCAAGCAGCGGTCGTATTAGTACTGCAATATGGATGCACCTCATGGACACTAACTAAATGTATGGAGAAAAAGCTTGACAGCAATTACACGAGAATGCTGCGTGCTGTATTAAACAAGTCCTGGAGGCAACACTCCACAAAACAGCAGCTGTACGGCTACCTACAACCCATCACGAAAACTATCCACGTTAGACGAACCAGATATGCGGGACACTGCTGGAGAAATAAGGACGAACCCATAAGTGATGTACTCCTGTGGATCTCTTCACATGGACGAGGAAAGGTTGAATCTATCTACAACAGTTTTGTGCCGATACAGAATGTAGCCTGGAGGACCTTCCGGGATCGACAGACGATAGAGACGGGTGGCGAGAGATGGTCAGGAAAATCCGTGCTTGCAGCGCGACATGATGGTCATAATAATGATGGGATGACTTTGTAGTTTTTTGTATCTGACTCCTTGGTTTCTCTTATTACACTCATTAACTTGTTCTTTTATGGTTGGCCGTAGTTGTAAAAAAAACTCAAGATGGAAAAAGGCAAAGACAAGGATACTTTAAACTTAACCTTCATTTTACTAGTCGACAACTATTTCGTGGTTGGGAACTTTCTTCCCGATCCAGGAAAAAAAAAACGTCTGTCCAGTAAAAATGTGTAAAGAGAAAAGGCCGTTAAACGCTGAGTGTTTATTTTTATTATTTAAAGCCAAGACACCCGTCTTTTTCTTTGGTAGGTGCGGATCACGCTTCTTATCAGGGGTATCCTGATAAATTGTTATTATTTTTTGTTTGTTTATTTTATTTATTTATTTATTCATTTTTATTCAATCCCACAGACCCTTCTTGTAAGAATCGAGTCAAACACAGGAAATCAGAACTAATATCCTTTGATTATAATAACAAATGTACAATTTATTTGGACTAATCAGCAGTACTGAAAAAATAAGATTTTATAGAATTACTGATCATCTATTTAATCCTCACGACAAATATCAAATATTTTTTGCTCATGAATCAAATTAAATGAGAAATCAGATCCACTCTGACCTGGAGTGGTTGTACCTGTTAGAGTCCCATCTATGAGTCAAACAGATCGATTTGCAAATCAATTGTATTTGATAGAAATCCTTGGTATCAAATGATTGTGCGCAAAAACTTAGACAGCACAAAAATGTATATATAAACATACAATATACGCAATTCCCTCATCTCAAGGCATAAAATGACCCCAGACAGTTTGAAATGCCGTTTAAAATTAATTAATCAATAAATGCGAAATAATAAAAAATCTCAATCTAATTTATTATCAATGTAAAAATCTTTAATGTACAAATGTAAAGAAAATTGAAATAAATCAACAAAAGAGTTTTGATTTTAATGTAACTTCATCATGTAGACTCTTCGAGGTGTGTAGAGCTTTAGCCACACCAATAAAATAATATTGTTTTGTGGCAGTATCGACTGCAGCTCATGTAGTCTTCCTAGATGATCGATGTCCGTCCCCTCGTTGTGTTATTTTAAACAGATCTATCGGCCGTCGATTTTGGTCGAAACTGCAGAAGCCACTCGACATTTCCACAAAGAAAACAAGACACAAAACGCATACGCCTGTAAATAGAAAGAACCAAAGAAATTGGGCAGATTCTGTCGCATACATCGAACCGCTAGACAAACAACGAAAAACTCGTAGATTTGTAAAAATATAAAAATATAATTTATATTATTATTCTTCGACGGTGACGATTGTGTGTAGTAGGAACATAGTCAGAGAGAGTTCGCACATATCTTTCTTCTGTGGCGTGGACCCTTTTTGTGAAGTAGTGCGAAGGCCGGAGAACACACACGGGGGGAACTGACAGGCTCGGCCGAACGACCAGCGGGTTTCTGCCTTCAGTCAAAAATTAGAGACCTTATATTGTCTTTTCAACTTCCATGCGGAAATGTGAACATCCTCTTCGCCTCACGTATTTTCTGTTTATGGTTGGTTATCGGAACTTATATACTGCCGTTTTTTTTCTGGTAATTTGTTGACTTTACCTGCGAACAGAAATATCTGTCATTCTATCCATAGGCAATGAATTATATTCTCGTCAGCATATTTTATTTTTCTCCTTCCTGTGAAACCACTTAGTTGAAGTTATCTTGCGACCGCATTGAATCTGCTAAGTTCATCGTTGCCAGCAAAGCTAGTATACTACCATTCCATTTATTTAAATTCAACTTACGAAATGCTGAAAATAGTGTTGTGTATTACAGCTGTATCTTGATGAACAACGAGGAACACGTATATATAAACATATAAGATTATATTTTTTTCATTCTTAACGATAATACTTGTGTGGAGCAGAAGAGCAATTGCAGAGAGTTCGCACACATGAAAGGGTCGTTGGAAGTCGGAAGAGACTGTGAACAATTGACTTTGGCCAAAATTCGGGAACTTATATAGTCTACAACTTCCACGTGACCTGCCGCAATTTCTCTTTTTCATTGGTTATGGTTACGCCCACGTCTCACTTCTTTGTTTTCCATTGGTTACAGTTCACGTCCATGTGTTGCTTTTTCCTCATTGGCAATTTCTATGGGCGGACGTATCTGCCATCTTTCGCGTTCAACCACGTCCCGAGGTCAAGGTGATAGTCTGATAATCACCTTGTTGATATTATCTTCGGCCGGATGAAGCTGTAAACAACATCCGCCGATACAACAACACTTGCAGGGCGTGGTGACATTCCGGTAATCACTCCGATCTTATGAATGTATCTGTCAACAATATCTGCAATTATTTTCTGATCCTCTTACATCTTAACTCTGGCAAAAATTATGGAATTAGTACACTTAGGGTATGTTCAAATAGTTTTTTTTTATAAAGCGGTAAATAAATTAATGATTAATTATTTTCTCATTCCGTCGATAGTAAATTTTTTGGTGATGAGGAAGTAATTTTTCAGGACGATAATACATCTTGTCAAGACAAAAAGGATTGAAGCTTTTCTTCAGGAAATTCAATGACATGTCTATCAAACAGTCCAGATCTAAATCCAATTGAAAATCCACGGTGGAAATAAAAAAAAAAAGGAAGGTCCATGGGAAGGCTATATTCACCAAAGATCTATTAACTGTCATTTTGGAAACTTGGAATCACTTTGGTAAAGAATATTGCTTTAAATTAGTGAAATCCATGTCTGAAAGAATTAAGGCTGTCATAAAAGCTCGAAGAGAGGTAACAAAGGATTAATTCTATAATTTTGTCAATTAATTGCATAAAATTTTCCCTAATATTAGGTTATTTTATAATATTATCCTCTGAATGGCTTGGGAAAAATTATACCATTAATTCAAATAATCTTATCTTGTTTGTTTAAATAATATTTTATGAAGCCATCATGTTCATTTCATACACTATTAGTTTATTTATTGTTAAAAATATACTCAAAGTGCGCTAATTCCATAATTATTGGTCTGGAAGAGTATATATTTTGCTTTAATTCGCTAAAATTTTGTAAGGTTTAGCAATTATGATTTTAATTGTCATGAAAGCTTCAGTCAGCCTTATCTTTAATTCGTATCCCAAAATTCAAAAATAGCTCTATAAACACTAATTATGCAGAAACATCATGAGAAGACCACAAATTTCCTCTTTATCGGACTTTTCCGGGTTTCAATGAATAGAGCTCCTCCATTTGCATAACATCATTTCCGTTTATCAGACCATTAAGCAATGAAAGTTTGAGAAATTTTGTAATTTGATTCTGGTAAATTAAAAGGAACACTGAATTTAGGTTGTTTGGTTGATGGGCTTTTATGGCATATCAATTCTTGTTGGTTATTGAATATCAGATCTTGTTTATTCATATATATAGGTTGGTTGGTTAGATTTTATAGCATATTAACCCTTGTAGGTAATATTACTATACTCTCCGTTTCGTCAGATGACTTTTTACATGCTATACTTGAAGTTGCAGAACAGCAAATGTGGAATTATCGTTCATATGTGAAAAAAAAAAAAAAAAATTAAATTCTCATGCAAGGGCAGAGGGGGTCAAAACAGTAGGTGTTAGAAACATTAAGAAACAGGAGTAGGGCGTCTTTGTAGGTCAACCCATTCTAATTTGAGCACATGCTAGGAATCCCGTAGCAGATGGGATTTTCTAAACAATCTAAGATCGTAAATCAAATGATTATCCCCATATATATTCTTCATTTGGTTAAGGCTAGTGGACAAATTCACCTACCTAGGAAGTAGCGTCTCATCAACAGAAAACGACATCGACACACGGCTGACGAAAGCATGGACGGCTATAGATAGGCTCTCAATAATATGGAAATCAGACCTGACCGATGAAATGAAGCGCAGTTTCTTCCAGGCAGCAGTTGTATCGATACTGCTATATGGATGCACTACATGGACGCTAACCAAACGGCTGGAGAAGAAACTTGACGGCAACTACACAAGAATGTTGAGAGCAATATTGAACAATTCCTGGCGACAACACCCCACGAGACGCCAACTGTACGGCCACCTGCCTCCCATCACGAAAACTATACAGGTCAGACGAGCCAGACACGCCGGACACTGCTGGAAAAGCAAAGACGAGCTCGTAAGTGACGTACTACTATGGACCCCCACATATGGCCAAGCAAAAGCAGGACGACCAGCCAGAACTTACATACAGCAGCTATGTGAGGACACAGGATGTAACCCAGAAGACCTGCCGGAGGCGATGAACGATAGGGAAAAGTGGCGAGAGATGGTCACGGATATCCGTGCTGGCGGCACGACTTGATGATGATGATGATGATATTCTTCATTTACTCCTAATACATCTTTTAATTATCTCAGCTGTTGTGATCTTAGATATGCCCCTTAGTTTAATTAGAAACAAGATAAATGAAAAAATAAAGGTAAAAAACTTTCTCCGCAGTTAGCATATGCCTTTCATCATCTTGTCGAGCCATCAGCACGGATATCTCTGATCCTCTCCCGCCACCCCTCCCTATCGCTCATCGCCTTCGGTGGGTCCCCAGGGCTACACCCCGTATCCTCACAGAGCTGCTGTATGTAGGTTCGAGATAGTCACCCTGCTTTTACTCGGCCATGTGTAGGGGTCCATAGGAGTACTTCACAAATGAGTGTCCTGCCTGTCTGGTTCGTCTAACTTGGATAGTTTTCGTAGTCGGCGTCGGTTATTGTTTTTGCAGAGTACCTTCTGCTTCTTTTCTTTGTCAGCTTGAAGCTGTTTTCTTTGATTTTATCGATCGATGTTCTAAGCACGTAGTCTAGACAGATAATAAAGAGGTATAGGGCAAGTGTGTCTCCTTGCAGTACCCCTGCTACAATGTCGAAGTAGTCTGTGTCTCCACCCGGAGAACGCACTTTCACATTGGTGTTTCTATAGAGAATCATTATGGCTGCGACAGTTTCCTTTGGTAGACCGTATGCGAGAAGAATTTGCTCCATCTTCCCTCTGTGTATGGAATCAAAGGCTTTTGAAAAGTCGACAAATAATATTGTTGCCTGTAGATTTTTTGCCCGTACGCCGTCTAGAATTCTATGGATAGTCAATATTTGTGAGGTCGTGGATCTATTTCTCCAGAAGCCATTTTGGTTCTTCCAAAGAATGTTGTCAATCTTGGGTTATATGCGGTTGCGTAGTTGGGCATTGTATATTTTGGCTGTTATGGATATAAGTGTTATACCTCAGTAGTTCTTGGCTAATTCGAGGTCTCCCTTTTTAGGAAAAGGAAGGATGCGTTCCTTCAACCATCTGTCTATCAGATTTTGATAATAGACTGCGTTACTGTGTCGGAGCAGTATGTCATCGAATTGTCTGGTCTTTCATACATCTGGGGGATTTTCATCAAGCCCTGTGGCTTTTCTATTTTTAATTTTTCTAAGTGCTAAGTCGAATTCTTCTAGAGTAAACGGTCCTAGTTTGATGTCTAATTGCTTTCTAATAATTCTGGCGATTGGTTCATGTGTACCTTTCGGTGGGTTTCCTAGTAGATTCTGGAAATGCTGTTTCCACAGTTTTATTCGTTCTTGTTGGTTTGTAGCTTTCAGTTTAGCTTTGGCAGTGCTATTCCTTCTGCCCACTTCGTTTATCGTTTGCCATGCTATCCTAGATTGCCTATCTTCCACTGAGTCTCTTATCTTATCTATTTGATTTTGTACGAATTCTCTCTGTTCTTTTAGATATATGCTTGCTAATTCATTTTGTGCATTTTTTAGTTTCAGGGCATTTACGTTAGTTGGGTTCTTCCTATTGCATTTTTCACGTCTGCATGTTTTTCTCTAACCGCTAATGTCTACCATGGAACTCTAGATTTAGTTCTATGTTTTTTTTGTATGTATTTCGCTGTTGTTTGTTGGTGGGCGTTGACGAAATTCTCATATTCGTTATTCGGAGTACGTGTTTCTGTATTCTCCTGAAGTGCATCGAATTTGCTTGTTAATGCTATTACATATTTATCTCTAATATCCTTGTTATCAAGAAGGGCCCAGTCATAGTGTATGGTGGTCGTTGTTCGGGTGGCATTCTTTCGTAGACTCAATCGTATTTTTGCCTTGACAATTCGGTGATCGGAGGACACACCTACGAAAGAGAAGTAAGCCTCGCAGTTCACTGCGCTGTTTTTCCATTTTTTGTTTGTAAAGACGAAGTCTATCTGTGCTTTAGTATTGTTTGCGTATGTATAGGTCCATAATTTTCCCTCCCTTTTTTGAAAGTTTGTATTTTGGCATGTTAATCTTTTTTCTGTCGTAAAATCTGTTAGATGTTGTCCATTCCTGTTTGACGAGTTGTGTTGGTTGTATTTGTGCTTTCCGTTTTTCCTGATTTGGGCATTCATGTCTCCGCCAATGACAAGAACGTTGTGTTTCGGGATGCTGCGCACAAGAGAGGATAGCTCATCATAGAAGGCGATGAGTTTCTTCACTAATATTGGTAGGGCTGTTGCAGGAGATGATTGTTGCTCTGGGGTTGCCATTAAAAGTAGCTACCATCATCCTTGGGTGTATTTTCTCTATACTATTTAGTGATTTTAGGGCTTGTGGTCCTATAAGCATACCTACTCCTCCTATCGTGGCATTGACAGAGTTTTTCCATGCTGATACAGTGGCCAGAGTCCATCCATTGCCAGTATCGTCATATTTAATATCATCGCTATGTGTGTATCTGTGTTCTTGTATGCATATTATGTCTATTTTATGATCTATGACAGATGCAGTAAGCTCTGGTAGTTGTCCGATTCTATTCAAAGTTCTAACGTTAAATGTTGCTATTTGTATTGTGTATTTGCATTTTGCAATTGTTGTTGTTTGAGCTCTGAAAAAAGAATAGCCATGTTTCCACTGGAAGACGAAGAGTCAAAAGCTGGTCAGTATAATATTGTCTTTAAGTCCTCTAACATTTAAAATACATGATTGATTTTACCTAAAAATTGTAAGTTTCTTGAATGTAAAATCACATTTTTACATTATATATGTCTTAAATGTAAAGGCAATTTTACCGTAAATTCAAATATTTCAACCTGGTCAAAGGAGCTAACATATTTGGTACATGAAACTCTTTTTTCTAAAACTTGGGTAGAATTATTTACAGACCCCTATAGTTGTGTAGAATATTAAGCCTAAGTTAAGAAAGTATCCCCGCGCCCCAAAAACCCAAAACCAAAAAAACAAAACAAAACGATAGGGTAGAAACGAATACATAAAAAAAACACCTTCACTCGCCCCATTCCAAGTAGTAGCCCTATCAAATTCTATTTAAGTCCATAAAACGACACTAGACAGTAGATGACAAAGCAAGCGTTGAAAGACGAATAGCCATGTTTCCACTGAAAGACGAAGAGTCAAAAGCTGGTCAGTATAATATTGCCTTTAAGTCCTCTGACATTTAAAATACATGATTGATTTTACCTAAAAATTGTATGTTCCTTGTTTGTAAAATCACGTTTGTACACACACACACATGTGCCTTTAATTAACCCTAAAAATGGTCAAGGGGAATTAACTACTCCAGTGGCAAAAGTCTTAAATTTCGGATTAATATCCGAAGTTCACCGAATCATCATCTATATCTAAATCTCCCCGCCCTGATGATATCAACTACTGAATTAATTATTACTAATTTCCAATAAAATCCTCATCGTTGTCCTTGCAATTACATAGAGATAGGATCCTCAGTGGCTCCCGGTCAGGATAATTTGATTTTCCCTCTACGTCTATATTTAAACACGAGTTCATTTTGTTCGTTTAACAGTAGTCTGCGATCTCTGAAATTAATTATACTAATTTTTTCATCGATACATAAGTTACATCAACAATTGAAGTTATTCGCGGTAGAAGAGTGCCTGATTATTCTCCATTTAATTTGGGAGGTCAGTCCCTGATCTTTAAGGTTCCAAAAATATTTTGATAGAGCAGTCTGGTTTTTAAGTCGTGGATTGGAGAAAGAATACCTGTGATTATACAATCTTTGTTTCCAATTCCCAGCAGAGATGCCTATATAGACTCTCTCTCCATCATTATTATGCTCCATAAGAGAAATGCATGCCCGGTATACGACGTTTGTCGAATTGCAACGTCTGCCCAAAGGGCAATCCTCTTTACTTCTACAGTTACAAGACGCAACCTCTTGTCTCCCACCGTTTACAATTAGTTCGGTAAGTAACCTCCTGTTATGTTTATTTAAAATGTTATGCATATTTTGGTGCAAGAGTAACTAATTCTTACTGTGTTCCTATCAAATATTTTACTCAATGGATTATCTCTATTAAAGTGTTTATCCAGGAGGTGTAGGAAGTATTTACCTATATTAACGTTAGTAAGTTTGCAAAAAGGCGGGTTAAACCAGATTACCTTTCTATTTCTATTCCTTCCACGTCTATTCGAGTGACTATAATTATTATTATTGTCACATACTTTGATGAGTGCGCGGGTCCCACCATTATTACCCTTATCCTTAGAGCCGGGTCCACCGGGGTTAAAAACAGTTTGTAGATAACATCTGTAAACGACACGGAGCTCATTTGTTTGTACGTAGTTTAATGGTTTTAAGTATTGCTAACATGAACAATTCTATTCAAAACTATTCGATCATTTCCACACAATTAAATGAGTCTAAGTATTGCTATGTAATACTAATAATTCAATTTTTGCGCACAGATAAATGGTTTCAAGTATTCTTATCTAACACCAATAGTTTTATTTGCACACAATTAAATGGTTTTAAGCATCGTTATGTAACAATTCCATTTAACGTCAGTCATTTGTTTCCTCATTAACAGTTCTAACTATTTAATCCATAGATGAGACCCTATGAAGTGCTACTATTCCGGGTTAAAGTGGACCTGCGAGTATTATCAATGAATGTATACGCCACATTCCACAAAGCTCCTGGATTACTGGAACCTCACCATCAGATGGTTTCGTATCATATCCAGGACACTTATTGAGGTGGGGATCGTCTTACCCCTTTGTAAATATTCAGTCGGTGTATTCTACAGCCCCAGCCGATTGGGCACTGAATTTAGATCAATGGTTAAATTTGAAGGTACGCAGTGGTACCATGTATACTCACTTAACAGTTTCTAGATTTCCTTGTATGCTCAATGTTACCTCATAAAATCATTTATTATCATTATTATTATTAGCTATCTTTTGTTAAGTTTCTATGCATAAATTGTTTTTAAATAGCTGATTTTAACGAGATGTCAACCCGTCTTGGATTATTTTATGCTTTTAGGTTAGAGTATCGCGTTCGATTTACTTTCGTACTTTTTTGTGTAGTTGTTTCTTAAGATTTTGTGATTGTTTTTTTTAATACGGTCCTATTGATTACTAATGAATTTTAAACAACTTTATTTGATCCTTAGATGGGACCCTAACAGGTGCAGTAGGCTAAGGAGTAATGACAATGAAGGTGTACTTTCCATTCTCCAGAGTTCTAGAATAGGAGCCTCACCATCAAATATAGTTTAGAGTCATATCCAGGACACCCCTTCGAAGAGGAGTTGGTACCCTTCTGCAGAGGATACAGTCAGCATATTCTAAGCTCCATCAAATGAGAGGCATGTATATTTTGTTCATTTGTTACGATAAAGGACACTAGCTTAAAACCAACTTCAAGAACGGGATTTTAAGCTGGTAAGATATAGAAATTAGATTTTTAAAAGTCCACCATATTGAACTGCATCAACTGCTCATGAAATTTAGATCCATGCATAATTTGCTTTTTGATATTTTAATTTTATCAAATAAAAAAAACTTGTCGTGAATTACACTTTCGAGTCACGCTGATTGGTTTGGTTTCTTTGTTTAATGGCATATCAACCTTTAGTCGGTTATTTAATGTCAAAGCCATTCTCCTAGAAGAACAGTAGTTGTATTATTTAACCCATAGCTGGGAGGATAAGGCATTTGCCCGAAAGGGAACGTAATAGCGCGACTGGAGTACGAACTCGCTCACTTCGATTCCGCAGTCCATCGCTTTAACCATTACACCACGAGGACACCTCCGATTCACGCTGAGTGAATTATAAGAATCATAAGTGAATTATAAGTTGAGTGAATTATAAGTTATTATAAGAAATGAAAATACCGGACATTGGCCTAGCGGTTAGAGTGTTCGCCAATGGCCCGGGAGATCTGGGTTCAATCCTAGGTCGAGTCATACCAAAGACTCAAAAAATGGTACTTGATGCCTCCTTGCTTAACACTCAGCATTATAAGGTACGGATCAAGGGTAAAGTAGGGCAATCCAGGGAAGGAGTAGCGCCCTCCCCTACACCTTGGTGTAGTAGCTATCGAAAAGGGAGCCTTCGGGTTACCCTCGACTATGGTCGCCAACTTTACAACTTTATAAGAAATGAAATCGGTGACAAGAGTTCGAATCCTGTACAAAGTTGTTTGCTTTTCATTAATGTATTTAGGAAAGTTATGTATATGTATAGTTATGAGTTAATAGCGCAGACTGGATACTTGAACCTTAGTGTCTAACAGTCTAAAAGGAAAACTGAATTCAAACCAACTTTCTCTCTCTAGTCGTGGAGACGCTATACAAGTTGTAATTTATTAAGATTTTTGCTTAGATGAGCGGCACAAGGTCGTGTGAATGAGGTACCCATTGAGCCTCGTACTGATTTGTGTAGATTTGCTTGTCTAGCTTGCAAACCTTTACACCACCCGAGGCGCCCTAGACGCTATACAAGTTGTGTTTTGTGAGCGGGAATATCCTAGCGAGGCCCATTACTCTCCAGGTCTACGACTGGTTTGAATTCAGACTTTTCCTTTTCCAAGACAATTTGTCATACCAAGGTTAAAGATCCCATTCTACCCACCTATTTACTCATAACTCGAGGGAGAATAGAAGAATCTGAGATTCTTTCCCGAGGGTATTAGTGCTATGTAAAATTCACAGCCTCGTCCAGGTTTTGAACTCGAGTTGTCAAGTTCACTTCCTATGATGATAATCATTTCGCCACAAGCGCCTCCAAACCAGCTTTGTTACTCTTAAAAATTGGAGAGCGGTTGGAAGGGACGGGTGTCTCAGGCAAGTCGTCACGGGGAGAGCTGGTGTGTTAAGAATTAATTTCGTAACCTAACTCTTCTTCTGACCGTGTAGTAAATGCATAAGCATACGGCTTTTCGTATAGAAAAACGTTTTTTATTTCCCACCTTTTTTTTCAACATAATCTCCTTCTTTGTAAATTCACTTTATTCAGAGAGACGAATATCAGTAACACATATTGGACATTACACAGGAAAAGATTCAAATCCAAATCCAGTTAATAACTACATGTCAGGCTACAGACTTATTGGTCCACCGTCGTATAAGAAAAAAAAAAAAACAGTCCGATAGCCGGAGAAAGAGAAATAGAAATTCTTAGAGCGCAAAATGAAAATAAACCTTTACTTTGTGAAGCTCAGTCGGTGGACTGATAGACGAAAAGCCGAAGGATTCGTGATTCTTTCCCTTTCTTTTGCTTAAGAAGATATAAACTCTTAATCCAACATCGGATTAAGAGCATTTTCTTTGAGCACGTACATGTAAATACATAATCTTTACTTACGCAATGTCCCTATTTCTGAGTCAGCTAGAAAGCAATAGAAAGACTATCACAAACCGTGTCATACTCTAATATTTGGTTTACAATTGTTGTCAAGAATCTCTAAGAAAAAAAAAAAAAGAAGTGAAATTCAACACGTACATTATTCGTGCTTTTTTGTTGTTCGTATCGTTTGATGCTTCTTAATGCAAAAAAGCAAACCGGACACAAAACAGGAGGAAATTAGCTGAAGGCGCGAAAAGCCAAACGGTTGAAAGAGATGATAATGAATAGCTTTGATGTTGGGATATAACAATGAATAAAAAGGTGAAAGGAGGAAAATTGAAGTAAAATAATTTAGTTGGGAGTTATGAAGAAGAAGAAGAAGAAGAAGAAGAAGAAGAAGAAGAAGAAGAAATAAAAAGAATGATTATAAAGAAAAGTCACGAGGAAAATATTTAAAGTGAGCGCCAAAAATGAAAAGATTTGCCATAACAACAACAACAATAACAACAACAAAATAGATGAAAACGTATTCGTCAGAAAAATTTGGCGAAATAAAGGTCCCATTATGACGTAACCGATTTTTGAGTAGTCCAATTTTAACGTCATCGATTTTTGTGTAAAAATATTTAATGTAAAGATGACTTTTGTAAAAAATTGTCACAAAAAGAATAACAATATTGGTAATTTGGTATAATTTGATTGTGAGTCATTTTTTAAAAGTTGACAACAAAATTTATTTCATTAAAATGAAACAATTTCTTTTATTAGTCTGTGTATTAATAATTTATCTATTTGTTTGATTGGCTTGTTTTCTTTGTTTAATGGAAAATGAACTTCGGTGGATAAGTTAATGTCTAAGCTATTCTTATAGAAGGACGGTAGTGGCACCATTTACCCCATAGATTGGGGGATAAGAGGGTTTCATACCTTTACCAAAGGTAGTCTGACATTGAACGTAATAGCACGATTGGAGTTTGAACTTGAGTTCGACGATGTTACAGTCCATCATGTTAGCCACTACGCCACAGGGGTTAAATTGTTCTTTTAATTCCATTAGCCAGAATGGACCGGAAAACTTAATGAGTACCATATGTAATTATGTTTTGGGATTGTGGTCCCATTTTTTGGAAGCAAAGTTAGGAATACGATTTCAATTTTAGACTAAAATCAATGATTATTTTATAAAATTCAAAATACTGAAGTTATTCTCTTTAAGGTAAAACAATGAAATGACAGTTATCCTATCAGTTATAGAACCATAACTGTACAGTTTTATTAACTTTCAGAGGAGAGAGTCGGGTGGAAGACAAGATCAGTGATCAGCAGTAGTGAAAGAGAAGGGAGGGAGATAGACACTTCAGTCGACAACAGAAAGAGGGTCACGTGAGAGAATGAACAACTGATTGTTTTAACGGCGTGTCAACTTGTCAAGAGGTTATTTAATACCTTGAGGTTAGGGAATCGCGTACTTTGTTTCTTTGGAATTTTTTTAATCAAGTGTTCTTATAACAAATAATTTTCACTCAGTTGTATAGTTTCAAGTATGTCTATGTAATGTCTTTTGAAACAGATCTATTTGACCCAACAGGCACTACACTACCAGGTGTGAGTGGACCTGGGAGTAATGGTAATTAAAAGGTACTCTAAACTTCCCAGAACTAGGACCTCGTCATTAGATACAGTTTAGAATTATACAGAGAACACCTCTTTTTTGTGGTGGGGGATCTAAACACTCTACAGGGGATACGTACTCTAAGCACCACTGACAGGCGGAATGGGTGAGTGAAGAGACTGCACAAAATTTATGACTTCAAAATTAAGCCATAGGCTTATATTGAACGAGAAAAAATTGAAATAAGAGGAGTTTAAAATATAACAAAGACAGACTCAAGAGGTCATATGTTGGGAACACCTTCTTTAAGCAACTTCTTATAATCTTTAAACTAATAATACTTAAATTACTTACCCATATTAAATACAGTTTTAAGATGGTCATTGATGTTTATAAAATAGTGTTTATATCTTTTATGCCTTTCATTTTCAAAATCTTATATCACAAATATTTTTTATTATGAAAAAATCCTTTGAATAGGCAACACTGTCAATTATTGTGGGTAAATACAGCTAGTTGTGAAGAATTTATAGTAATATAACATCAAATCTGCAGTTGAAATGATACTTCACTGTAAACATCAAAAGGCGAAGAGAAAATTTTGAAAGCTTGATGTAGGACTGCATAGATGAGAGTCAGGGTGTCACAGGTTGGGGACCCCTTCTTTAAGTTACTTTTGATAATCTAATATCACAAATAACTTTTTTAATTATAAAAAAACCTTTGGATTGGCAACATTCCTTATGATGTTTTTCTCCTTGTTTGATTGAAGAAAAAAAATCATTTAAAAAATTGATAAACAGCTCGTAAGGCGTTTATATTTTTTAATAAAAATTTATTTCCCGTGCACTTTTCTACTCTGTATGGAAATGACAATCATTTCTTTGGGTTTGATTTGGTTTGCTTTTATGCCATATCAACCATTGTTGGTTATTTAATGCAAAATCCTGTTATACATAGATATATATGACTTGTAAATACATTTTATTGATACTCACAGTTAAGAGATCATTCAGTTCTTTTTCAAACAATTCAGTTTAGCATAAGTCAACAAAGATAAATGGTCCCAAGCATTGTTAAGTACCACTAACAATTCAATTAAACATCAGTCATTTATTTGTACACAGTTAAATAATCAAACAGTTCTGTTGGTAACAATTAGATTTAGTATAAGTTATTTGTTTGCACTCAGTTCAAATATTAAACTGGTGTATTTAACCTATAGATAGGGCCCTATCAGATGCTACCACTCCGGGCCAAAGTGGATCTGGGAGCGATGGCAATGAAGGGGTACTACACATTCCCTAATGCTCCTGCATTACTGGAGCCTCACCATCATATTGTTTAGCGTCATATCCAGGACAATCGTTGGATGAGTCTTACCTCTCTGCAGAGATATAGTTAGTGTATTTTATAGCCTCAGCCAACGGGCTACATTTCTTTTGGGAAATTAAGTTTAAAATTAAAGTTTAAAAGTCAAAGTGAGTGAAAGGGGGGTCCAAATTGAGTGATCGATCTAGAATTTTGTTGTAAAATCAGATTTTAAAGATGTGATGCATGTTTGGCATAAATAGCTTGGTTTTGTTTTCGTTCAATGGCATATTAACGTTTGTGGGTTATTTAACGCCAAAGAACATTTTTGGAGAGATTAGGATTAAATAAAAAAATGATATAAGATAATGAAAAGTTCAAGAGGAATACAAAATTTGTAAAAAAAAAAGTAGAGTGAAACGAAGGTGGAATGTGGAAGATGAAAGATGAGATGTTTCATGATATCGTATCATTCGTATCATATCGTATCATTTACATCCCTGACAAATATTCTTGTATCAAAATTGCAGCTGTATTTCTCAAGACAAAAACGAACTGTAAATAAATTGTTTTCTTTAAAATAGTCCCTTTGGCATTCAACACACTTATTCCAGCGGGTTTTTCATTTGTCGAAGCACCCCTGAAGCTCCTACTTCAATATAGTATGAAACCGAGCTATTGTATTTCTTTTAATATCGTTCTTTGAATTTTACTTCCGAAAGTTATGATAATTATTGGTGGAGCAGTACTTGCGCAATCTTGTATTTCGCAAAAAACTTCTGATGAAAAAATATTGAGACAACTCTTGAAGAATTTATAGAGAACTGGCACAGCAGTGTAGACGTCTAGACATCATCAATTTATTACATAAGTTGCTCAGTGGTGCATAATACTACCTTGAAATTTTAGATTTTAAAGATTAAGTCTTGATACTTTTTGATCACACCGTATTCGACAAATGTTCCATAATATCTTATAATTCGTAGCCACTGGAAACCAAAGCTATCTTTATGGATGGGCAAATAATCCGCTTATTTGAAGCTCACTTAAATCTATCTATCTATCTATCTATCTATCTATCTCTGCGCTTCATTCAAAAATAATCCGAGTATCAGTTATTGTCCAGCCGACAAGAACAATCATTCATGCGGAGTTGGATCTTAAAGCTACTTCGTTTATACCATCGGAGAGCTTTTCCCAACAACATAGAAAATATTTAACTGTAGAAAAGGACACTGGGGAATTTTTTAGGACATGCTATTCCAAGAATAGCAAAAAAATCCTATCAAAATATTTTCTGTGGCAATGCTACTCAAAGTGTGGTATCGAGCTTCTCATCTCTAAGAACATTCAAAGTATATATTACAAGATGGCGTTTTTGTGCATGATCTTACAATAGAGAACGATAATGATTATTTGTAAACAACAATAGCTTAAAGCAACTATTCTAATACAAACAATCTGTTATACGGTTTAAAGTATTCCCATTTAATACTAATCATCTGTTTGGCCGGTCGGCTGGAGATGTAGAATACACAGATGCACCTTTGCACAGGGGTAAGACCCCCACCAACGAGTGTCCTGTATATGACACTAAACAATCTGATGGTGAGGTTCCAGTGATGCTGGAGCTTTTGGGGAATGTAGAGCACCCCTTCATTGCCATTGCTCTCAGGTCCACTCTGGCCCGGAGTGATACCACCTGATAAGGCCCTATCTATGGGTTAATTAGAACTAAAACGCGTACTTATTATGCTAAACTGAATTGTTTAAATTAGAACAAAAACTGAATAGCTTGAAATGTTTTAAACAATTAAACTGTGTATTTACATTTAAACTGCGTACTCATGCTAAACTGAATTGCTTGAAATGGAATTGTTTTTATGCTAAACTGAATTGTTTGAAATGGAATTGTTTTTGACATTGAAACTGTTCTTACTCAAAACTGAATTTTATAATATAGAACTGTTTTAACATTTTACTGTGTGTAAACAAAATCTATACTTATACTAAACTAAATTGTTTGAATTAGAACTGTTTGACTAAACTGAATAGCTTGAAATAGAAATGTTTTTGACAATTGAACTGTGTACTTATGCTAAACTGAATTGTTTGAAATAGAACTGTTTATTTGTATAAAAATGGCTTTGGCATTAAATAACCTACAAGAGATGATATGCCATATAAACAAACAAACAATTATAATCTGCAGGAAATTATATAGTTTCAGTATTCCTATCTAATGATAATTATCTATATATAATTATATGGTTTTAAGTATTCCGAACGAATACTAATAATTTGGAAGTAATTATGTTTTTTTTTTGTTTTGTTTAACCTTTGTTGGTTATCTAATGCCAAAGCCATCCTTGTTGTGATACTATATAACATATATTCACATTTACCATGAATATTTAACTTATATATCCACAGGGAGAATATATCCAGTTAATGCTAGTTTAAAAATAAAAAAAGCTGTTCTCTTCGTATCCTTACATAAGTTGAATTCTGACATAGAAGTAAATAAAAACTTCTCAAATCAAAATTTGTGACAACGGCCGAAGATTTTGTGTTTCTTTTTGAAGATCTTATTTGACTTGTCAGATTATTAAGATCCTACCAAAGTGAAACTTAGCGAAATGTATCGTTCTTCTGCACTTAGCGAACAATGTATCAAATATTTGCGAAAAAGTTGATCTTCATAAGCGTGTGTTAATTGTTTCTTTCTCGTTGTCTTAAAATATGATGTCGAATTTAATGGTTTTTGTTCATTTTCGTGGCACACTTGCAATAATCCAAACTTCATTAGATGAACGGGAAATCTGACGGGCAAGGATGAACTGAATGTTTTTCCTACGTGATCAAGGTCAGCACTGATCAGCTGATTTTTACTCGGAGTTGGAATTTTTTTGGAAAACAGCTCATAACTAGAAGACCAACGAATGTTTAGTTAATATTCTATTGATCGTCTACAAAGCATAATTATATGCTACTTATCTTTGAGCCACTGAAAAAAAAATCCAAACAAACAAACGAACAAACAAACAAACAAACTCCCCCTCCGCTCAAAACAAGCAAAGAAATTAACAAATGCAAAAAATAAAAATATCTACCAAAAGCCACAACCTTGCCAGTGTGGGATATTAGGTTGTTGGTGTCATGCTGCTCTAGATAATATCAACAGTGACCCCCACCAAAAGAAAACATGCCAAGGAGACGGATAGAGCTTGGTCAACCCTTCCTGTATAATAAAGGTCACATGATTATCAACTTCCTGATGGGCATCTCGTTTTTAGATTGTTCCTTCACGCCTGAATTCAAACGAGTGGGTCGGATGAGCTGCTGATTATATTCATACGATGCCAGAAGGTAAAAAAGGCAGTTTGGGGAGAGCATAGAATGATCATGTCATGCCTCTAATTAGAATTGGGTAAGTAAAGGAAGATTGGAAAGTTAAGAATTTTTAAAAGTAGTGCTATGATACTACGGACAATTAAAAAAAAAGCAAAATGAAGAGAGAAAGAAGGCAGGAAAGAAAGATAAGACTAAATGTAAAATTGGAAAAAAAGAAAAGAACAAAGAAATGGATATGAAAAAGCATCGAAATAGAGAAGGAAATACACGAAAGAATTTAGTAGGAATGAAAAAAAAAATGATAAAGCATGAAAGATGTAAAAAAACTGATGAAGGAATTTATTGAGGTGAATAGGATGATATAAACATTTGAAAAGAAAGAAAAAAAAGGAGGAAAAGGAGAGGATGGAAGATGATAGAACTGATGAAGAAACTAACTACGGCGGTAAATATATAAAAAGCAAGAATGAAAGAAAAAATTAAAAAAAGGATGAAGCATGTATATCTAAATAAAAAGAGATTGAAATGAAAAAGAAAAGAAACACAAAAATTGAAAAAAAAAAAAAAAAAGAATGAAAAACTAAAAGAGTGAAAGAAGAAATTTCGGAAGAAAAACATTTTTAGAATAAAATTCTGCGTTTGAACAACAAAAGAAAACAGATTAACAAAAAGCACATACTGAGAAAATAACAGATACATTCACGAATAGAGGCGCACTTAGCGTAACAGTTACTATCGAAGTAAATGGAATCAGTGAACCAAGTTCGTATCCTGGACGAGACCGTTTGCATTTCATATTGGGATAATCATCATCATCCTCATCCTTATGTCGTGCCGCCCGCACGGATATCCCTGACCCTCTCTCGCCACTTTTCCCTATCGTTCATCGCCTCCGGCAGGTCTTCTGGACTACATCCTGTATCTTCACATAGCTGCTGTATGTATGTTCGAGCTGGTCATCCTGCTTTTGCTTGGCTATAAGTGGAGGTCCATGGGAGTACATCACTTATGAGCTCATCTCTGCTCCTCCAACAATGTCCTGCGTGCCCGGTTCGTCTAACTTGGATAATTTTCGTGATGAGAGGCAGAGGGTTCGACCTCCAGCTAGATGTAAATAGTTGAGAAGACTCAGCTCTTTGACCTTAATATAGCAACCAGTCTATGAGAAGGAAAAAGTAAATACGTTCACACGAACACACCACTTAACTTAAAAACGTTTTTAATCAATTCCAGTGAGGGCCGTAAAGAGCAAAGTGCCACTTTGCCACAAAGTAAACAAGTTCGAACTTCAGTCATCCATTTACGTTCACTTTTGGGCTAATACCCTTGGGAAGTTACGAAACTTCCATTCCCACCAACTATGGGTGAAATAGTATCACTGCTGTTCTTCTCAAAGGATAGCTTTGGCATTAAAGAGTGAAAGAAGAAATGTCGGAAGAAAAAATATTAGCATTAGATAGGAATACATCAGACTTTTAAAAATGTTATCTACAAAATGTGTTTACAAATAATATATACTTAATAGTGTTAGTGAATACTTATTTATAGTGTTAGTGAATACTCATTTATCGTGTTAGGGAATACTTATTTATCGTGTTAGTGAATACTTATTTATCGTGTTAGTGAATACTTATATAGTGTTAGTGAATACTTATTTATAGTGTTAGTGAATACTTATTTATCGTGTTAGTGAATACTTATATAGTGTTAGTGAATACTTATTTATAGTGTTAGTGAATACTTATTTATAGTGTTAGTGAATACTCATTTATCGTGTTAGGGAATACTTATATAGTGTTAGTGAATACTTATTTATAGTGTTAGTGAATACTTATATAGTGTTAGTGAATACTTATTTATAGTGTTAGTGAATACTTATTTATAGTGTTAGTGAATACTCATTTATCGTGTTAGTGAATACTTATATAGTGTTAGTGAATACTTATTTATAGTGTTAGTGAATACTTATTTATAGTGTTAGTGAATACTCATTTATCGTGTTAGTGAATACTTATATAGTGTTAGTGAATACTTATTTATAGTGTTAGTGAATACTCATTTATCGTGTTAGGGAATACTTATATAGTGTTAGTGAATACTTATTTATAGTGTTAGTGAATACTCATTTATCGTGTTAGGGAATACTTATATAGTGTTAGTGAATACTTATTTATAGTGTTAGTGAATACTTATTTATCGTGTTAGGGAATACTTATATAGTGTTAGTGAATACTTATTTATAGTGTTAGTGAATACTTATTTATCGTGTTAGTGAATACTTATATAGTGTTAGTGAATACTTATTTATCGTGTTAGTGAATACTTATTTATCGTGTTAGTGAATACTTATATAGTGTTAGTGAATACTTATTTATAGTGTTAGTGAATACTCATTTATCGTGTTAGGGAATACTTATATAGTGTTAGTGAATACTTATTTATAGTGTTAGTGAATACTTATTTATCGTGTTAGTGAATACTTATATAGTGTTAGTGAATACTTATTTATAGTGTTAGTGAATACTTATTTATCGTGTTAGTGAATACTTATATAGTGTTAGTGAATACTTATTTATAGTGTTAGTGAATACTTATTTATCGTGTTAGGGAATACTTATATAGTGTTAGTGAATACTTATTTATAGTGTTAGTGAATACTCATTTATCGTGTTAGTGAATACTTATATAGTGTTAGTGAATACTTATTTATAGTGTTAGTGAATACTCATTTATCGTGTTAGGGAATACTTATATAGTGTTAGTGAATACTTATTTATAGTGTTAGTGAATACTTATTTATCGTGTTAGTGAATACTTATATAGTGTTAGTGAATACTTATTTATAGTGTTAGTGAATACTTATTTATCGTGTTAGTGAATACTTATATAGTGTTAGTGAATACTTATTTATAGTGTTAGTGAATACTTATTTATCGTGTTAGGGAATACTTATATAGTGTTAGTGAATACTTATTTATAGTGTTAGTGAATACTCATTTATCGTGTTAGTGAATACTTATATAGTGTTAGTGAATACTTATTTATAGTGTTAGTGAATACTCATTTATCGTGTTAGGGAATACTTATATAGTGTTAGTGAATACTTATTTATAGTGTTAGTGAATACTCATTTATCGTGTTAGGGAATACTTATATAGTGTTAGTGAATACTTATTTATAGTGTTAGTGAATACTTATTTATAGTGTTAGTGAATACTCATTTATCGTGTTAGGGAATACTTATTTATAGTGTTAGTGAATACTTATTTATCGTGTTAGTGAATACTTATATAGTGTTAGTGAATACTTATTTATAGTGTTAGTGAATACTTATTTATCGTGTTAGTGAATACTTATATAGTGTTAGTGAATACTTATTTATAGTGTTAGTGAATACTCATTTATCGTGTTAGGGAATACTTATATAGTGTTAGTGAATACTTATTTATAGTGTTAGTGAATACTTATTTATCGTGTTAGTGAATACTTATATAGTGTTAGTGAATACTTATTTATAGTGTTAGTGAATACTTATTTATCGTGTTAGTGAATACTTATATAGTGTTAGTGAATACTTATTTATAGTGTTAGTGAATACTTATTTATAGTGTTAGTGAATACTTATTTTACATGTCAATAGATAGTTATTTTTAAAAGTTATCTCTTCATCAGTCAGTTAAAGACAAATCTCTTCTTGGCGGCTGGGGCTGGAGAATACACCGACTGCATCTCTGCAGATGTGTAAGACCCCCCTTACCCAACCAGTGTCCTAGATATGACATTAAACCATCTGATAGCAAGGCTCTACCCTCAGATCTTTGGGGAATGTGGAGTACTCCATTGCTCCCAGGTTCACTCTGATCCAGTGTGGTAGCACCTGATAGGGTCCTATTTATGGGTCAAATAAAACTATTTGATGTTTAAACTGTGTGCAAACAAATGGCTTTTTAAATGACTTGTGCAAAATTGAATTGTTAGAAATAGAACTGTTTGATCAGTTAACTGTGTGTAAATAGATGACTGATGTTGAATTGAAATCTTAGGGATACACAGTAATACTTGAAATCATTTAACTGTTTGCAAACGAATGAGTAATGTTGAATAAAATTAAATAGTGTTAAATAGCAATGCTAGAAACTACTCTACTGTCTACAAAAATAGATATTAAATTGAATTATAACTGTTCATCATCATCAATATCATCATGTCGTGCCGCCAGCACATATATCTCTGACCCTCTCTCGTCACTTCTCCCTATCGTTCATCGCCTCTGGCAGGTCTTCAGGGCTATATCCCGTATCCTCACATAGCTGTCGTCCCGCTTTTGCTCGGTCATATGTGGGGGTCCATAGGAGTACATCACTTATGAGCTCGTCCCTGCGTGTCTGGTTCGTCTAAGTTGGATAGTTTTCGTGATGGGAGGTAGGTGGCCGTATAGTTGGTATTTTGTGGGGTGTTTCCTCCAGGACTTGTTCAATATTGCTCGCAGCATTCTTGTGTAATTGCCGTCTAGCTTTTTCTCCAGCCGTTTTGTTAGCGTCCAAGTAGTGCATCCATATAGCAGTATCAACACGACCGCTGCTTGGAAGAAAATGCGTTTAGATAGCTATAATTGAAACAGTTTAACTGTATGGAAGCAACAGCAATACTGTTGTGCAAACAAATAAGTTCTAACTTATTACCAACAAACTGTGTGCAAACAAATAACTGATGTTAAATTGTGAGTGCTATGTCGGCATACAAGAAATCATTTAACTGTGTGCCAAAAAAATGAGCACAGACTTTCAAAAATGTTATCTACAAAATGTGTTTACAAATAATATATACTTAATATATATGTATAAAAAAATTTTTGGCATTAAATAACCTACAATGTTTGATATCCCATAAAACCAATCCAAACTAAGTTTTATATATCTAATAGTTATGTATAAAGATAATGTGGCATTAAATAACCTGCAATGGTTGATATGCCATAAAACCAATCCAAACCAAATTTTATGTATTTAATAGATATGTATAAACATAATGTGATGTTAAATAACCTACAGAGGTTGATATGAGAGAGGTCCCCGCGGACTTTCTCGAAACCTATGTATGGCACTAGACCTTGGTGTCTACTTCAAGCCATAACCCGGCATACGTGCCCGGACCCACATTTGGGTTCGTGAAACTGCTTGCCTCATCAGGCTCACATTGCACCAAGTGAGCCGATGAGCAGCATAGACCAGCAGGGTTCGAGTCTCGGCTCGTTCCTGACCTTCTCCTCCCCTTTATCCCCACTTTAATCGGCCTTCGGGCTTTTGACCATGTGTCAAGTCGTGTCTGGTGGGAGGCAGCGACAAATAAACAGAGGTTGATATGCCATAAAACCCAACCCAACCAAATCAAACATGTCTTCTTAGTCTATCTATTTTCAGTGGTGATTTACAAAAACCAAAATTTGCATTTATCCAACCCCTCTACCACAGGCAGAATGTAACATATGGTCAATTTTAGCGGAATAAAACAAGTTTGAAATTCAGAATTTTCCTTCTCCTAGACTAGCTGTTGGACCCGGGCCAGTCTCTCCAACTATTTACTCATAGGTGGGATAGAACAGATGGATTCATCCCTTTTCCAACGCGAAGGGAAACGCAAAACAGCTTTGTCTAGGATTTAAATTTAGGTCGTCAATTCTATGAGCTACGACAATAACCGTTTTGTTAAGCACTCCACCAAAAAACAGGAAACATTTCCCGAATTTACGTCGGAGTCATGCTAATCTTCTCCCTCGTTCTAATTTTAGTATATGTACTGCCGAAGCGGGAAGTATTGAGTACTCAATAAAATTGACTAAGCAAAATTTATATTTAACCAAAAGTATGCGATAAAATAAAACGTCCAAAATGTAGCTATGTCAATACTAGTGTACGGATGCACCACATGGACGCTGACAAAACGTATAGAGAAAAAGCTAGACGGAAACTGCACAAGAACTCTACGAGCTATATTGAACAAATCCTGAAAGCAGCATCCCACGAAACAAAAGCTGTACGGCCACTTATCTCCTATCTTTAAAACCGTCCAAATTAGACGAACAAGACATGCGGGTCACTGCCGGAGAAGCTAGGACTAACTCATAAGTGACACTCTCCAATGGACCCCTTCACATGATCGTGCCAGTGTTGGCCGACCAGCAGCAAGAACTTACCCCTACAACAGGTCTGTGCGGACACAGGGTGTAGTTTGGAAAATCTGCTGCGATGGATGATAGGGACAGGTGGAGAGAGAGAGAGAGAGATAGAGAGAGAGAGAGAGAGAGAGAGTATGTGTGTGTGTGTGTGTGTGTGTGTGTGTGTGTGTGTGTGTGTGAGGGAGATCTGTGTTACTAACGTGACTTGATGATGATGATGATAGGACAATGAGAATCATACTCACATGCAAGACGAGTTTATCAACGATAATATCACAATGAGTTCGCTGTTTCTTAAACTAAGCGTTGTTTTAGATTTGTTACAAGGCTACAAGTACGATGACATCTAGGTTGATCGAACTCATTATTCAGTAGTAACTGATCTATGAGACTAGTTTGTTAAACATTATACTATGATGGGATACACTGTCTATAAGCCAATGTTTTTCACATCTATTTATCAAAACTAGTTCAATAGAGGTGACTTCTAACCAATCACCTGTCTATGAAACGCCTCTACACTTCCGTTCGTGATCTGGTGGTGGTGATGGTGATAGGAGGACACTGTGTAAAACTTGTTGACCTTAATGAATGGCTGAACTTGGCTTACTTAAAGGAAACATAGCTTCAACAAGAGAGGTGTCAAGCAAAAACAATGGAAAGCATTATAAAACTCATTTTAGAATTTGCCCAGTCGGCTGCACTTCTGTAGAGGGTTAAGACCCCCTCCAAGAGTGTCCTGAATATGACACTAAAAAATCTGATGGTGAGGTTCCAGTGATGCTGGGGATTTGGGGAATGCTGAGTACCCCTTCATTGTCATTGCTCCCAGGTCAACTCTTGCCCAGCGGGGTAGCACCTGATAGGGCCCTATCTATGGGTTAAATAGAACTAACGACATACTAATGCTAAACTGAATTGTTTGACTAAAACTGAAGAGCTTGAAATAGAAATACTTTTGACAATTAAACCGTACTTACATTTAAACTGCGTGCTTATGCTAAACTGAATTATTTGAAATTGAACTGTTTTTTGATATTGAAACTGTACTTGCACTAAACTGAATTGTTATATATAGAACTGTTTTGACATTCAACTGTGTAAACATAATCTGTACTTATACTAAACTGAATTAGCTGAGTTATAACAGTTTGAATAAACTGAATAGCTTGAAATAGAAATATATTTGATAATTAAACTGGGTACTCATACTTAACAGATTTGTTTGAAATAGAATTGTTTATTTACATAAAAATGGATTTGGCGTTAAATAACCTATAAGGGTTGATGTGCCATAAAACCCAACCAACCAACCACCAACCAACAACATTTTAGAAGAAAACCACACACGAACGATTTTAGTTGTTCCGAGTTATTTGAGCTGACAAGTTGATACAAGTAAACATATAACGAAAAAATTATGAAAAGAAAGCGTAGAGGTTGATCACAGGAAACATTAAGGCTTCGGGATACAAAGATCCAAGGGATATGCTTGGAAAATAAAAAATTCACAATAAATAAAAAAATTCTAATACAAACATGAGTTACTTTTTGCGAAAAAGATATCGGCTGAGAGAAATTGAATTTACCTACAGAAAAACCAAATGAAAACGATCATGTGACAGTATTGTCGCGGCCTGCTTAGCCTCGTCAGCCACCTGATACTTCTTCCCCTACGTTGTGTTTGCTCCCAAAAGAAAATCTATCGGTCACCGGGTTTTGGTTGAAACCGTACAGGCCTAGGGTCATCTCCATAAAGAAAAACTGAAATAAAAACGAATTTCAAAATACAAACATATGACCGTCTTTATTGATGGCAATTTCTCTTCAGGTCTCTCCTGGCTGTAAGGAGTTGACATTTCGCAATATTGACCTGGGGTGAGGGTGAGGAAGGACGTTGATTCCCCCTCCATCATGACATGGAGGGTAGACGAAGACTTGACGACTTTCTTTTCTCATCCTATCACTCATCTGTCAAACAACCGTTCGCTTCCTTGAATATATGGACCTCTTACTTCTGGAAACGAAAATCATTTTTCCCGCTATTGTTTCTACACAGTTAAATGATTTCAATTATTGCAATCTAACATTAAAGTTTTTTTATAATTTTAATCATTTATTTGCACACAGTGAAGAGATTTCAAGTATTGCTATTTAACACTAATAATTCTATTCAACACTCCACTCATTTACACACAATCAAAGGATTCCAAATATTGCTATTTAATACCAGTTATGCAATTTTTTCATCCAGTAAAAGAGATTCCAAATATTGCTATTTAACGCTAATAATTCTGTTCAACATAACTCATTCTTTTGTTCAGTTAAATGGTTCCAAGTATTGCTGTGTATCACTAACAATTCCGCTATATGTTTACACACAGTTAAATGGTCAAACTGTTCTATTTCAAACGATTCAATTTAACATCAGTCATTTGAATGCGCACAGTTTAAATGTCAAACAATTCTATTTGACCCATAGATAGGACCCTGGTAGGTACAAACACTCCGTGTCAAAGTGAACCTGAGAGTAATGGAAATGAAAGAGGTACTTCACATTCTCCTAAACTTCAGGACTGGAGCCTTACCATCAGATTGTTTAGTGTCATATCCGGAACACATGTTTGGAGTGGAGTTGACATTTCGTAATATCGACCTGGGGTGAGGGTGAGGAAGGGAGTTGATCCCCCCCCATCATGATTTGGATGGCAGACGTAGACTTGATGACTTTCTTCTCTTATCCTATCAAATGACCTGCTTCTTACCCTGTCATCAATATTCTTCTTCTGACCAGTGGGGCGGAGAGAGGGAGTCTCTGATGTTGTCCAGCAGCTCCACTACTTCTGCCCTGGGCAGCAACTCATCTGTCTTCTGTTTTCTACCAGCGTAGACGGAGGGCGGGGGAAGGACCCGACTCTGCGGTCAAAGCAACCGTCACTGGTCGAGGTGTCACTCATCTGTCAAACTGTTGATCGCTTCCTTGAATATATGGACCCCTTACATCTGGAAACGAAAATTGTTTTTCCCGTATGGACATCCTCCCTCTCCCCAAAATAGAGTACCTAAAAAATTATACCCTTTATCGATTGAACTCTGGCCGTACTAGCGTCGAAGACTTAAGTTTACCACGGACGTTAAAAAAACTTACCCTTTCATCCCCAACGAAAAATACTTCCCTTTTTCTTATATCAGTAATTAAAATCTGCCGACTTCCCTAACTTATATGGCTAGTTTTAAAACTAATATTCGTATGAGATGCCAGTCATTTGTTGTTTTCATTTGTTGTTCTCATGGGTCATAAAACTGTTTCGGAAAGAAGAACCAGACATGCAGGACACTGCTGGAGAAGTAGGGACGAACTCATAAGTGACGTACTCCTTTAGACCCCTTCACATGGACGAGAAAAGACAGGACGACCAGCAAGAACCTACATACAATTGCTCTGTGCCGATACAGGATGTAGCCTTGAAGACCTACCGGAAGCGATGGACGATAGAGAAGGGTGGCGGGAGAAGATCAGGAATATCCGAGCTGATTGTGCGACGTGATGATGATAAATAACAAATTTTATTTGTTTGCTAAACAATAACTAGATCTTTTACAGGCACCATTCCGGTATTTATATTTACTTTATTATTTCTGTTACAACAGGTTAGGTTAGGTTAGGTTAGGTAATTCATATTAATGGCACATCAACCCTTGTAGGTTATTTAATGCCGAATCCTGTACATACATACATACATACATGTGATTTGTAGGCAAATAGTTGGTAGGTAACTTTATTTTTAAACGAGTCAGAGCTCATTTATTTGTACACAGTTAAATAGTTTCAAGTATTGCTATCTAAAACTAATAATTCTATTTAATCTTAATCATGTTCGCACACAGTTAAATCGTTTCAAGTATTACTAATATTATTAATTCTAAATGGTTCCAAGTATTGAGTTTGCATAAAATATTGTTAGCACAAATAATTCTGTTTAATATTAATCATTTTTCCATACCAACAGTTTGTGGTTTCGCCATTATGTGTCTTTAAAAAGTAAATACAATGGACTAGTTCTAAGGACAAAAGCCGACAGACAATCTTCCTTCTCCTCTAAAGTTGCTTTCTACTTAAGGATCCATTTCTAAAGGTTATGAACCATCC
This sequence comes from Sepioteuthis lessoniana, assembly GCA_963585895.1. NCBI lineage: Eukaryota > Metazoa > Mollusca > Cephalopoda > Myopsida > Loliginidae > Sepioteuthis > Sepioteuthis lessoniana. The sequence goes on from OY757910.1 coordinate 85,341,462, forward strand.
GTGTAAAAACATCCATTAAATAAACGAAATCCAAGTTATTAAGTACCAAATTGCCAAATCCCTCGTTCATTCTAGTGTCATTGTAATTCTCAAATACGAACAAATTAATCGCAGCATTTCTGAAAAACCTTTTACAGAAATATCATTTTTTTTAAAAACAAATCTGCATTATTGATATCTAAATATGAGTGCACCGGGATAGAAGAGCTTATTGTGTCATACTAACATCTAACCAAAAGAAAAAAAAAATGATAAAATGTATTATAAACCAGCAATCATAGATGGTGATTGTGGACAATAATGAATTATCCTATTTACCCAACCCATCCACTCGGGCAGGATATGATACAAGGTCAATTTTTAAGCGAAGTTTAACAGGTTTGAATTCAGAGTTTTCCTTCTCCTAGACTTGTTGCCTCACCAACTCTGAAGAACCCAGTCTGCCCTACTATTTACCCATAGCTGGAGGGAGAATAATTGGATTCATACCTTTCCCAAGGGTATTAGTGCTACGTGAAATGCAATCAGTCTCGTCCAGGATTTGAACTCGTGTCGCCGTGTCCATTTCCGACGACAATAATGAATAATAATCACTGATGATTGCCTAGTCTACATCGGTCAAGGCCATGATTGTAGACCTTTTTTGAGCTGTTCAAATGAAACATAAAAACAATGGGTGACTGAATAAAACCAGCAAATTTTTCCGCCTATTTCTTCATTTCTACAAACGATCAAGGGAGACATTAATCATTAATTTGAGTTTGGTAGGCATACATTGAAATTTTGTCCGTTTTTCTTTTCCTTCCATTGATAAAAATAAGCTTGATGCTGATGTGGTCATTTTTTTTCCGGATAATGATTCATCTTGTTACAGAGTAAAAAGTATTAAAACTTTTCCTCGGGAAAGACATCAATTCAGTAACATGTCCAGGAGACAGTCCAGATTTTGATTTGATTGAATATTTATGGTGGAAATTAAAAAAAGAAAGAAGAAAAAAGTCCTTGACAAGGGTGCATCCTACAAAGCTGATCTAACAATTACCATTCGAGAAAATTAGAACTGGATTGATGAGGAATATTTACATCAGTGAAGTCCGTATATCATAAAAATCCGAAGAAGAGGAGCAGAATACAAATTGTAAATTTTGTTTTGCTATTAATTTCATATATTTTTCCTCAACATTAAATCTCTTTTTTTATTGTTTACTCAGCAAAAATATCTCATTAGTAAAAATATATCCATCTAAATATTCTGAGTTATAGTTCACGAAGTCAGAATATTCAACTATTAAGCAAATATTTTTTTACTATTAGCTGAAATAATGTTCTGTCCGGTAAAAGGTCATTTTTTCATGGGGTCAGAATGTTCAATTAGTATACAAAAATATTCCGTGTTCCACTTTTTTTTTTTGCAGCCAAGCAAAAGAGTTGAATAGAAAACCTCTGAATATGGCAGTTTCATATTTTTCCCGTGTTTGCATAAATTATTATAAAATTCATATACAATATGCCAGTTACTTTTTTTCTCTCTTTCTCAGTTTCAAATAGTGATTAAAAAAACAGTTTTTATTTACGATGAAATTTTCTGAAAAAATCGTTTGAAAAATAAACAAACATATGTGTCAATAAATATTTTATGAACTTGCTGAAATAATCTTCTCTTTTAGTAAGAGGAAAATTTTCAGGAAATTGTCAGTTAAATGTCTATTTTATACAGTTAAACAAAAATATAAAAGTATTTTGTAATTTGCTTGAAGCATTGCACAAATTATTCTATTTTATAGGATTGAATTAATTTAGATGGCTATTGAAATGCGAAATTATAATTATTTGTGTCTAATTAATTTCAAAGAAAAACTTCAACGTCAGAGACTTTTTTTTTTTAATAAATGAGCACGATGTTGAATGTTCAATTTTTTTTTTAACATTGTAAACATGGTGTCACGAGGGGTGTTAGAACGCCATGTTGGGTATTGTAACCATGGTGCCACGTGAGGTGTTTAAACGCCTTGCGAAATAGACGTGACTTCAGTTGTCCTAAGCAATTTAATTTTATCTTTTTTTTATTTTATTCTTATTTTATTTTATTTTTTAACTTGAATATGTATTTAAAATGAACAAGTTAATTAATGGTATATTCAGTATTTATTTCTATCCCACTGTCCATCTGACGTTGTAACGTAGCTATTAATAAAGCTTCCTTAATTCTGAGATTACCAACATTACGTATTATTGCTTCTATCGTAATGGAAAAAACTATTATTATTATGGTATTTAATTAAATGTTTATGGAATGAGGATGCACGAGCGTTGAGGTGTTCTTTAATTCTGATGTGGAGGGGGATCTGATTGTACTTCCTATATAAAAATTATGGCATTTTAAGCAAATTAAACGACAGTGTAAGTTGGCTAGAGTGCATTTTTTGATAGTATTGTTATTTTTCTTCGTTAGGTATAGGCGTAGTGAGGGTCCTGAGTGGGCCAGTTGTATATCTAGACCTTCCTTGAAAATAAAAGTCTCTGATGATGAAGTTCTTCTTTGGAATTGATTAGACTTGAATAATTATAATTTCGCATTGCAATAGCCATGTAAATTAATTCATTATAATAAAGAAAATATAAAGATTTAGATAAGCTACCCTGACTGACGCGGCTAGCCTTCTGGCAAGCATTTCTTGTTAATATCCTTCGGTCTCAGGGGGCCTTCCCCCCAGGCTTTTACCTCCTTCGGGAGGGTTGGGTTTATTGCCCGGCGCCTGAGGCGCCCCAAAAGGGGAATGCCGACGGGACCGAGGGCATTTTTGGAACCTGCCGGATGCGTGTGGGCTACGGCCCTGCACTCGGACCCACCATAAAAAGGCCTTGTGCCATACTTGCCCGTTCGGTGGGGCGAGCAACAAATACCGCTACCCTGACTGACGCAAAATATAAGTCCAGTATAGAAATAGATTTTAAAAAATAATTATATGAACCAAAAATATTTTATTAACTAGATTAAATAATTTTTTTTTGTCTAGTGAATGGTCATTTTGCTGCTCGCTATTTACTTTATACGGCTACACAAAAATATACATAAATTCAATTTAGCTAATATAATGGACCGAAAGATAAGGTCCAGTTAAGCATTAAATCAACATCGCAAATCTCAAACGGCGCTAAAATCTTTTTTAAAAGTTGAGAGATTTTTTTTAAATGTATGTATTTAATCAGTCGATTTATTTATAGTTTAGATTCGAGAAATTATAATGAATGTATATATTCAGCCAACTTCCCCGTCGCAAACAGGTGGCGACACAAGGTCAGTTTTTTTTTCAACTGGAGTAACAGAAGATTTGAATTCAAAGTTTCCCTTCTCTTAAAATAGCTACCGTACCAAGGCTAAAGAGCCCAACCTGTCTTACGATTTAGTCATAGTTACTGGAAGAAGATATGGAATCATGTCTTTTCCAAGGGCATTAGCGGGGAGAGGGACACAAACAACCTGGTTCAATATTTGGACTCGGATAGTAGCGTTCATCATCCAATGAAGATAACCAGAATGTCACGAGCGCCTTCAGAACTTATTGTACTTAAACTTATTCCGAGGAGCATTTGTAATCAGAGAAAAAATGTTGGCTACATCTTTAGCTGTCCTTGTGTTATGCGTTGATAGAAAGAGGAAAAGACATTTTATTGATTATAGTAAGATACATTATTGATTGATTTTAGTATGTTAACTCGTCCAAGGTTATTTTATGTCTTGATGCTAAGAAATTGCCGGCCCAGTCGGCTGAGGCTGTAGAATATGCCAACTGCATCTCTGCAGAGGATAATACCACCCCAAACCTGTGTTCCGGATATGACACTAAACAATCTGATGGTAAGGCTCCAGTCATGAAGTTTAGGAGAATGTGAAGTACTTCTTTCATTTCCATTAGTCTCAGGTTCACTTTGACACGGAGTGGTTGCATTTAACAGGGTCCTATCTATGGGTCAAACAGAACTGTTTGACATTTAAATTGTGCACATACGAATAACTGATGTTAAATTGAATCGTTTGAAATAGAACAGTTTGACCATTTAACTGTGTGTAAACATATAGCGGAATTGTTAGTGATACACATCAATACTTGGAACCATTTAACTGAACAAAAGAATGAGTTATGTTGAACAGAATTATTAGCGTTAAATAGCAATATTTGGAATCTCTTTTACTGGGTGACAAAATTGCATAACTGGTATTAAATAGCAATACTTGGAATCCTTTGATTGTGTGCAAATGAGTGGAGTGTCGAATAGAATAATTATTGTTAAATAGCAATACTTGAAATCTCTTCACTGTGTGCAAATAAATGATTAATATTATAAAAAAAACTTTAATGTTAGATTGCAATAATTGAAATCATTTAACTGTGTAGAAACAATAGCAATACTTATGTATAAAAAATAATGCTTACATATCTAAAAATAAAACTACCCACAAACTATTCCCTTACAAATGATTCCTGTATAACCATTTAACAGTGTGCAAACAAATTACTAATGTTAAATTATATTATTAGTGTTACATAGCAATACTTGCAACCACTTTACTATGTTCAAGCAAATGATTAACAGTAAATAAAAATATTCGTCTTAGAAATACTTGAAACCATTTAATTGTGTGCAAAAAATGGGCCCTGGCTCGTTTAAAAATTTTATCGAAAAAAATGTGTTTACAAATCCTTATCATCATCATCATCATGTCGTGCCGCCCGCACGGATATCCCTGACCCTCTCTCGCCACTTCTCCCTATCATTCATCGCCTCCGGCAGGTCTTCAGGGTTACATCATGTGTCCTCACATAGTTGCTGTATGTAAGTTCGAGCTGGTCGTCCTGCTTTTGCTTGGCCATATGTGGGGGTCCATAGGAGTACATCACTTATGAGCTCGTCCTTGCTTCTCCAGCAGTGTCCCGCGTGTCTGGTTCGTCTTACTTGTATAGTTTTCGTGATGGGGGGGCAAGTGTCCGTATAGTTGGTGTCTTGTGGGGTGTTGTCGCCAGGACTTGTTCAATACTGCTCTCAACATTCTTGAGTAATTTCCGTCTAGTTTCTTCTCCAGCCTACTTATATTATATTTATGTGTAAACAAGATTTGGCATTGAATAACCTGCAAAAGTTGATATGACATAAAACCCAAACAAACAAACTAGAAGAAATTGCATTCATTGTGCATTTATGTTGAAATTTTTGTGTTGTTATTTCTTAAGAGTTTTTTTGTACCCTGTTATATGATATCAAGATTTCTTTTCTAGTACTTATAATCATATTTTCAAATCAATTATTTCTATCTAATAATAAGCATTTAATAACCTCGTTACATGGTTTCAAGTAAGCAATAATCGTGTGTAAACAATTATAGCTTCAAGTAAAGTTGGCGACCTTATTCGATGGTTGCCCAGTCAGCTGGAGCTGTAGAATACACTGACTGCACCTCTGCAGAGGGGTAAAACACCCCCTAACGAGTGTCCTGGATATGACACTAAACAATCTGTTGGTGAGGTTCCAGCAATGCTGGAGCTTTGGGGAATGTGGAGTATCCCTTAATTGCCATCGCTCCCAGGTCTACACTGGCCCGGAGTGGTAGCACCTGATAAGGGTCCTATCTATGGGTTAAATAGAATTAACAGCATACTTATGCTAAAATGAATTGTTTGAGTAAAACTGAATAGTTTGAAATAGAAATGACCTTTACAATTAAACCGTACTTACGTTTAAACTGCGTGCGTATGCTTAACTGAATTATTTAAAATAGAACTGTTTTTCGACATTAAAACTGTATTTACACTTAACCGAATTGTTACATACAACTGCTTGAATAGTTAGAAAGGGAAATGTTTTTGACCATTAAACTGTGTACTTATGCTAAACTGAATTGTTTTAAATAGAACAGATTATTTTCATAAAAATGGATTTGGCGTTAAATAACCTACAAAGGTTGATAGGCCATAAAAACCAACAAACCAAACAAACCAAACTTATTCGATGGTGAATCGAAGGCTACCTTTACAATAGCTACAACACCAACGTGTAGAGGAGGGTGCTACTCCATTCCCAGGATTGCTTCACTTTACTCTTGATCCTGACTTTATAATGCTCAGTGCTTATCAAGTCGTCATCAAGTACCATTTTTAAGTCTTTGGTATGACTCGACCTGGGATTGAACACTGGTCTCCCGGACCATTGGCTATAGTCTTAATACAAAAAAAAATTACATCTATTTTTTTTTTATGCCATCAAGTATTCCGATCGAATGCAAATAATTCTTGAACGGATCTATTTGATCCGAAGATGGGACCCTCATATGTACAAATGTACAATCCCTCATGGTCAGAGAGGATCAAGGAGTAGTGGCAATGAAGGTGAACTCCAGAACAGGAGCCTCAACATCAGATACAGATTAGACTCATTCCCAGGACTCTTTATTTTTTTGTTGATTGGAGAGTCTTATCCTTCTGCATGGGATAGAATCAACCTCTTATCAGTCACATCGACAGGAAGGCATTAAGATACATCTCTGTTGAATATTGATGATCAAATCAAACTTTGTTTCCGTCAACGTAATTGTGAATTTAGTCATATTAAACACTTTAAAGCAAAATGATATAATGATCGATTCCTGTAAAAATACACAAGATAAGATCACAATCAAATTTGTTTTCTAGATTCATATTTATTAAGAAAGGAACCGATAAACGTATTAAAAAAATCTTGTAGATAAATTGATTCTGATATTACATTCCGAGGTGAAAATTGATTGGAAAAATAAGAAAGTAGAAATAAATTGTGGTATAATAATTAAACTTATAAAATTTAATAAATAGAAACTCCTCCACTCCAAAAATAAAGAAAACAGAAAAAAAAAGATGATAAGAGAAGTTAAAAGTAAATCGAGTGTGAATTGGAATTGGAAAAATGGAACCACGAGAATTAAACAAAAGGAAACAAAGGAAAGAAAATATTAAAGAAGAAATGAAGAGAAAATGAAAAAGAAAGGTAAAAAGTTTGAAGAAAAGAAGAATGGGAAGAAGAATTGGAGAAAATAAAAGTAGAAGAAAAATGGAAAATAGAAAAATTTAAAGTATAAACAACGAAAAAGAATGAGAAAGGGAGAAAAAGGAAAGAGTGAAGAAAAGAAAGAAAATCAGTAAGGTTATTGGATGAAAAAAAAGCAAAGAGAAAGAGAAGGAATTGAAGAATAAGAAAAAGAAAGAAAAGACGAAAGGAAGGAAGTTAGAGAATAAATAATAAAAAAGGGAAGAAAAAAGAAGGGTTGAAAAAAAGAAAGAAAAAAGAGAAAAATTGGAGGAAAAAGAAAAAAATTAAAGGACGAAGAAAAAAGGCTGGGAGAAAGAAATAAAATTGAAGAAAAATAAAATCGAAGGAAATGGAGAAATGAGAAAAGATAGAGAATAAAACAATTACCTAAATGGAAGGGAAGAAAGAAGGAGAATTTAAAAGAGAAAAAAGAAAGAAAGACGAAAAATGAAAGACGTTAAAGAAAAAAAGAAAAAGAAAGAAGAGAAAAAATACTTGAAGAAGAGAAAAAAAAATTAAGAGAGTTATAAGAAAAAGAATTAAAAAGGAAGGAAGGGAGGAAAGAAAGAGAGAGAGAGAGAGAGAGAGAGAGAGAGAGAGAGAGAGAATAATTGAAGAAAAGATTGAAAAAAGAAAAAGAGAGATTTAGGGAAACTACAAGAGTGACAACGAAAGACAAAAAAAGAAAAAAGACAAATGTATTGCTTGTTCACGTGTATTACTGTACAAGAGAGTGGAAAGATAAAGAGAGAGACGGAGAGAATAAAATTAGGGGAGAGGAATCTTGCACAGAAGAGAAGTAAAAAAAATGTGAGGAATGAAAAATAGAAAAAGGAAAAAAAGGAATAAAAAAGTGAAAAAAAAGCTAACAAATAAGAGAGAAAGGAAAATGCAATGATAAAAAAAAAGTGAATAAGACACAGAAGAGAAGTTAAAATATTCATATAAAAATCTCGGAAATGTAAGATTTAAGAAAGAAAGGAATGAAGAAAAAACTCACGAACATGGAACAGATATCCGAAAGTGACAAACGAAAATTCAACCAATCATTCGAAAAAAGAAAAAAAAAAAAAAAAAGAAAGAAAGAAGAAAATCCGACACTTGTCGTGTCGGATTTTCTTCTTTCTTTCTTTTTTTTTTTGTGAAAATCTTTCTTTCTTTTTTTTTGTGAAAATCTTCCTATAAAAATGTAAGAAATGAAAGATGTAAAGAAAGAAAAAATAAAGGAAGGAAAAAAAACGGAAAGAAAAAATAAACAAAGTAGAAACAGATATCAAAAAGTGAGAAAGGAAAGATGAATAGAAAGAAAAAAACAAAGGAAGAAAAACGGAAAGAAAAAAATAAACTAAGTAGAAACGGATATCAAAAAGTGAGAAAGGAAAGATGAAAAGAAAGAAAAAACAAAGGAAGGAAAAAAAAAAAACAAAAAAACGGAAAGAAAAAATGTAAACAAAATAGAAACAGATATCAAAAAGTGAGAAAGGAAATTTTGATGATACAAAACGCTAAACACATTGAAAGATGAGCAAATAAATAAAAATACATTCATGTTTTTTTTGTTTTTTTTTTTCATTATACGACTATTTTCCTCACTTAAACTCCTATTTATTTACTTACTTCAATTCTTCTGTAATCTGAGATTTACTCGCAACAACATGTATCAGAGGTCCATTATGAAATTCAACTGCAAACGCAGATTATTTTCAATAATAAATAATCTCAAACTCCAGTTTATCACATCTCCGTTACAGAAGGGATTCCCCCGCGTCGTTAATGGCTAAAGCGCTGGACTGCAACCTCAAAGTAAGCAAGTTCGAACCATAGTCGCGTTCTTACGTTCACTTTCGGACTAATCTCCTGGGAAAATGTATGAACCCATTTATCCCTGCAGTTATGGGTTAAATAGTATCACTAGTTAAATAGTATAACTAGTGTATGTATTTACCACCCCCTCGTTACGTGCAGGATGCGACATAAGGCCACAGTATCACTACTGTTTTTCTACAACGATGAATTTGGCATTAGATAACCAACAAATGTTTATATACCATTAAACCGTCTCTTTACAACAGCAAATATCAATCATGTGAACATGAAATCCTTTTCACAAATAAATATATTTTTAATCAATGAGTCCTACACACTATTTATATCAACCAAGCATATTATTTGGACTGTCTTTATTCGCCATTATCTCTCCCAGTTATATTTAATCTTTCTCTCTCTCTCTGTGGTCAACCATATTAGATTTAAAGTGTAAACCAGTGTTACGGCATTATTATGTTCGTCAAATTCTATTTCTAGTAGGCAGGTTGGTTTTTATGACCTATCAACGCTTGTTGGTCATTAAATTCGAAATCATGTTTATACAAGTATTCATTGAATATACATGATCTGTAAACGAATAGTTTGTAGGTAAACGAATAGTTTGTAGGTAACATTTTAAAACATTTGTTTGCCCACAGTTAAATGGTCTCAAGTATTGCAATGTAACATTTCTCATTCTATCATCATTATTCATTCGTAGCCCTCTCAGCTGGAACCGTAGAATACACTGACTGCATCTCTGCAGAGGGGTAAGACCGTTTCCCCAACAAGTGCCTTTGATATGTCACTAAACAATCTGATGGTGAGGCCTCAGTCTTGGAGCTTTGGGGAATGTGGAGAACTCTTTCATATCTATTACATCCTGGGCTACTCTGACAAGAAGTTAGTACCAGTTAGGGTGCAATCTATGAGTCAAATAGAACTTTTTGATCTTTTAACTGTGTGCAAACAAAAACTAATGTTAAATTGAATTGTTAGTGTTACATAGGAATACTTGAAACTGTTTTCAAACGAATGGATAATGTTGAATAGAATTATTAATGTTGAATTGGAATATTGAATTACTGGTATTACATTGCAAAACTTAAGACCACTTAACAAATTAGCTCTAACTTTAAAAAAATAAGATTACCTACAAACTATTCAGATACAAATCATATGTATAACCATAAATCTGTGTACATACAAATGATTAATATTAAATAGAATTATTCGAATTAGATAGGAAAACTTGAAACCATTTAACTTCATGCAAAAAATGAATACTATTGAATAGAACTATCTGTTTTAGATAGAAATACTTGAAGCCATTCAACTAAGTGCAAACAAATCAGCTTTGTCTCGTTTAAAAATGTTATTAAGAAAATAGGCGTTTACAAATCATATATATTTCGCATATATATATATAAAGAGGATTTGGCATTAAATAACCTACAAAGATTGATATGCTATGAAACCAAACCAACCTAACTACTGGGTCAGTAGAATACATCGACTGGTTATCTGCTGAGGGGGAAGACCCCACAAACGAGTGTCATCGTATGACACTTAACAATCTGATGGTGAGGTTCCAGTAATGCTGGAGCTTTGAGGAATGTGGACTGCCCCTTCATTGCCATCGCTCCCAGGTCCACTCTGGTCTGGAGTGGTAGCGCCTGATAGGGTCCTGTCTATGGGTCAAATAGAACTAAACTGAGTACTTATGCTAAATTGAACTGTTTTAAATAGAACTGTTTTAAATAGAACTAAATTGTGTAATTATACTAAACTGAATTGTTTGAAATAGAACTGTTTTGTCACTTAACTGTTTGTAAATAAAAACTATACTTAGACGAAACTGAATTGTTTCAAATTTAATTCGGAGTTAAATGACCCGAAACAACCAACCAACCAACTTAACCCTATTATTCATTCGTTTGTCCTTAATGAAATGGCTCCAAGTGATGCTATGTAATATTATCAATTCAGGTTAGCATCACTCATTTGTTTGAACACAGTTAAATGGTTAAACAGTTCTGTTTGATCCATAGATAGGATCCCCACAGGTCATAGTGGACCTGGGAGTAATGGTAATGAAGAGATATTCAACGCCCCACAGATCTCCAGAACAAAAGCTTCCCTATCACACGCACCTAAGTATTATACCAAGGAAACCTATTTTTGGTGATGAGAGTCTTAATCTTCAACGGGGAGGAGGAATACAGTAAGCCTATTCTAAGCCCACCGACAGGGATTTCTGATCTAAATGTTCATCGTTATATAATTTCGGCGATCTGACGATTTTTTTTTCATGTGATTTTATTGTAAGTCTCGTATTTTAGTATACAATTATTTACAAAGCGTATTCTAGGTTTAGGGAGAAGGCCTTAGCAGGAGGCACCCGGTTAGGATCAAACTCCCGAGCAGTTTTTTCCGTTTTTTAAATCTCCAGAAACAATATTTTATACGTTTAGAAGAAATCCAAAGCGGGAAAAAAATCTTCTGGTTGTTTCTGAAAATCAGGCAATATATATATATATATATATATATATATTATGAGGATATGACAAATTCCCTTGTCAGGAGTCAAGCCAACATTATCAGCTGCATTTTCTCCGTGTATACATTTACAGTATATTTTTCAATGGTCAGTTCCTAGGTTTCACATTGATTTTTTGCACACTAAGGGCTTCTTGACAGTGCTTTTTCGCGTGAATCTATCAGGTTCTCTTTCAAAGAGCAGGATCAGCAGCTGCTTCCCTAAAATCCATTCTTGAATCTTGAAGACCTTTCTGCATTCGATTGTTAGATGATATAAAGATTTCTAAAAAAACAAATAAATAAAAAGATGGACGAGAAAATTAAATGTATGCTTACGTTGCAGAATACTATGAGCATCACATTTTGGATTCAGGCGTTGGTTGGTTGGTTGGTTGTTCGGGTTTCATGGTATATAAACCTTTGTAGGTTATTTAACGCCAAATCAGTTTTTAAGCAAATAGTTCTATTTCAAACAATTCAGTTTAGCATGAGTACACAGTTTAATTGGCAAAACATTTCTATTTCACGCTATTCAGTTTAGTCAAACAGTTCCATGCCAAACAATTCAGTTTAGCATAAGTATGCAGTTAGTTCTAGGGCCCTATCAAAGTGCTACCACTTCGGGCCAGAGTGGACCTGGGAGCAATGGCAATGAAGGGGTGCTCTGCATTCATCAAAGCTCCAGCATCACTGGAACCTTACCATCAGATTGTTTAGAGTCATATCTAGGATACTCATTGGGGGAGGGTCTTACCCCTTTGCAGAGGTGCAGTTGGTGTATTCTACAGCCCCAGCCGATTTCAGACGTGTTGTCATTACTATTATTTCCAGGTCAACTCTGACTCACTGCAGTTGTGCCTTTTAGAGTCCGATCTCTGGGTCAAATAGCTCTATTAAAAATCATTCGTGACGAGACAACAAAAATAAAATATGTAATTAACCAAAACGGAAAATTGAAAGAACTATATAGAGACTTAAAACGACAAACTAAAGACATTGCACATAAAATAACCATGACATGGTTACGCAGGGGAAATCTGAAAAGAGAAACTAAATTTTTCTTAATAACAGCACAAAATAATAAATGAGAGGGAACCTTGAAGCGTAGTGGTTAATGTGTTCGACAGTGATATTTGAAAAGTTAAGTAGAAGACTGGACCGAGTTTTAAATAATAAGAAGAATAGAACTTGTCGTCTCGTGGATTTTGCCGTGCTAGATCACAGAATAAAAATGAAGGATAGCGAAAAGCAGGATAAATATTCGGACCTAGCCAGAGAGCTGAAAAAGTTGAGGAAAATGAAGGTGACATTGATACCAATTATAGTTGGAGCCCTTGGAACAGTCTCCAAGAACTAGGAAAAGAGAGTGGATGAACTGGATATTTAACTGCGCAGCTAAAATCGACTAGGATAATTGGAAGAGTCCTGAAAACCTGAGGAGACTTACTGTCACTCAGACTTCTTTGAACACCCATCAAATCGGTGGGAAAAATTTCAAGGTGTAAAATAATAGTCCCTGAGAATTGTGCAAGCGATCAAAATTTCATCATATTAACAAACCAGAATCTGTCCTAGAAAATGAGATTCATAAAGTTCTCTGGGATTTTGAGACACAAACAGATCACCCAATTCTGGCCGGAAGACCAAACTAAAAGTTAATTAACTAGAAAAAAAAACTTGTCATCTATTGAATTTTACTAATACAGGAGACCAATGTGTGAAAATAAAAGAAAGCGAAAATATTGACAAATATTTGGATATTGCCAGAGAGCTGAAAAAGCAGTAGAACATGGTTACGGTAAGATCAATTGTAGTTGGTGCACTTGGAGCGGGCCTCGAGGGCTTGGAAACGAGATTGGGAGAGTTGAAAATCAGAAGAAAAACCGAGACCATAGTAACCCCATCATTGTTAAGGTCGGCTATTAGAAGAGTCCAGTTGACCTGAAGAGACTGGCTCTCACTCAGACTACAGTGAAAGACAAGCAGTTAAAATTGGTGTGAAAAACACACAAGATTTTTTTTTTACCAGAGAGTCAGTCCATGAACAATCTTTTCGACTCAAGCTCGTTTTTCCAAACCAAATATTTAGTTCATTGTTTTTAGTTAAACGTACTTCTGCGAACCTATAACACATTCTTTTGTAAATTTCACAGTTTTTCTACTTCTCCAGTACCAAAAATTTAATGAAAGAACTCTGTTTACCACCATTTTGAATAGCCTCAAAATATTTTTGTGAGATAAAAATAATTTCTGCTATAAACCTATTCAAAACAATCCAGAATATACATTTAAAGAAAAAATATTCTGAGAAAAGAACTATTTTGCTTTTTGCAAAAAAAATCCCAATTATTTATTGAATGAGACTCTTGTATAGAATTATTACAATATCTTATATGATAAAGAGAGACATGCGGAAACACATATTCTTGCCCAGTCTGCTGGGGCTGTAGAATACACTGACTGCACCTCTGCAGAAGGGTAAGACCCCCCCTCCAACGAGTGTCCTGGATATGACACTGAATAATCTGATGGTGAGGTTCCAGCAGTGCTGGAGCTTTGGGGAATGCGGAGTACCCCTTCATTGCCATCGCTTCCAGGTCCACTCTGGCCCAGAGTGGTAGCACCTGATAGGGCCCTATCTATGGGTTGAATAGAACTAACAGCATACTTATGCTAAAATGAATTGAGTAAGCTGAATAGCTTGAAATAGAAACATTTTTGACAATTAAACCGTACTTACACTTAAACTGCGTGCTTATGCTTAACTGAATCATTTCAAATAGAACTGTTTTTCGACATTAAAACTGTATTTACACTTAACTGAATTATTACATATAACTGCTTGAATAGTTAGAAATGGAAATGTTTTTGACAATTAAACTGTGTACTTATGCTAAACTAAACTGTTTTCAATAGAACAGATTATTTACATAAAAATGGATTTGACGTTAAATAACCTACAAAGGTTGATATGCCATAAAACCAAACAAACCAAACCAAACACACATTCTAGTAAAGAGTGAATTGTGATTCAATGACTTTGAATGGAACTTGCTTTAATTTTCATGCTATCTTTTTTGAACATCTTAATCTTATAATTGGTCGAATGGCTTTTTATGTATCTAACTGGTTAGGTAAACTAAATCTCCCTCTTTTTTTTCCCAGTCTATGGGTCAAATAGAACTATTTAACCACTTACTTGAAACCATTTAACTGAGTACAAATAGAACTAATAACGTTTGATAGCCATACCTGAAACCATTTAATCGTGTGCAAACAAACGAGCTGTAGCTCGTTGAAAAATGTTACCTACAAACTATTCACTTAAAAATCATATGTAGGATCAGGAGTGGTAGTACCTGTTAAGGTCCCATCTATAGGTCAATAGAAATATTCAATAGGTCAATAGAAATATTCAATAATTTTCCTCAGGGATGTCCTCGTGGTGTAATGCGATGGATTGCAGAATCGTAGTAAGAGAGTTCGAACACCAGTCGCGCAATTATGTCATTTTCAGTCAAATACCATTGGGAAAGGTATGAACCCCCTTATACTCCTATCTATGGGTTAAATGGTACCATTATTGTTCTGCTAGAAAGACAGATTTGGCATTAAATAACCCGAAAGGGTTAATGTGTCATTAAACCTGAAACTTCAATCATTTCCCATACTTCAAATCATTTTATTATGTGCAAACAAATGACTGATGCAAGATTGAATTATTAGTATTACATGGCTATACATGAAACTATTCAACTGTGTGTAAACGAATGAGTTCTGACTCGTTTTAAAATTATATCACCTACAAAATATTTGTTTACAAATTATATATATATATATATATATATATATATATATATATATGTATTTGGCTTGTCTTCGAGATGGGTGGTAGATGGCCGTACAGCAGCTGTTTTGTGGGATGCTGCTTCCAAGATTTGTTTAATATAACTCCTACCATCCTTGTGCAATTGTCATCGAGCTTTTTCTCCATACATTTTGTTAGCGTCCAAGTGGTGCATTCATACAGTAGTATGCACACGACCACTGCTTGGAAAAAATTGCGTTTTATCTTATTGGATTGGTCCGACCTCCATATGACCGATAGCTTATAGATAGCTGTCATTGCTTTCGCTAGTCGTGTATTGATGTCATTATCGGTAGATGAGATGCTGCTTCCGAGGTAGGTGAACTGGTCCATTAGTTTCAGAGAGCCACCATTTAGTGCAGAGATATCACCGCTTTGATTAAAGCACATTGTCTGCGTTCACATAGAGGCCTATGTCGCCTGCAGTCCCCTCCAGACTATGCAGCAGGGATTCGGCCAGGAAGGGTGTATTTGCCAGAAGCGCTATGTTATCAGCGTAGTTCGCGTCCCTGATAGTTTGTGCGGAGTATCATCTGCTTCTTGCCTTTTCCAGTGTAAAGCCATTTTCTTTCTTTAGATCTATCGATGTCCGAAGTAGGCAGATTATGAGCAGTATGGAGCAACTGTATCCCCTGGCAGCACACCAGCGATGCAGGACAGTGACGGAGGAGCAAGGCCGAACTCAGAAGGGACGTTCTCCTATGAAGCCCTTCACGCAGACGCATAAGTGTAGGACTACCAGCTAAAACTTATCTACAACAGTGTACGGACACATAATATAGCCGAGAAGACCTGCCAGAAGCGATGGATGATAGAGACGGATGGTGAGAGAGAGTTAATGAAGTTCGTGCGAGCAGCTCGATATATATATATATATATATAGTGGTGGAAATAAGTATCATCATCATCGTTTCGCGTTATCAGCACGGATATCCCTGACCCTCTTTCGCTACCCCTCCCTATGGTCCACTGCTTCCGGCAGGTCTTCAGAGCAACATCCCGTATCGGCATAGAGCTGCTGTTGGTAGGTTCGTGCTGGTCGTCCTGCCTTTGCTCGTCCATGTGAAGGGGTCTATAGGAGTACATCCCTTATGAGCTCGTCCCTACTTCTCCAGCAGTGTTCCGCATGTCTAGTTCGTCTAATTTTGATAGTTTTCGTGATGGATGTTTGGTGGCCGTAAATCTGCTGCTTTGTTGGGTGCTGCCTCCAGGACTTGTTCAATATTGCTCGCAGCATTCTTGAGTAGTTGCCATCAAGCCTTTTCTCCATGCATTTAATTAGCCTCCACGTAGTGCATCCATATAGCAGTATCTACACGACCGCCGCTTGGAAAAAACTGTGCTTCATTTTAAGACACCCCATTAAGTTGTTAAGAATTTTCTTATCACTGCGCAAATTCCGCAGAAAAGTTTTGCGTAGTACCTAGATCCAATGGGTCTCAGTATACATATTCGATTTTATAACAACTTTCCACCCAAAAATGTTATTAACAAAACTTCGTTTTTGAGGGTGGAAATAATTATAAGACAATTTTGAAAATTTGCATATCTGGTTTACTTTAGGATGTCAAAGGAAGAATGAGTGAATGCACAGATTATAAAAAGACTCTTATCATAGTTTTAAGCCATGTAAGTCCTATTTAAACATTTCATAATTGAATACAGTTACTGCAAAATGCCTAGGAACTACCCACTTAATGAAAATGAAAAAGGGCAAATTTCTGCCAAGAAACTGGAAGGAAAATCAATAAGTTTCATTGCAAGAACTGTCGAGGCCCCTAACTGTGGTGAGAAATTATCTAAAGGACTTTGAATCGTATGGCACCAGAAAACTTCCAGGTCGTCCACCTAAAATTACAAATGCAGCCAGACGTTGACTTTTTCGAGAAGCTTCAAAAGGACAATCAAGCCCAAGAGATCTGCAAAAATCTCAGAATATACCCGTCACTCCAAGAAGAGTTCGTCAACTTCATGAATCGCCAAATTTCGTATATCGAAACAGGAAGACAGCCCCCGCTTTAACTGCTAAACACAAGAAGGTTCGCGTAGATTGGATAAAGAAAAAAATAACATGGACAAAGGAGAAATGGGAAACCATGTTATTTTTCCTCATGAGAACAAGTTTAATTTGGATGGGCCCGACAGCTCCCAGTGTTGTTGACTATTTGGAGGATGATCTGTTATGGTTTGGGGAGCTTTTTCTACGTCTAGAAAGGCTGATTTAATAGTGATGGAAGGGAAACAAGACTCTGCTCGATATATCAATGTGTTGGAAAAAAATCATCCTGCTTATGAATGGTCTAGACACAAATAATGCACTTTTTCAACAGAACAACGCAGCCACGCACACTTCTAAGCTCACGAAAGACTGGTTTAAAACAAAAATACTGAGGTTTTAGACTGGCCCACAAAGTCTCCATATTTAAACCCAATAGAAAATTTGTGGAGAATTTTGTCAAGAAGAGTATACAAAAATAAACACCAATTTGAAAATAGAGAAACTTTAAAATCTTGCATTAAACAGTATTGGAATAAAATTCTGTCTGAAACTCTCCGAAAACTTATTGATTCAATCCAAAACACAGGTGTTGAAGTATTACAATTGAAAGGGAATAAAAGTAAATATTGAATTTTGTACAATTTTGCTGTTAAATACAAATTTTCAAAACTGTCTTATAATTATTTCCACCCTCGAAAATGCATTTTTCTCAATAACTTTTTTGGTGGAAAGTTGTTTTAAAATAAAATGTTTATACTAATACCCATCGGATCTAGGTACAGTTTCAATACTGATGTAGTATCAGAGGAATTTGTGCAGAAATAATAAAATTATTAACAATTTAATGGGGTGTTTTATACTCATTTCCACCACTGTATATATACATAAACAGGATTTGGCATTAAATAACCCACTAGGGTTGATATGCAATAAAACATAACCAACCAACTAACCAACCTACCACTATCCTTATTTTACCGTATAAAATTGGCATGTGTCAGAAAATTTCCGACAGAAACTAAAGTTACGACTCACTCAATTATCTTTTTTCTGAAACTTTTTTTTTTTCGGTCATTAGTAAATCAAAACTCTAAAAATGGTATCGTTATATTTACATTTGTAGCAAGAGTAACGACCACAAGGAAGTCATAAATTTCAGCCATTCAACAATGGCTGCTGTTGGCTGGTTTGATTTTATGGCATATCAACCTTTATTGGTTATTCAATGCTAAGTCCTGTTTTTACATATATGATTTGTAAACACATTTTATAGATACACACAGTTAAATGATCAAACAGTGCTATTTCAAACTATTCACATTAGCATAAGTCAACAAAACTATTCAAGTTAGTCTAAGTCAACAAAGTTAAATGGTTCCAAGTATTGTTATGTATCACTAACAATGCATACAGTTGAATGATGAAACAGTTCTATTTCAGACAATTCAATTTAGCATAAGTCATTTTTTTGCACTCAGTGTAAATGTAAAACAGTTCTATTTAACCCATTGATAGTACCCTATCAGGTGCTACCTCTCCGGGTCAGAGTGGACCTGTAAGCGACGGCAATGAATGGGGTACGCAGCATTTCCCAAAGCTCGGAGTCTCGCTAGTATAATGTTTAATGTCATAAACAGGACATTCGTTGGGGGGGGGAGGTTACTCCTCTGCAGAGATACAGTCAGTGTATTCTACAGCCCTAGCCGACTGGGCTCCAGTCAACGACGTTTATTAACTTGTGCGTTTTCACGAAAAGATAGTTTTGTGCTTCCACCTGAAAATATAGCACGTATGGTGAGTTTTTAGCTAATATCATCTAAATCAGATTTGACTTGATAATGAAAAAAACAATTACCATCGCAAAGTATACTATTTTTGAAAAGTAGTATATTTCTGTTAAGAGTAAAAGTTTTCAAGGCGTGTAAAATTTAAAATAACACAGTAGATTTCATTTGTTTCATTGTTGAGCCATAATTATCATTCATATCTCAAAAGACATTATTCGTGTATTGGGGCGGCAATTAATGATCTATTAATATTTCTTTGTATTAGAGTTGACTTAATTCAGTAAATAACTTTATTCATTCGTAACCAGAATTAAAAAAAGGAGATATATCGAATGGACTCATCATTATACTCGAGATGTTCCAAAGCACCTACTAATTATATTTGGAGAGTCCCCGTGGCGTAATGGCCAACGCACTGGACTGCGGCTTAACAGAAACCAGCATTTTCCGCTCGAAAAAATTGACCTTGTGTCACATTACCCAGCTATAAGTTAATAGGCCAAGGAGAAGGAAAACTCAGAATAGAAACCAGCATTATTCGCTCGAAAAAATTGACCTTGTGTCACATTACCCAGCTATGAGTTAATAGACCAAGGAGAAGGAAAACTCAGAATAGAAACCAGCATTATCCGCTCTAAAAAATTGACCTTGTGTCACATCATCCAGTTATGAGTAAATAAGCCGAGGAGAAGAAAAACTCAGAATAGAAACTAATATAAATCCACTCGAAAAAAATTGACCTTGTGTCACATCCTGCACATGAATATATAGAAAAATAATAATTGCGAGAACTTAAACTATAGATAACATTTTGCGATAAATCATTGCTAATTTCTATCTTTATTTTTTCCAAAATTTGTTTAGACATCAAGGACACATATCATCATCATCATCATGTCATGCCGCTAGCACGGATATCACTGACCCTCTCCCGCCATTTCTCCCTACACGAAGTCCCGAGCCACTTAAAATCCCGATTCTGACATACAATCAAATATTTTCACGTAGCTTGTTATATATATATATATATATTTATACATATATCATCATCATCATCATCATCATCATCACGTCGTGCCGCTAGCACGGATATCCCTGACCCTCTCTCACCACTTCTCTCTATCGTTCATCGCCTCTGGTAGGTCTTCAGGGCCACATCCCGTATGCTCACATAGCTGCTGAATGTATGTTCGAGCTGGTCGTCCTGCTTTTGCCCGGCCATATGTGGGGGTCCATTTGAGTACATCACTTATGAGCTCGTCCCTGCTTCTCCAGCAGTGACCTGCATGTCTGGTTCGTCTAAGTTGGATAGTTTTCGTGATGGGAGGCAGGTGGCCGTATAGTTGATGCCTTGTGGGGTGTTGCCGCCAGAACTTGTTCAATATTGCTCGCAGCATTCTTGTGTAATTGCCGTCAAGCTTTTTCTCCAGCCGTTTAGTTAGCGTCCAAGTAGTGCATCCATACAGCAGTATCGATACGACCACTGCCTGGAAAAAACTGCGTTTCATTTTATCGGTCAGGTCTGATTTCCATCGATAGCCTATATCGAAGGACACATATTCCTTACAAAAATAAATGAAACATCCTCCACCACAAAAAGAAACAAACTTGAAAGGGAAAATTGAAGTCAGTAACTTGCTATTGTTGTTGAATATTCTTTCCAAGAAAGAAATTTATTAAACTTTTAAGGTGGATGGTCCGATTTACAAAACATCTATATACAATATTTACACAACATTTCATCAATTTTACATTATATCCTAGCCCAATTCTTTTTCCTAAATATAATACCAACATTGTACAATATTATATTGTAATACAATATATCCTTACTTTGTGATTCTGGTCTACCATAATAAAAAGTAAGTAAAGTTAGCGACCATAGTCGAGGGTGACCCGAAGGCTCCCTTTTCGATAGCTACTACACCAAGGTGTAGGGGAGGGCGCTACTCCATTCCCAGGATTGCTCCACTTTACCCTTGAACCGTACCTTATAATGCTGAGTGTTAAGCAAGGTGATATCAAGTACCATTTTTTAAAGTCTTTGGTATGACTCGACCTGGGATTGAACCCAGGTCTCCCGGGCGATTGGCGAACACTCTAACCGCTGGGCCAATGTCCCGGTCTCTACCATAATACAAGCGTTTAAATACGCTTACAAATCAAATCTTTATTCATTCCCCTCGATATGCAATGATGATGTTTTGTTCCTTAGCTATAGTCACCTACACATACAGAAATAAGATAATGTAGCAAAAAATAAGATACACGGACGAATTTATATCCTGTTAAATCAACGCGCTGTGTTTGTACCTTCACTTTCACCCACACATACACCCACACACACTCACACACTTACAATCACACGTAAAGATTCCGACAAAGTCCCAACGGTTTTTTGACTGTATTTTTTCCATTTTCGATTCATTTCATTGTTGTTTTGCAAAAAAACTATGAAACCCAGGGGTCGCAGTCTAAATTCCATGAATTAAATATATATATCTAATATATATTTATCTATTTTTATTATATAATAGCTCTACCCTTGATATTGAGCACTCTCCATATTATATTGCACTTGGTTCGACACAAACCCACAAAGTGATTTAGTGACAACCAACACCGTTATAATATAATATAATATAATATAATAAGAAGGAAGTTACTTACCAAGTAACAGAAACTCACAAAAAAGTGAGCGGATAGAAAACGCTCCTTTAGCCATTCTAAAGGAGCGTTTTCTATCTGCTCACTTTTTGGTGAATTTCTGTTACTTGGTAAGTAACTTCCTTCTTCTTATATTATATTATATTATAACAGTTTTGGTTGTCACTAATATAATATAATATAATATAATATAATATAATTTTGTAAACGAATATTTTGTAGGCAATATTTAAAAACGAACTGGAGCTCATTTGTTTGTACAGTTAAATGGTTTCAAGTTTGGAAAATGATTAAATATTTCTATTTGACCCATAAAATGGACCTTAACAGTTACTACTACTCTGAGACAGAGTGGACTCTAGAGCAAAAGCAATGAAGGGATACTTCATATTCCCTAAAGCTAAACAAACTGGAGCCTCACCATCAGTTGGTTTAGACACAAGTTCTACTCGAACCATATATAGGACCCTAATAACTCCGGGTCTAACTAGACCTGTGAGCAGTGGTAATGAAGAGGTACTCTGTATTTCACAAAGCTCAAGGTCTGGAGCCAAACCATAGGATGTAGTTAAGTGTCATATGCAGGACATTCGTCGGTGGGGGGGGGCTTACCCCTCTGCAGAGATACAGTTGATGTATTCTACAGCCTCAGCTGACAGGGTTTCTTATTAATGGGTGATATTGTGCATAAAACGTATATGGCTGTCTCATGTAGTGCAACGGAGGGAGCAATTGACATGGACCATATAGATGATATTTTCTCACGAAAAGTTAAGTTACAGCATTTCACTCTATTTAACTGCAGTAATATAATATATACTCATGGAATTTTTATGTATATGCATACCTGATCTTTCAAGTAATAAAAGTCACAGTTTCAATACTGATGTAGTATCTCAGCGAATATAGAAGAGAGCGGTTGGCTGGATCAGGTTCCTCAGCGAAGTCATCACGGGAAGGTGAGTATATTAAGAGTTAGTTTCTTAATTGGGTGGCTTACTGACATATGTAGTAAAAGTATACCTGTAAGTTTTCTGGAAAGATAGGTTTCATTTAGCTTCAACTATCTATTACTCCCCCTCAACCCTCTTAGTGTGACGTACTCCATATAGTGAGAACGAATGTAGGTAGGTTGGTATTGTAACGGTAATAATACATACATAGAAAAAGTTGGTTCAGATCAAAATTTGGCTAGTGTTGGGTTCGGAATTTATTTGTCAACACACACACACACATACACTGTCTCTGTCTCTCGTTCTCTATCTCTCTCTCACAGACACACACACTCTCTCACACACACATAGACACACACACACACTCTCTCTCTATCTCTTTCTCTATCTCTATCACACACAAATTTTTTTTTTTTGCGTCGAAACTGATGGTTCATATTACCACCTACACCGGTTATTTTTGTTTGTAGTCGTAAAAATTCATGGAGAACCAGCCAGACTTTTGGGGATGAACTGAAAATAGAAGAATGGTGCATCAGTGTTTCCCAGATTCTCCAAGCAATATTTATCAGTTTTTAACTTTAGAAACTTTCCTTCTTTTACACTGGTTTTGCTCTCCTAGATTATGATCCCAATCTCTCTTACTATTGTATCAATAGCTGAAGCGAGGAGATGTGGATTCATGCCTTTTCCAAGGGCATGAGGGCAAAGTGAAACAGTGTCATGTAAAGTTTGAACTCGGTTCGTCTAGTTAGTTTCCTGATGTCAATAACTGTTACTGTGGCAATATCGTGCGCGGCTCACCCAGTCTCACTTGTTAAACGACTCAATCCCACTTTGTATGTGTTTTTTAATCATGATATTCTTATTTCACTCCCTATATAAGTCAATATTATGCATTACTATTTCCAATTAAAACTATCAATTCAGGACTTGAACAATAGCTCTTCAAAATTCGACCTATACATGAGTATATACGGTACATATATTGCCAGATTGCACTGGAGTGGTACGTGACAAGCTTGATCAAATCCAGTTCCAGCTAATAATTTTATCTTACAGAGGCGCGGAGAAAAGAAGGATTCAAGACTTTCTTAACGTTAATGCCAACAGTCCTGTTCAGAATTTGAACTGCCTTAACTGACTCCATTTTCTAAGCCGATAACAATCCCGCCATTCTCTACTCTTTGACTCGGAACAAGGAACAATATTATATTCTCTGAGGAAAAGTTAAATTTAGATGGTCCCGATGAAAGAAAAATGCTATTGCCATGATCTGCGGAAGGAAATCCATTTTAGTGAAAGTTCTGTCATGGTTTGAGGATTTTTTCATTGAAAAGTAATGTTGAATTGATGATGACAGCAGGCAAGCAAAAAGCCCAGCTTTACGTAGAAGTTGTCCCATTTATCAAATGCTATTATGGTAGGAATTCAGTCTTTGAGCAGAATAACCCGGCCCTCCACAATGCTTAAGCCACCAAGAAATTGTTTGGACGTCAGGGCATCATGATTATGTAAAAGAGTGAAAACTTTCTCATTCTAAGAGAGTTAAAAAAATTGATTACATTATGTTTTATATAAGACAGTGCTATAATAAAATAAGATTCTAAACTTTGGGAGTTGATATGCCATTAAACAAAGAAACCAGCTAACTAAACTTTGGAAAATTCTGTTTTCAATATAAAATATGTGTATTCGTGTTTATCAATAAAAAGAAAATCCTAGAATGTATTCTCTCAACCCCTCTGCTACGAGCAGGATGAGAAACAAAGTCAATTTTTACGCGGAGTACAGCTGGTTTGAATAAAGTGTTTTTCTTCTCCTTGACTGGTTGCCTAACAAAAAAAATCAGTCTGACCTATTACTTTATTCACAGCTGGGAGAAGATCTGGATTCTTGCCTTTCTCAAGAGCATTAGCGTAAAGTAGACTGCAACTAGCTCTGTCCAGGATTTGAATTCGAGTCGCCGATTACATTGCCAACAACAATAACCATTATGCTAAGCGCGCATTCAATAGAAAATCATTGTAATAATTAGCAAATTTGACGACATATAAGACACGTGGGTGTATAAGACGCTCAGGTGTATAAGACGCACCCCCATTTTAGTCGGTCAAAATCAAGAAAAAAAACAAAGTACTAATATTAAACGTGATGAAATTAATATAATGAATATTATCAATGACAACACTTTTAATCAGCATTATTTTAAATAATGACAATAGGTAAATTAAAGTTGCCCTAAATTCTAAGCTAATAGGAGTTGTCAGGTAGCGAATTTCGGCCGACTATCGCAAATTTTAAACCTTCATATGGCATATAAGATGCTGGGGAATTTTAAAAGATAATTTTAGAAAAAAAACTGCGCCTTATATGCCGTCAAATACGGTAATTTTAAACCTTCATATGACATATAAGATATGAGGGAATTTAGAAATACATTTTTAGTTAAAAAAAAGTGCGCCTTATATGCCGTCAAATACTGTAATTTCTCTCCCTTTCATCCATAATTAAAAACAATCATGATAGACTTATTTTTAACTCAAGTCTTCACAAGCACATTCAAAACAGGAATATATAGATAAATAAATACCCCCCCTAAAATAAATAAATAGATAAAACCAAACAAATATCATTCCTTGAAAATCTGTAAAAAAAGAAGTCAACGTAATGGTTATCGCCTCAGAAAATGTAGTCGATGAGATTGTTTGCGTTTCACTTCGTGTTAATGCTCTTGGGAAAGGTATGAACCCATCTGTTCTCGCTCTCAGTAATGAGTTATTTGTAGGTTTGACGGAGTTCTTTAGCCTTAGTTAGGCAACCAGTCAAGGAGAAGGAAAACTCTGAATTCTAATCAGCTTTACTCCAATTTAGACAAAAATTGACCTTCTCTCATCCTATTCATAATGAAGGGGGCAGGGCAAATACATACATTGACGAAACTTTGAGGTATCTTTACAAATGCTTATATGTATTTATCAATCCCTTCGCACGAGTAGGATGAGACATGAGGTCTATTTTCTCAGCGGAGTTTAACAGGTTTAAATACAGAGTTTTTCTTCTCTAAGAACGATTGCCATATCAACATTATTTAATCAGTCCGCCTTCTTCAATACATTCATTTCCCAAGGGCATTAGCGCTATATAAAATGCAAACAGCCTTATAAAAGCGTTTATACAAACATAGTTTATGCTATTAAAAAAAAAGGAAGATTTTAAATGTGTTAGTTACAAAACAATTTGAAACAGATTAGAATTTTAATTAAAAAGACAACATGTTACTTTATAAAGAAAACAAAAACTACGGAAAACTTATAGAATTCGCTGTTAGTTGGTTGGTTTGTTTTACAGCGTATCAACCCTTTTCGGGCCACTTAAAGCCGAATTAAGTCATTTTGATAAAAGTTTCAAACAATTCAGTTTAGTATAAGTACAGTTTTGCTGATACACAGTTAAATGGAAAAACAGTCAATTTTAAACAATTCAGTTTAGCTTAATAATACAGTTTAGTTCTATTTAACCCATAGACAGGACTACTTCAGGTCGGAGAGGACCTGGGACCGATAGCAATGAATAGGTTCTCCGCATTTCACAAAGCTCCAGATTTACAGAAGTCTCACCATAAAATTGTACAGTGTCATATCAGAACCCTCGTTGAGGGAGTCGTACCCTTCTGCAGAGATGCAGTCGGTGTATTCTACAGCCTCAGCCGACTAGGCCTGAATTCGCAGTAATCTCATTGTATCAAATAATTCAACGACGATATATATTTTATACGTATTACATTTTCTGCCTAGATGATAATTAAAATAAAATAATATTTCTCTTTATTTGACAGAAGCTTAAACGGTTAGAATAAAAAAAAAAAGAATTCCTCCACTGTGACAAGGTTTGATTTTTTAACTGTAATGATATATCAACCTTCATGGGTTATTCAATGCTAAAGTGATCCTTGTACAGGAATAATAGTGGTTCTATTTAACCCATAGCTGGTGACGGATAAGGGGTTTATACTTTTCCGTATGGTATTAGTCCAAAAGTGAACGTAGTAGCTCGACTGGAGTTCGAACTCGCTTACTACGATATTGTAGTCGAGCACTTTAGCCACAACACCATGGGGACTTCCACCTTCAGTCGCTAATTTTAATGTACTATTTTATTATGGTTTAATAGGAACAATAATTTATCACATTATCTTAAGATTCTATTATTAATAACTTAGATGACAGCATTAACATAATTTTGGACACCGTTTCATTTCCGTTTTTTTGAAGTTTTATAACGATCTGCGTTCCTAACTACGTTGCCATTACAACCTCATAGATAGTTGTAAAGAGACGTTTGTGGTGTAATGGTTATCGTTGTGGAAAATACACATCCCAATCCGGGTTCAAATCCTGTACAAAGCTGTTTGCATTTCCCATAGCGTTAATACTCTAGGGAAAAGTATGAATCCAACAGATCTCTCCCCAGTTATGAGTAAATAGTAGGGTAGCCTGAGTACTTTAATCTTGGTATGGCAACCGGTTCAGGATAAGGAAAAGTCTGAATTCTTACCAGTTACACGAATGTGGCTAGGTACCGATCTTTTGGACACCGATCCCCGAGTAATTACCACCACGTGCGGAGCCGGCTTAACCCACACGGGTGAA
The DNA here is from genome assembly GCA_963585895.1 of Sepioteuthis lessoniana. NCBI lineage: Eukaryota > Metazoa > Mollusca > Cephalopoda > Myopsida > Loliginidae > Sepioteuthis > Sepioteuthis lessoniana. Next base: position 85,368,794 of record OY757910.1, read on the forward strand.
TACTATAACACACACAAACGTGCATATATATATATATATATATATATATATATATATATATATATATATATATATTATAAGACAAAGTTAAAAACCGGAGGTTGGTTTTAAAATTATATCCAATAAGATTATCACACACATTCAGCGATATTTTTCCTAAAATTACCTTTTTCCGAATTGATAATCTGATAAAGCTCACACAAGGTGAAATGCCATAATAGATATCTGAATTCTCCTCTTAATTTGTTTTCACGTCATATTTCTCTTTTATAATTATTTCCACACTCGAAGCATGTTATTTTTCAAAACCTACGTAAATCCATTAATATATATGGAAGCAACTAGTTAAAAAAGTGGTTTTAAAATTTGATACCCTATCTATTTTGACATATAAACGAAGTGGTTTTCCACCCTTGGGGCAACATTTGTATTTTACAAACTATATTTGTTGGGTGTTTGTTTCATTATTTTAAACCGCTCCCAGCAGAAGAAACCACTGACTACAAAAATCAAATTACTAACATATATATATATATATATATATATATATATATATATATATATATATATATATATACATACATATATATATATATATATATATATATATATATCCTCTCGTTAAACCAAAAGCTAGATTGTCATGTTGCTGAGATACAAGCTGTCAGACATTATGCAAGTACCTCAACAAAATCGAATCACCTCTCAAGAAAAACATAATCAAGATTATATTGATGATATTTCTTGCAGCTGCAAGAGACACGATAAAGATAACAAAAAAAAGGTCAACTTCTTAAAAGTTAGATTTGAAGAATACATAAAAACGTCACAACACGAGGTTACACTTTTAAATCTGGTCGGGGTGACATTACATGAAGGGAAAAAGGTGGATACAAGTCACCATGAGATGAGTTCCAAATAATAGACGGAGAGCAACATTGAAGAATAAGATACCTGACTGAAATTGTCTAAATCTTATGCTTAGTTCACTCCATCAGCAGACCAAGCGTTAATGATAGGATGTGAAAATCTTTGACCCCCACACACACAGAGGGGGGTGCGCTTAGTGTACCGGTTATGGCGGTAGAAAACTGAATTGTTGTCTTGAGTTCAAATCAGTGTCGATATTGTTTGTGTTTAGCTCTGCGCTAATGCCTTTGAAAAGGCATGAAAACTTCTCTTCTTCCCTTATCTATAGGTAAAATTATAGGGCAGGCTGGATTCTTTAGCCTTGATTCGGTAGCCAGTTTAGGAGAAGGAAATATTTGAATACAAACCAGATGCATTCTTCTTAAAATGACTTTGTGCTACGTCCTGATTGTGGAAGACGAGTTGAGGACACACACACACACACGCTCAAACATAACACACACATACACACACACACACACACACGCTCAAACATAACACACACATACACACACACTCGCTCAAACATAACACACACATACAAACACACACACACACACACACGCTCAAACATAACACACACATACACACACACACACACACACACACACGCTCAAACATAACACACACATACACACACACACACGCTCAAACATAACACACACATACACACACACACACACGCTCAAACATAACACACACATACACACACACACACTCACATATATATATATATATATATATATATATATATAGGGCGTGACATCTTCATCTTTTTGACATTTGGGGCATAACATACATATGATATTCATATCTAAAGTGCTGAAAATGGCAAATTATAAATTGAGTCTATACTCCATATATACTGCAAATCAATATTTTCTACATTCTGTTCGATGTATAACTCAGTATTTTATAATCTCCTTGATATATTAAGCAATATCATATATTCTATTCTCTATATAAGTCAATATTACATAGTCAACGACTATATATAAATCAATATCATGTGTATTCTACTCTCTATATAAATCAATATTATAAGCATTCTATTCTATATATAAATCAATATTCTATTCTATATATAAGTTAATGATATATATTGGTCAACCCTTTATTTACAGTCATGGAGTCATCAATTCTTTGCCTAAAAAATAGCTCTCCAAAATTCGACCTATACACGAATATATACGGTACATATATTTGCAGAACGGTACGTGACAAGCTTGATCGAGTCCAGTTCCAGCTAATAATTTTAGGCGAAAAATAAGTCCGTGAATAACGATGCAGTTTTTGATTTAGAGATAACGTCTTTATCGCATGAGCCGCATGGTTCAATCGCCGCTTTTTTTTGCATTTATTACTGTTTATTCTCCCGTAAAGTCTTATGCGTTCCTTCGCGCATGCGTGCGTACATTCATTTGTACTGATTGTGAAATTCAGCGTCGAAATGACCCCAGAAATACAATTTGTGTTGAATTTAATATTGAACCCTGTTCATATGAATACCTTCGTTTACGTTCATATTTTCCTTAGCACAACACTTATTTCTTGAATACTTTGTTTTCAGAGATGTTATTTCGGGTTCTTTCTTTCTTTCTTTCTTTCTTTCTTTCTTTCTTTCTTTCTTTCTCACACACACATATATAATAGTATTCTCAGAACACACACACACACACATACACTTTCTCAGTTTCTCTCACTCTCTCTCTCTCTCTCTCTCTCTCTGTATCTATCTATCTATCTATCTATCTATCTATCTATCTATCTATCTATCTCCAGCTCTTGTGTTGAGACACCGACAGTAATGTAATTCGCGCGCTAAAACTTCGGCCAACAAATAATCAGTACCTTTCTTTCTCTCTCTCATTCTCTCTCTCTCTCTCTCATTCTCTCTCTCTGTTTCTCTCTTTACACGCATATATATATATATATATATATATATATATATATATATATATATATATATAGTGGCAATTTACAAGAATGATCGCAAAGAATACTCATAGTTTTGAACAATATATTTATAATGCTAGGAGAAAAAATTCAGTATATCTCATATCTATTTATGCGTTTCTTTCTTTCTTTCTTTCTTTCTTTCTTTCTTTCTTTCTTTCTTTCTTTATCATCTCTCTCTTTTACTCTTTCTTACACACACACACACACACACACACACACACACACACACATATATATATATATATATATATATACAAGTTTTTGAGTTAAAATTCACATACTTCCTCTGACATAAACATATGAAGAAAAGACACAAACATGAGGTATTTTCATCACATGCACGCATACATACATACATACATACATACATACATACATACATAGATGTGTGTCTGTGTGTGTCTGTGTGGTATGTGTGTGTGTATTGATAGATAAACAGACAGATATTGGTGGGACAGAATAGGGAAGTTTACTTAATCAGTAGATATTTACGATAAAAGCAATATTATTGATTGCCTTATTAAATCTGCCCAGTTTGTATGTATGTGTACGTGTACGTTAATTTGCATTTACAACCATGAACATATCCTTTTTTATGCATTCACAAATAGTTATTTACTAAATATTGATTACATGAAGCGCAAAGAGGAAAATATGAGGTACCTCGTTGGAATAAATTTAAAAAAAATAATTGTCATCTAGCCCAACTCACTATTACATCACGAGAGGCTCTCAGCTTCCAATCAATCTCATATCCTTTTTCTCACTTCACGGCAGGACTCTGGCCTTCTTCAAGACATAGGGAGTAATGAGACTTAACATGACGCACTCGTCCATGACATGTTGGTAGGGGTCTGAATTTAGAGTTTTTCTTGACCTGCTATTATATCAAAATTAGGAAACTAACTCTGCCCCATTATTTTACCCATAGCTGGAGAAAAAATTTGATTCATGCCTTTTCTAAGAGCATTGACGCGAAGAAAAACGCAAACAGGTTTAGCCAAAGTTTGAACCTGGCTCGCCCATTCTATTTTCCTGCACGATAACCGTTAACCATTACGCCACAAACATCACGTGTACATGTATAAGAATCCGTGTATGGATTAAAAGTCACACACACACACACACACACACACACACACACACACACTGTATATAATGTATATAATCATAATAATAATAAACAAGAGAAATAATATATATATATATATATATAATATATATATATATATATATACATATCTATGTTTATAAACACACACACACACATACACACACACACACACACACACACACACATATATATATATATATATATATACAAATGAAAACATGAAAAAATACCGTTTTCAAGAGATTTATTTATTTATATATATGATAATATATTAATGTTTAAAGTTTCGAGTTTTTTTTTAAACCATCCTCAGGGTGATCTTTTTATGTGATGTCTCACAAAAAAATTCTTTTCAAATGAAAAAATTAAATAAAAAATAAGAGAAAATTCTTAGCATTTTGTTATTGTTAGTATTTATCTGTTTCAACATTTTTATGATATATATATATATATATTTATATATATATATATATAAGAGAAAAGCATCTGGGAAAAGTTTGCGTAAAAAAAGTGGTCTGTGTAGAGGAAGTATAAGACCTAAAAAATATAATTGTAAACTCTAGAAGCCCGTTACTTAAAGTTACATGTGGTGTACACAATCATCAGACGGAAACCTTTCATTCTTTCTTTCTATATATATGTTAAAAATATACTGGACTCGTTCGATAACCAACTTCTGATTATCCTTCATTTTCACGTTTTTTTTATCTGTAAAAATTCTTATGAACAGACATATGCAAATAAACACACACGCAAAGGACTGTGATTCAGACATATAAAAGGCACGTTTAAGTAAAAAAAGAAATGACTTTTTTTTTACTTACCTTGCGCGAAGGAATTTATTTTACAAAAAAAGTCTCCTAGCACCCATCCTTCGGTGAGATCATCAACCAGGTGTACCCAGCTGCAACACAGCGTAACCAACAGGTCAGCCACGGCCAGGTTGACCATGTAAAAGTTTGTGACCGTTCTCATCCGTTTCTGCCTGGCCACAATGACAATTATAAGAACATTTCCGATGAGAGAAAAAACAATTACCAAACAGTAAAAAATGATTTTCAAAGTGGCTTCCCAAAGGACAATGTTCTTCAGGCGGGATTTTGGGTAGGAAACGTTGGTCAATTCGTAATCGTCCAAGCTAAACGCATCCATGATTGTTGCCGGCTCCCTTCTGTGCCACAATGAAACAGGTAGATAGGTAAGTAGGCGGGGAGGACGATCTATCAACCCGTCCGTTCGCCCGTCCGTTCGTCTGTTGGTCAGATGTACGAGAAATATATTGACCGGCTGTTTGTATTGAAGAAAATAGAATTTTTTCTTCAAATGAATATCTGATTTCGGGAGGAATATTTAAGCATTATTTTTTTTTAGTTTAAGTACATTTCCGAAATTTGAATACACTTAAAAATTTCTAATTATTATTATCAATATTGTTTTATATGTTGATCGTTGGATTTTATAGATGACAATAAACTATGTGTATTCCTTAGTCTGGTTACAAATATGTGTTTTCCATCTTCAGGTGTTATCATCCATGTTCACGGACGGAGCCTCAAAGTTTTCGATCTTTCATAAGTCCTAATCACCGAGCCATACCAACTATGTTATAACTGTAAGCGCGCTTGTGCGCATGTGTGCGCGCATGTGTATACGTGTGTATATCGATACGCGGCAACGTTGGCAAACAAAGATGTGTACGTAGCTGTGAAGTTTGTTGGCTTATTTATCAATACTGCAAAAGTGATATTTTATTCGCAAAATCTTTATACTGCTTATATATATATATATATATGTATATATATATATATATATATATATATATATATATATAAGTATGCAACTGAATAGAGACGGCTACTTATTCTCGTTTGATGTACATAATTTTCTTTTTAATATTTGATTGGTAAAGATAAGCCAACATCGTATGTTAAAGTTGAAATAATTTTTGAAACGTTCAAAAAGCAATTATACACTAAGAAAACAAAAAACATTATTTTATAAATCTACATATAATAATAATAATAATAATAATAATAATAATAATAATAATAATAATAATAATAATTGAAATTGGTGCCTTTGGACCGATCCCCAAAGGCCAGAGAGAGAGAGAGAGAGAGAGAGAGAGAGAGACTAGGGAAACTGGTGTGCAGAGGAAGAATCGAGACCATCTAAACCTAAGTACTGCTAAAATCAGCTAAAATATTTTGAAGAGTTCTGGAGACCTGGGGAGACTTGCTGTCACTTAAACTTCAATGAAAAACTATTTGTTAAAACTGGTGTGAAAGACCCATAAGGCGTGAACAACAACTACTACTACTACTACTATTACTACTACTACTACTAATAATAATAATAGATGAGTCCAAAACACTCGAATCAAAATTGCATGATTTTGAAATTTTGAATAGTCGGGTAGAGGTTGAACATCTAAAGAATCTTGCTGTCACTTAGCTTTCAGATATCTGATGCGGACATAATACTGCTTCTACTTCTACTACTAATAATAATAACAATGATGATGATAATAATGATGACAATGAAGAAAAAATACTGAGGAATGTGCTGGTTGTACTGAAGAGACTTGTTGTCCCTTCATCCCCATTAAGAGTCACCAGCTTGCAGTTTGAAAAATCAGCTGAATAGAATATTTATGCGACTAGAAATTAATCGGAAATATTTAGAAAAAAGAAAGAAAGAAAGAAACCCGCTGAAAATGTTTTTAGGGAATTCACTTAACTGAAAACCAAAATTTAGTTCAATGTAATATAGTAGGTATCATAAATGCAGACCCCAACACCTATATCAAATCATTTCTAAAAGCACGTGAATTTAAAAGGCATCATGCATAGTTAAGTTCAATGAATAAGATTTAATTCTGGCCTCAAATTAACCTTCGACTATTTTACATTGTAAAGATATTTATTAGTTAAACGCTTCCGTGTATTGATTACATTCAGCTGACTATTTTGATTGGTTATCTCTCAGAATTATTCTATTTCAGTAAATCCTTATATTCATTTCTTCTTTGTGTGTGTGTGTGTGTGTGTGTTTGGCTTGGTTTGGTTTGATTTTATGATATATCAACCCAGTTGTTTATTTAGCGCCAAACCCTGTTTTCACATATATGTCAAATTTATAATTTGTAAACACATTTTGGAGATTAACACAGTTGATAAAACAGTTCTATTTCTAACAATTCAGCATAACATAAATCAAGTTAAATGGTTTTAAGTATTACTATCTATCACTAATAAATCAAGTAAACATAAGTCATTTTTTTTACTCACAGTTAAATAACCAAACAGTTCTATTTCTAACAATTCAATTTAGCATAAGTCATTTGTTTTCACTCAGTTTAAATGTCAAACAGTTTTATTCGACCCATAGATAGGACTCTATCAGGTGCTATCACTCCAGGATATAGTGAATCTGAGAGCGATGGCAATATCTGTAAGGTCCAGAATTACCGGAGCCTCACCATCAGATTGTTTAATGTCATATCCAGAACACTCGTTGGAGGTGAGGTCTTATCCCTCTGCAGAGATGTAGTCGACGATTCTACAGCACCAGCTGACTGTTTTTTTTTTCTGGAACTTAATAACAACCCACTTTATGAGACATTTCTGAATAGAATAAATCAACAGTATAACTTTATTATTGTTGGTTGATAAAGTTTCATTAAGTTATCTGGAAAAGTTTTGGGTAGTCATAAATATTAGTTGTCTGAATTTTTTTAGTCATAAATAATTTCTGTTTGAGTAAAATATAATTTATTTATCAATAATTTAACAATAAATTAATTTCAATCAATAGTATGCTTGCCATTATTTTGAAACACCTCTTGCCATCTATCAAGTGGCGTGTTTATTTCTCCCAAGTAAAATTCTGCTGGTTTCGAGTTCAAAAAGTTTTCCACAAACATTTCCACCAGATCATGAGAAAAAGTTTTGTAAATCAGAACATTTTTAGGGAACAGAAAAGATGAAAATCACTTGGAATAAGGTCGGCTGAATGTGGTGGATGAGGTGGAACAGAGCAGCCTAAATCGAATGTTTTTTTCCAGTATGATTCTTATTGATTGTGGCCTCAGTTGTCATGGAGAAGCACAATGTTTTTCCTATTGATGAGAAGATTTTCAAGCATATGTATTAAGTATCTGATTGCAGTTTAATAACACAAAATGAATAATACCGAGGTGATCCTATTATACACACAACATAAATTTTCTTCTTTGAAGTTCCGTCTTTGGGGTTGTTTGCCAATCCATTGCCTTTTGTAATGTTGAACATTGGCGTAAAAGACTCATTTTCGTCACTTGTAATAAAATGTCGCAATGGATATTCTCACAAAGAGTATGAGGAACTGAAACACCGAGTTTGCTTATGTCTCCGATCTTTTTCAGGTGGTGGCCGATTATGGATTGGGATGTGTTGAGGTCAAGTGCTAATTCTCGAGTACTTTTGCATGGACTACATTCCACCAATTCTCTTTAAGCATCTTCATTGAGGACTGATGAGCATCCTTGTCTGGATTCATCTCTCAATGACGTATCGCCAGAACCAAACTCTAAAATCCAGTTTCGGTCTCGTCGTTCAGTAATGACTTCTTGGCCATAAACGCTAAACATTTTTGTTGCGTTTTTATTATTCTTAATCTCCCATAACATTACATGACGAATACGTACTCTAAGTTTCTTCTTTTAGATATGACCGGTGCTTTCACTGTGACTTTTTATTTACTAAGCTTTGTCACATGCCTTAAGTATGCGTACAGCACCAGTTGTGGCTAACTGAGGTGCTTTTTGTGTGAGTCGATAATGAAAGACAGGTTGTCGACGACACGGAAATTCCATCACTTAGATGTAATAAAATGGGAATTCTTCCAAGCTGTAGCCGTGTCAGTACTATCGTATAGCTGCACCACCTGGACTTTAACACAGTGATTCTATTTACCAACCTCTCCACTCGGGCAGGATATGACGCAAGGTCAATTTTTCAAGCGGAGTTTAACAGGTTTGAATTCAGAGTTTTTCCTTCTTCTAGACTAGTTGCCTCACCAAGGCTGAAGAACCCAGTCTGTCCTACTATTCACCCATAGCTGGAGGGAGAATAATTGGATTCATACCTTTCCCAAGGGTATTAGCGCTATGCAATCATTCTCGTCCAGGATTTGAACTTTAACATAGTGATTATCGAAAAAATTAAACGGGAATTATAGAATGATGCAGAGTCCTTTTTAAATAAATCCTAGAAGCAGCACCATACAAAAAAAGCGGCTGTAAGGCCACTTGCCCCTCATCTCACCAACCATCCAAGTTATACAAACAGAACATGCTGGGGACAACTAGAGTAGCTGGGAGGTACTCATAAGCGAGGTCCTCCTATGGGCTTTCACGTATGGACACACCAGTGTTGGCCGACCGTCTTTGTGCAGACACTGAATGCCGTCTAGAGGACCTTCCAATATTGAATATTCACTTGAAGACTCCTTTGAAATGTCGATACAGCCGCAGAACACTGGGAATAAAAATAATAGGAAATGCTCCTGGTAACTAAGGTAAACAGGACTAGGAAGCATGATCACGCGTGTTGCATAGGCGGCAGACTGAAGGTGATGTGACCACGGGAATTTACGTAGGCGTCCGGGATATTCTATAACTATGGCCATTTCGACCCGATCAGAGTGAAGCGGAAAGCGTTTCACAGAAGATTCGTACCTTGGCCCCTGTGTGTACAGCTCAGCCATCTTCGACTCTTACTTTACTTGTCCATACATTTTGGATTATAAAAGTAAAAGATAAGAAGATGATTATATTTTCATACATCAGTATGGTTGTCTTTCTCTGTTATACAACACTAAAACCAATGGATGGAAGAGATGGATGCAGAGAGAGAGAGAGAGAGAGAGAGTGAGAGAGAAAGAGAGAGAAAGAGAGAGAGAGAGAGAGAGAGAGAGACTCAAGGGAACCATGCTATAAGTACTAATTGATGATGATGATGATGAGGATGATGATGATGAGTTATTTTTATCAGCTTGTTGAAGAATCAGTGTTGTTTTTTTTAAAAAACAACTTGAAAACATTAGAAAATTTAGATGTTTTAATCACACTTTAAAGTGCAGCTTGATTTTATTGTGTTATTTCTCACAAAACAGAAGCCGTACGGACACCCACCTCCCATCTTTAAAACCATCCAAATCAGACGAACAAGCCATGTGGGACACCGCTGGAGAAGTAAGGACGAACTCATAGGCGACGTTCTCCGGTGGACCCCCCCTCACACGGACGGGCAGGTGTTTGACGACCAGCTAGAACATATCTACAACAGCTCTGTTCGGACACAAGATGTTGTCTGGAGGACCTGCCGGAAGCGATAGAAGAGAGAGAGAGAGAGAGAGAGAGAGAGAGAGAGAGAGAGAGAGAGAGAAAGAGAGAGACAGAGAGACAGAGAGTCAGAGAAGTCCGTGCTAGCGGGACAACATGATGATGATGATGATGATGATGATGATGATGATGATGATAATATTAAGGTGTTTATCGATTACTTGAACTTATAGATTTCTTCATTTCAAACGTATATGTCATGTGTAGTGGGTGTTTAAAATTCTTTTATATTATTTGAGAATTAACTGGTGTTTTAAAAAAATGGCATTTCGTAATTTAATAACTTGACTAATTCTCATTCAAATGATCTTACATTTTATCTGTTGATACAAAGTTCAATGTTTAAACATCTTTTCCTTTCTAGTGGATATCATTTCTACAGCTGAAAAAGATAAAAACATTAAACATGGAATGTTGAGTTGTTTCTACACATGCTGTTCAAATTTTGTGGTCATTCAAACGAGAATTGGTCCAAGTTATTAAATTATGAAATGATATTTATTTTTCTGAAACACCCAATATTTCAGTAAATAATTTGTACGTATATCCAAGTTGGGTTTTCATTTCATTAGTTTCGTTATTTATGTTAATATTTTATAATTTTTCCTTTCATTTTTTATTCTTAAAATTTTATTTTCAGGCTTCTTCCATTGTATAGAAAGAAAGTTATTCTTTCTATATAAATTTTTTCGTTCTCTCCTTTTTCTGTATTTCTCATTCTCTTTCGATACAATTTTTTCCTTCTTCACTTTTTCTGTATTTCTCATTCTCTTTCTATATAAATTTTTCCTTCTTTCTTTTTTCTGTATTTCTCATTTTCTTTCTATACAATTTTTTCCTTCTCTCTTTTTTCTGTATTTCTCATTCTCTTTCTATATAAATTTTTCCTTCTTTCTTTTTTGTGTATTTCTCATTCTCTTTCTATACAAATTTTTCCTTCTTTCTTTTTTGTGTATTTCTCATTCTCTTTTTATACAAATTTTTCCTTCTCCCCTTTTTCTGTATTTCTCATTCTCTTTTTATACAAATTTTTCCTTCTCCCCTTTTTCTGTATTTCTCATTCTCTTTCTATACAAATTTTTCATTCTCTCCTTTTTCCTTTTTTTATCCACTTACGTTATCTGTTTTGTATTTATTTTTTCTTTTGGTGAAAGAACAAAAAAGAAAACTAACAACTTCAACCCGTCTACAGTTATTTCAGGTCTAGAGGTTAGGGAATATATTTTTGCATGGTAGCTGAATATTGATTGATTGGTTTTAATGACATGTCAACCAGTCAAGGGTTATTTTATGCCGAGAGGTTAAGGAATTGCGTTAATAGAACGTTCATATTTACATTTTTGCGGAATTGTTTTTTAAGATTTTTTTTCACACATGGCCCTATTGAATACGAATTATTCTTAAACTGATCTATTTGATCCATTAGTGGGACCTTATCAGGTACTACCATTCCCGGCCAGAGTGAACATGAGAGTAATGGCAATGAAGAGGTTCTCTACATTCTCGAGATCTCCAAAACTGGAGCCTCACTTTCTTATTCAATTTAGAGTCATACCTAGGACACTATTTTGAGGACTATTAACTTCCGTTATGAGGTACAGTCATTTATCAAATTTCAATAAAACTTACTGTACTTGTTTATTTATAAACTTAATTATTTACGTATGTATTTACGAAAATCTATTATGTAATAGAGATATGTACGAAGGTGTGAAGTAAATTGGCTCATTATCCAAAGAATAATGTGATATTTTCCTTGTTTACTCATGAGCATGCGCGCGCGCGCGCACACACACACACACATATATATATATATATATATACATATAATGAAAAAAGTAAATATTCAGTGGATGTATTTACCGAACACCTCCGAATGTGCAGGATATGATACAATGTCAATTTTTAAGCGGTGTTTAGTAGGTTTGAATTCAGAGTTTTCCTTCTCCTAGACCGGTTGCCATACCATGAATCAGTCCTTTTTTATTCTTCTATTTTTATATATCATAATATGCCAGAGTACGTTTCGTAGTTCTTTATTATAAACTATCATCAGGGTGTGTAAAGCAGATGTCAAATGCTACACCCGAAAAATATGTTCATGAGAAAAAAAAAAATTCTTAGCGTTCCTTTAACGTTAATAACGTTTTATTTCAAATGACTGACGTTACTTATTTTTTTCAAAAAGATAACATCTTTGTTAGAAACTTTAAAAAATTCTCAAAAACATTTCTAATAATTATGAATTATATATATATATATATATATGCCGGCCTATTGGCCAAGTGGGTAGAGTGTTCATCAATGACCAGGTAGACTAGTTCAATCCCGAGTCAAGTTATACCAGACTCAAAAAATCGTACTTGACGCTGCTTTGCTAAGCACTCAGCATTATAAGGTACGTATAAAAGGTAAAGTGGAGCAATCCAGGGAAAAGAGTGGCGCCCTCCTCTACACCTCGGTGTAGTAACTATTGAAAACGGAGCCTTCGGGTCACCTTTGACTATGGTCGCCAACTTTACTCATATATATATATATATATATATATATATATATATATATATATATATATATATAATTTACAAAATATCTCATAAACGCATTGATAATAAGCTTTTAAACTTTAGAAATACGTACATATTTTTGTTTGCGGATACATTCATGCACTCACATGATCGGCTAGGAAGAAAATTCCTTTGAAATATTAATAGATGTGTATTGGTTTCTTCAGATATATTACGTACTCTGAGTTTCAACACCCCCACAATATTTGAAGGGTCAAAATATCCTCGTTTAGTGTTGCTGCTTCTTATGAGGATATTTAGCTACGGATTATTTTTTAGTGGTGGATATTAGCATGATTATTAGAAATGAGTGAAGCAAGCTATACGAGAATGATGCTAAGAAGGAAAGAAAAATAAATATTTATGTAAAAAGAGTGATTACAAGGAGAGAGAATTTTACTAAATTTTGCTTAACGGGTGTCAGTTTGTTAACAGTACGTGCCGCTTCTATATGTTTTTTGGTTTGGTTTGGTTTGGTTTGGTTTTATGACATATCAGCTATTGTAGGTCATTTAATGTCAAATCTAGTTCTCTTTCTGACAATTCACTTTTGCATAAGTACGATTAAAATGTCAAAAACATCTATTTCTAACAATGCAGTTTAGCATAAGTACAGTCAAGCATTTCTATTTGATCCATAGATAGAACCCTTTCAAGTGCTACCACTACGGGTCAGAGTGGACCGGGGAGCAATGGCAATAAAGGGGTACTTCACACTCCCCAAAGATCCAGCTTTACTGGAGCTTCACAGTCAGATTGTTTAGTGTCATAACCAGAACACTCGTTTGGGGGGGGTCTTAATACGGCCAGAATACCGAGATGAGTCCTGGAGACTTGAAGAGACTTACTGTCACTCAAGGAGTAAATAATAATAATAATAATAATAATAATAATAATAATAATAATAATAACTCCAGTGAGAGACCCCCGGCTAACGCTGTTGAGAAAAACTCTCAAAATAATAATAATAATAATAATAATAATAATAACAAAGCGAATGCTGCAAATTAGCATAGAAAGAGTATAAGGCGAGACGCAACTGGGTCGTTCCACTGGGAAATATGCAAGAAATTAAAGTTGACCATACTAACAAATGGTATAATGCACAACCCAGCCCCTGTCCTAGAAAATGACACGCATAAACTCCTATAGGATTTTAACATACGGATCACCTTATCCCGGCCAGAAGACCAGACCTTATGATAATCAATAAAAATAAGAGAATTTGCAAAATTGTCAACTTTGCTGTCCCGGCGGACCACAGAATAAATCTAAAGGAATATGAAAAGGATAAGTTCCACGACCTTGCTAGAGAATTTAAAAAGCAGTGGAACATGAAAGTAATGATTGTGCCAATTGTGATTGGTGCTTTAGCCACAATAACTTAAGGATTATTAAAAGACCTAGAGGACTTGGAAGTTGGCGGACGGGTAGAGACGATCCAAATGACAGCACTGCTGAGAACAGCCAGAATCCTGAGACGAATCCTGAAGACTTGAGGAAACTTGCTGTCACTCAAACTCCAGTGAAAAACCATCTGCTAACACTGATGTGAAAAACTCTAAAGGAGTAAATAATAATTATAATAATTGCAGCAAGTGCAGGTTTTGTTGTGACGGAGATGAAATAATTAACCATATAAATGAATGCGAAAAACTGGCGCAAAAGGGATACAAAAGTATTTGGAAAAGATGATCCACTGGGAATTATGCAAGAGACTGGAAAAATGATATTATGCACAAAACAGAATTCGTCTAAGAAAACAAAGATTTTTTGAAGAAAACTGTTTACTCGATCCTGTCCAGAAGACCAGATCTAGTGTTACATTAACAAGAAGAAAAGAACTTGTCATCTACTGGATTTTGCGAGAGAGCTGAAAAAGCTGTGGAACATGAGGGTAACGGTGATACCACGAATAAATGCTCTTGGGACGATATGGAAAGGACTGGAAAAGAGAGTAGAGGAATTGAAGATACGAAGAAGAATCTAGGCCAGCCAGACCACAGCACTGTTTAAATTAGCAAGAATTATAGAAAGAATTCTAGGAGACGTTCTGTCTCTCAGATTTCAGTGAAAAACCAACTGGCGCGAAAAGCCTGCAATGTATAGACAAATAATAATAATAATAATAATAATAATAATAATGTCCCGGCACACCACTGAATAAAACTGAAAGAATATGAAAAGAGAGATAAGTACCTTGACCTTGCTAGAGAATTGAAAAAAACTATGGAACATAAAGGTGACAATTATACCAATTGTGATTGGTGCTTTTGGCACGGTAAATAAAGGATTATTAAAGGGCCTGGAAGATTTAGAAGTTGGCGGCCAAGTGGAAACCATCCAAACAACTGCATTAGTGAAGACGGCCAGAATACTGAGAAGAGTCCTGGAGACTTGAGGAGACTTGCTGTCACTCAATCTCCAGTGAAAGACCATCAGCTTACGCTGATTTGAAAAAACTCTAATGAGTAATAAATAATAATAATAATAATGTTCCAGCTAGCTAGAGGGTAAAACCGAAGGAAAACGAAAAGAGAGATAAGTATCTAGACCTTACTTGAGAACGGAAAAAAACTGTGGAACATGAAAGTGACGGTGATACCAATTGTAATTGGTACGCTCGGTACAGTCACCAAATGATTGGTACAGGGACTGGAGGAATTGGAAATAAGAGGAAGAGTGAAGACTATTCAAACTACAGCATTGTTGAGATCGGCTAGAATACTGAGAAGAGTCCGGGAAACTTGAGGAGACTTGCTGTCACTCAGATTCTCGTGGAAAACCATCAGTTAATGCTGGTGTGAAAAACTCTCAAATGAATAAAATAATTCGTTTGTAATTACTTACCAATTTTTTGTGTGTCACCCGAGGAAAGTGAGTTGTATATCTCGTCCCCAACTGGAAATAATTTCATCATTTTTGTAGTTTTGAAAAAATGAAATAGAATAAATTAATTGGTAATAGAAATAAAATAAAATTCTAAATAAATAAATTGATTAATAAAATATTTATAAAAAGCCATAAAAACAACATAAATTCACTTCTCCCTAACCAACTTGATCCAAATCCACCATTGTCTTTCTGTTATATTTTGAATTAAAAAAGACGATAATTAAAATGAAAAAGAAAAATGAATTGACTTAATTAATAATTAGTAATATTTGTTGTATTTCCAGGAAACCAAGGCTGAAAACGAAAACAATAATGTGAAAGTGAAAGTGAAAGTTATGCTGTCCAACATTGAAGTCAAAGTAATAACTATTTCGCAAAATATTATTTATCAGTCATAAATGAATAAGATATGTTTCAGTATTTTCATTTTAATTCATTCAATTTTATTCTATTTTATTATATGCATGTAAATAAGTGTTCAATATATTTTTGGATATATCATCATTTTGTCGTGCCACCAGCACGGATATCCCTGACTCTCTCTCTTGCCACTCCTCCCTATTGTTCATCGCTTCGGGCAGGTCCTATGGGCTACATCCCGTATCCTCACAGAGCTGCTGTATGTAGGTTCGAGCCAGTCTCCCTGCTCTTGCTTGGCCATGTGAGGGGGGTCCATAGGAGAACCTCACATATGATCTGGTCCGCGCTTCTCCAGCAATGTCATGCATGTCTATTTCGTCTAACTTTAATAGTTTGCGTGATGGGAGGTAGGTAACCGTACAGCTGTTGCTTTGTGGGGTGTTGCCTCCAGGACTTTTTAAAAATTGCTCGCACCATTCTTGTCGAGTTGCGGTCAAGCTTTCCTCCATCCGTTTAGTCAGCGTCCATGTAGTGCATCCATATGGCAGTACCGATACGACCACTGCTTGGAAGAAACTGCGTTTCATTTTATCACTCAGGTTTGACTTCCATATGACCGATTTGGATATATATGTAACTCATAATTAAAACACGAAAAAGTTGATATCTTTAATCTTTGGTGGGTTTTTAAAAAGAAACTGTGGAATTTTCACAGGTTCAGCAGATAAAATAATAATAATAATAATAATAATAATAATAATAATAATAATAATAATAATACACAGAGGAACAGAAAGGATGCCACAAAGGATCCAGAGACACAGGAGAACTACTCTACATTGATCAGCACATCCTCAACGAGAGCTAAACAAGACGGAAAAATCTGGCTATGGCCTGGATTAACTACAAAAAGGCATATGATATGGTCCCACAAAGGTGGATAATAAACCGTCTCAAAATGTACAAAATATCAGATGAAGTCATAAACTTTATCGAGAAAACCATGAAAAGCTGGAGAGTGGAATTGACTGCAGGAAGGAAAAACTTCGCAAAAACAAAGCTCCAAAGAGGTATATTCCAAGGAGATGCTCTATCACCATTATTATTTATAATTGCGATGATGCCACTCAACCATACACTTAGAAAATGCACAGCTGGATTCAAACTTACTAAATCACAGGAAAAGATAAATTACCTAATGTACATGGACGACATCAAACTGTTTGCCAAAACTGAAAAAGAGTTGGAAACTAATACACGCAGTCAGAATACACAGTCAGGATATAGGAATGGAATTTGGCATACAAAAATGCGCCATGCTAGTAATGAAAAGTGGAAAATGACACATTACAGACGGAAAACTACCAAATCAAGACAAAATTCAAACGCTCAGAGAAAAGGAAACCTACGAATACTTGGGGAAATTGGAAACTGACACCATCAAACAAGAAGAGATGAAAGAAAAAATTTAGAAAGAATATTTCAGAAGAACCAGAAAGTTACTCGAGACAAAACTATCAAGCCGAAACCTTATCAAAGGAATAAATACTTAGGCTTTTCCACCTCGTAAGATATTCGGGACCATTCTTAAAGTGGACCAGAGAAGAACTTAAACAAATGGACCAGAGAACACGAAAACTAATGACCATGTATCAGGCATTATATCCCTGAGATGACGTTGACAGACTATATGTGTCAAGAAAAGAGGGAGGAAGAGGTCTTGCCAGCATTGAAGACAGTGTTGACGCATCAATACACCGACTCGAAGGCTACATGCAAAAGCGTGGAGGAAGACTGATGTCAGCCATCAGAAACAATACTGACGACACAAGGACAAACAGAATGACAAGAAACAGAAAACAAAAATGGGAAGAAAAATAACTCTATGGACATTTTAAGTGACTAATAGGGCAACATCTCACACGAGAAAACATGGGCGTACATAAGAAAAGGAAACCATAAAAGAGAAACTGAACCTCTCCTAATAGCAACACAAAACAACGCTTTAAGAACCAATCATATCAAAGCAAGAATAGATAAGATGCAAAAAATAGCAAATGTAGGTTATGTGGTAATAGAGACAAAACAATCAATCTCATAATAAGCAAGTGCAGCAAATTAGCCCAGAAAAGAGTATAATAGTAGACACGATTGGGTGGGTAAAATCATCCACTGGGAATTGTGCAAGAAATTGTAATTTTACCATACGATCAAATGGTATATGCACAACCCACTATCAAGATGAGACACACAAACTCCTTTGGGATTTTGACATCCAAATGGATCACCTAATCTCGACCAGACGACTAGACCTTATAATAATGGACAAAAAAAAAAAGAGAACCTGCAAAATTGTGGACTTTCCTGTCCCAGATGACCACAGAGTAAAATTGAAAGAAAGCGAAAAGAAGAATAAGTACGTGAACCTTGCTAGAGAATTGAAAAAAAGGTGGAACATAAAAGTGATGGTGATACCAATTGTGACTGATGCGCTCGCTATAGTCACCAAAGGATTGGTATAGTGACTGGAGGAATTGGAAATTAAATGACGAATGTAGACCATCCAAACTACAGCATTGTTGAGATTGGTCAGAATACTAAGTAGAGTCCTGAAGAGTTGAGGAGACTTGCTGTCACTCAGTCTCCAATTTTTGAGGTCGGCCAGAAGTAATCGCAAAGCGGATAATAATAATAATGATAATAATAATCCCGGTCAGAAGACTAGATCTAATGTTAATTTACAAGAAGAAAATTACTTGTCATCAAGTCGATTTTGCCGTTCCAGCATAAAAATAAAGGAAGATGGAAAGATAGACAAATACCTAGATTTTGCCTGAGAATTTTAAAAGCGGTGGAACATGAGGGTGACGAGTACCGGAATCGAAACCCTTCAGACGACTAATCAGCTAGAATACTTAAAAGAGTCCTGGAGATGCGGGCACACCCGGGATATCATTCAGATATCAGTGAAAAACCATCAGTTCAAACTGATACCGCAAGGAGAATAATAATAATAATAATAATAATAATAATAATGATAATAATAATTTCTAATAGGAGCACAAAACAACGCCATACGGACCAACTATATTAAAACGAAAACAGATAAGACACAACAAAACAGCAAGTGTAGGTTATGTGATGATAGAGATAAAATGATTTATCAAATAATAAGCGAATGCAGCAAACTAACTCTAAGAGAGTACAAGATTAAACATGACAGGGTGGGAAAGGCGATCCGCTGGGAATTGAGCAAGAGACTGAAATTTGATCATACTGACAAACGGTATATACACAAATCAGAATCCGTCCTGGAGAATGAGAAGCTATTGAACATGACGGTGACAGGGATACCAATTGTAATTGGTGCACTTGGAACGATCAGAATATCCCAAAGACGACGTTGACAGAAGATGTGTACCAAGAAAAGAGGGAGGAAGAGGACTTCCCGGCACACTTCGATACTACGACTCGAAGACTACATAGAAAAAAAAAAGAACGAGGACTGATTACGGCCATCAGAAACAATACTGACAACAGGATAGATAACAGAATGACAGTAACTAGGAAACAAAAATGGGAAGGAAAACAACTCTATGGGCGTTTTAAACGACTAATAAACATCTCACACGACAAAACCTGGACATGGCTAAGAAAAGAAAATTTTAAGAGAGAAACAGAATTTCTCCTAATGGCAGCACAAAACAGCGCCATAAGAATCAATCATATCAAGGCGAGGTTAGATAAGACGCAACAAAATAGCAAATGTAGGATATGCGGTGATAGAGATGAAACCATCAATCACATAATAAGCGAATGCAGCAAATTAGCACAGAAGGAGTACAAGGCTAGACACGACTGGGTGGCAAGAAGATCCACTGGGTAATGTGCAAGAAATTTAAATTTGACCATACCAACAAATGGTATATGCACAACCCAGCACCTGTCCTAGAAAATGACACACACAAACTTCTATGGAATTTTGACATACACACGGATCACCTAATCTCGGCCAGAAGACCAGACCTTATAATAATCAACAAAAAAAAAAAAAAAAAGAAAATCTGTAAAATTGGGGACTTTGCTGTCCCGGCTGACCACAGAATAAAACTGAAATAACGTGAAAAGAGAGATAAGTACCTCGAACTTGCTAGAGAACTGAAAAAAACTATGGAACATGAAGGTGACAATTATACCAATTGTAAATGGTGCTTTTGTCACGGTAACTAAAGGATTATTAAAGGGCCTGGAGGATTTTGAAGTTGGCAGCCGAGTGGAGACCATCCAAACAACAGCATTATTGAAAACGGTCAGAATACTGAGAAGAGTCCTGGAGACTTGAGGAGACTTGCTGTCACTCAATATCCAGTGAAAGACCATCAGCTTACCCTGATGTGAAAAACTCTAATGAGTAAATAATAATAATAATAATGATATGGAACATGAAAGTGACGCTGATACTAATAGGTGCGGAATGATTCCCAAAGACTTGATAAGAGAACTAGAAGAGTTGGAAATCGGAGGACGAACCGTGACCATCCAAACTACAGCATTATTAAGACCAGGCAGAATACTAGGAAAAGTTCTAAAAACCTGAAGAGACTTACTGTCGCTTGGACTCCAGTAAAAGGCCCTCTGCTAACGCTAGAGTGAAAAACTTGCAAGGAGTAATATAATAATAATAACAACAATAATAATACGCTTACAAATATGTAAATCTGTTAGTAATTTATAAAGATTTTTACTTAGATGAGGTGCAAGGCCGTATGAATGGGGTAATCAGTGAGATTCGAACTCACTCGCAAAAGTTTGTTCGTTTCACTTGCTAACCCTTATACCACCCGGGATGTCTAAACATGTAAATCAGTATTCTATATATCTATTTAATATGCCTTTACCCATTATATATAACCATGTGTTCTGGCGCGTCAATATATCAATCACTATACCTGTACGTGTATAAGTTTATTCGTATTCCGATGTATGTCAGTGTGTCGGTGTCTGCATGAAAAAAAGGATGTGCCTATTTTAGGATTGTGTATGGCGGATTCATTTGTTTATTTAATCGAAGTTAAGTTCGTCTGGAAGTGTATATTCTGTTGATATTGTTCACTGATAAGAGTATTTCCTTTACGATCGGAAGAAAACGTTGCTTCCTTTTTTTATGAAGATGGGACAATAGGCTTCATCTTAGAAACAGGAAGCAGCGTCTCATCAACCGAAAAGGACATCGACACGCGGCTAACGAAGGCATGGACAGCTATCGATAAGCTATCGATCATATGGAAATCAGACCTGACCGATAAAATGAAACGCAGTTTCTTCCAGGCAGCGGTCGTATCGATACTGCTGTATGGATGCACTACTTGGACGCTAACTAAACGGCTGGAAAAGAAGCTAGACGGCAATTACGCAAGAATGCAGCGGCAACACCACAGAAGGCACCGACTATACGGCCACCTGCCTCCCATCACGAAAACTATCCAAGTTAGACGAACCAGACATGCAGGTCACTGCTGGAGAAGCAGGGACGAGCTCATAAGTGATGTACTCCTATGGACCCCTACATATGGCCGGGCAAAAGCAGGACGACCAGCTCGAACATACATTCAGCAGCTATGTGAGGATACGGGATGTAGCCCTGAAGACCTGCCAGAGGCGATGAACGATAGGGAGAAATGGCGAGAGAGGGTCATGGATATCTGTGTTAGCGGCACGACATGATGATGATGATGATATATATATATATATATATATATATATAAAACAAGCTACGTGAAAATATTTGATTGTAAGTCGGAATCGGGATTTTAAGTGGCTCGGGACTTCGTGTTTGCTTATGTGTGCGCGCATGCGTATATGTGGAAGACTAAATGTGTCTCTGAATGTCGGCCGCCCGAAGAGTGTGTTGTTGCACTGGGGTGCTACTATTTCAACAAACGAATGCACGTGTTAAAAGAAAACCTTACAATGTCGATCTGTGTTCGTGTGTGCATTTCTTCCCGCATGGATGTAGATACAAAGCTTAAAAAACAAAACAAAAAAGCAAACAAAACAAAATTGCATTGCTTTGATAAATAGAAAAAACAAATATTGCAGATTTTCAAATTCATAACGACTGACCGCTGTTATTACTGGGGAGTGAATTCGCTCTAAACTCCGTATTAATAGTCGTGTTTCGGTATCAGTAGCTTTACGAGCCAGGCTGAACTATCCAGGTTCGCAATGTGTGTATGTTCATCTGTGTGTGGCGTATATGTATTTGTGTACTGTGGTCTGAAAGTAGATTTATGGATGTTGCTAACAATTGTGCATACCTCTCCTGGATTTTCGTATATTATACTGCACTTGTATGATATGCGTATTTTAGGACTGTGTATGCGTGTGGCGGATTCATTTGCTTATTTAATCGAAGTTAAGTTTGCATTTTACGATAAAATATGAATGCTGTACTTGACCCATGCTCACTCACGTATTGAAATAAAAAAAACTCCCCGTTGGTGAGGATCGTAATACTCTGACTGTATTCTTGCAGAGGAGTAAGACTCTCTTCCTTGTATTAAGAACAGTTACTTACAGTTATAATTGTTCAATAAAAATTATTATTAGTTACCTGAAACTTTATAACTGTGTGCGAACAAATGATTGGTTGGTTGGTTGTTTTGAATTACAGTGTATCAATCATTTTCCGATCATTTAATGTCAAATTAAATTTTAAACAATTGAAGTATAGTTTTTGTTTACAAACAGTCAAATATCAAAACAGTTCAATTCAGTTTGGCAGTAGTACATATTTTAGTTCTATTTACAAAACAGTTCTATTTCAAGTAATTCAGTTTAGCATTAGTACATAGCTTCAATGACAAAAGCAGTTCTATTTCAAACAATTCAGTTTAGCATAAGTACACATTTTAGTTCCATTTAAAAACAGTTCTATTTCAAGCAATTCAGTTCAGCATAAGTATCAGGTGCTACCACTCCAGGCCACAGTGGACCGGAGAGTGATGGCAATGAAGGGGTACTCCGCATTCCCCAAAGTTCCAACATTACTGGAGCTATACCATCAGATTGTTTAGTCTCATATCCTGGACACTTGTTGAGTGTGGGTAGGCGTTTTACCCTTTTGCAGAGAAGCCCCAACCGATTGGACAAGCAAACAAATAACTATTATTATAGAAATGATTATAGAAATGATTACTTAAAACCATAAGATTATTTGAAACTATACAACTGTGTGCAAAGCCCATTGGCATAATGGTTAGAGTGTTCGCCAATGGTCCGAGAGACCAAGGTTCAATCCTTGATCGAGTCATACTAAAGACTCAAAACATGGTACTTGATACCTCCTCGCTTGATACTCAGCTTTATAAGGTATGTATCAAGGGTGTGGAACAATTCAGGGAAAAGAGAAGCACCTTCCTAACACTTCGGTGTAGCTATTTAAAAAGGAGCCTTCGGGTTGCCCTCGACTACTGTCGGCCAACTTACTTATTTACTTGATATCTTATATTTCTTAAAAAACAGTTCCCCCCCCAAAAAAAATGTAAATATAAATTACAAAGAACGCAGTTCCCTCCCCTCTTGACATAAAATAACCTTAGACGATTTGACATGCCGTTTAAATCAATCAATCATAAAATGAGGCAAAAAAGAAACCCTCCCTTCCACCCAGATGAAGCAAAAAAAAAAATCTATCGACAATTTTGGGAATGAATGTTTTGCAAAAGAAAAGAAGTATTATTGATTTGTCTAACAAATAAGGACCCTTATATATCAAAAGTTCGACGTTTATCTTGTATGCTTTGGTCAGTGGTTCCAGCTGACAGTCTTATATCACTGCAATTCCACGGTCACCTCATGCGTTTTAACTTTAGTGCTGTTAAAAAAGAAACCACTTACAATATAAAACCGATTAAGTTTATACACTAATAATCGCTCTACTATTGAGTGCATAAATGCGATATTTCAAAATATCTTACGATATATTTCCGCGCGTATGCGCTTGTGAACGCGCATGTTTGTTTTTTAAATGAAAAAAACTGGATCTTCGTGTATAGGTAGGTTTAAGTGATGACTGTGTACGCTGTATATCCGTTAAGTTGGTTACTTATGTCTGAATGCGTGAGTGCATATGTATGCAAGTATAGAAAAATATCAATAGAAGTGTGTATGTGTGTTTGTAACTGAACTATGATGTATATATGTGTGTGTATCCTATTTACAAACCCCTCCGCTCGGGCAGGATATGACACAAAGTCAATTTTTTAAGCGGAGTTTAACAGTTTTGAATTCAGAGTTTTCCTTCTCCTAGACTAGTCGCCTCACCAAGGCTGAAGAACTTAGTCTGCCCTACTATTTACCCATAGCTGGAGGGAGTATATTTGGATTCATACCTTTCCCAAGGGTATTAGTGCTATGTGAAATGTAATCAGGCTCGTCCAGGATTTGAACTCGTGTCGTCGTGTCCACATCCTGCGACGATAACAATTACACCACAGGCACCTCACATATATGTGTGTGTGTATATGTGTGTGAATCGTATGTATATACGTGTGTAAGAATGTATGTGGGTGTTTTGGGTGTTATTTTTTGCATTTATAAGGAAGACGGTGAATGCAGAGATTTCAAGGCGTGTGTGTGATTGCTTCTGCGAGTAAACCTTGTTCTGTGTCGGTGTGAATGTCCAAGAAAATAGAGAAAAGGAAAAAAGAGAATCCGTCTGTATTGCTTAAGACAGTGAGTGAAGGCGGAAAAAGGAGAAAGGAAAAGAGTGAGAGGGAGAAGATATATATATATATATATATATATAGAGAGAGAGAGAGAGAGAGAAATACCGAAACACAGAGAAAAAGAGACAGAGAGCGAAAACAAATTCTCAGATAGATAGATAGATAGAAATATAGAGAGATGATAGAGAGACACGGCTAGTTATCAGATAGATAGGTCGAGTGAGAGAAAGAGAGAGAGAGACAGACAGACAGACAGAGACAGAGACAGAGAGACAGACAGACAGATAGATAGATAGATTGATGGATGCGAAGAAAAGAATCGAGAGAGATAGACAGTGAGTTATCTGATATACATTTATATATAGAGAGGACATAGAGAGACTGACGGAGAGTTGTTTGATAGATAGATAGATCGAAACCTGTCTTTTTTCTGTGTTATACAATTATCCCGATTAGTTTTTGAGACAAAATCACCGTTACTTTTGTTGTAAGACATCATATAATCGAGCACGTGTATACACACGCATTTATTAACTATCTTTGGTTTTTCGTAAAAATACACCTAAACCAAACCAAACCAATTTAGTCTATAAATTTATATGTTCATTGCGAAAGTGTCTCCCGAAAAACAAATATAATTCTTACGTTGGCTATACAACCACAACGCTATCTCGTCGTCTTACTTATCACCTTTCTGAAAATAGCGCCATAAAACAACATTAAATTATGAAACACACAAACCAACTTAGATCTTCCGATGTAAGGAATATTCACACAGATAATACGATAATTATATATGAAAACAATAATAAAAACAATTACAAATCCTAGTAGCAATACGCATAAGAAATAAAAAAACAAACAAACATAAATTAAATAGCATTTAACACAGGTACCAACATATTGAATATTTTTAATAACTAAAAATCACTAACCCTATTAGTAAACCTTTTTCCAACCGAACGCTGAAAACGTTCCAACCGACAACTTTAAAATAAAACGCTACAAATTATTAAAACAGTAAAAACTCAACAGTCAACTCAAAACTACACCACCCTTGATGACGACTAAAAGCATGGTTGAAAGCGCTTGGGCAGAAGATATGGGACAATTCCTTTACCATCTAGGTCCCGACACTAGAAAAAATATCAAGGAGTTTTGAAAAAATAAAATAAAAAATAATAAACTGTTCCATCGTCTTTAATAAAACTTGCTTAAATAATAAGTTGCTGCCTAAATATATACTCTTCAACACACACACACACACACACACACACACACACACATATATATATATATATATATATATATATATATATATATATATATATATATATATAATAGTTTGATTCTATACACACACCAATTTTTTCAGCTTCAATCAATCATAAAAATAAGCTGGTTTTTCACCATCATTTTTCTAAGGAAAATTATTTCTGAAAAAAAAAACAACAAACAAAAAAACACAAAAACACAAAACATTATAGTCAAGACCGTATTATGACTTTGTTGACCCTTCGGTTACAGGTATTGGGAAAAACCCCTGGGATATTTTAGAAATTAAATAAATGTTAAATTCATTTTACAAGGAAAATCTTAATTAAAATTCAAACTTTTGCTTTGCTTAATTTCTTAGAAAATTTTTTCAAAAACGCAAATAAACTGTAAGTTGTTGAGAACATCGTATTCAGTTGCCATAAGAGAGAGAGGGGGGGATAGATAGATAGATAGATAGATAGATAGATAGATAGATAGATAGATAGATAGATAGATTGTATAGTTGTATCATTGTCAATCTGTGTGTATTCTTTAGATGTTTCATCCAGAAGAAACTCCTCTCAGCAGTTGTCATTACTAAACTCTTCAATTATCTAGGTTATTGACATAATGTCATTACAACTTTAATTCGTCATTACAACTTTGATTCGTCATTACTAAGCTGAACACAGCAATTATCAAGATTCAGGTGACACTTTTGCAAAAGAGATAAATTTGAATACTTCTACTTTGATTTTGCATTCACAAATGAAATAATTTTTTTCACTAAATCAATAGAATCCCCTTCCATCTAACAGAGGTCTCTGTGTTGCTGCCTCCAAAATAGCGTCTCTTAATCTGCCACTAGTTATTTTTATTCTCAATTTTCAAGAAAGAAAACGAGAACTAAAAGAGAGAGGAAACATGGGACGTAAAGAAGTATGTATTTGTTCGACCCCTCCTCTACAGGCAGGACGTGAAACAATGTCAAGTTTTAAGCGCAATAGAGCTGGGTTGAATTCATGGTTTTCCTTCTACTAGACTGGTTCCCTAACAAAGGTTAAAAAGCACAGTCTGTCCTACTATTTTCTTATTGTGAGGAAGAAGAGATAAATTCATAACTTTTCTAAGAGGATTAACATTACGTGGAACGCAAATGAGATCGTCGAGGATTTGATCTTAAGATTCTATTTCCTATGCTAAGAGTGCCTCCCGACGAAAAAGTTGAAAGGATTTAGCGTTTTAACCGATTAAAAATGTATCAAATTTTAAATATAACTAAAATTCAAGTCGTATTATTCTTTAGAAGAGGATTTTTTTCTTGCAAATCCCTGAGTTTGATCTATCATTAAAATAAATGAAAGGAAATTATTTTTTTGTGCTTAATTTTACTTTATTTAAAAGAAAATTCTTTACCTAATTAAAAAAAACCCTCACCTATTTCTGGGAGGGACGCTATTGTTATATATAATTATTGTTATATATATTGCTATAGAAGTAAATTGAACCGTTATGAGGCTACCTTTATTTACAATTTCTTATCTCCTGTTATTCTAATAAACGTCCATCCATTTGGAGGTGCCCGTGGTGTAATGGTTATCGTCGTAGGACATGTTCAAATCCTGGACGAGACTGATTGCATTTCACATAGCACTAATTCCCTTGGGAAAGGTGTGAATCCAATTATTCTTCCTCCAGCTATGGGTAAAATAGTTGGGCAGACTAGGTTCTTCAGCCTTGGTAAGGTAACTAGTCTAGAAGAAGGAAAACTCTGAATTCAAACCTGTTAAACTCCGCTTAAAAATTGACCTTGTGTCATATCCTGCCCGAGCGGAGGGGTCGGTAAATATGAATAAACATCCATCGTAGTTCAAATAACATTTTTTACCATCTTAAAGTCTTGAAGGTTATTAAAAACGAAACGTTTAACGTTGACTTTCCACCATAAAAAATTCAGCAAATTCGGAATACTTGTTTTTCTATTTTCTTTATATATATATATATATATATATATATATATATATATATATATTGTTATGTACATTATTGAATATCATTGGTCTAGTGGGTAGAGTGTTCGCCGATGACTTGGGAGACCGGAATTTAATCCCAGTTCGAGTCAGACCAGACACAAAAAATAGTACTTGATACCGCTTTGTTTAGCACTCAGCATTAAAAAGTACGTATCAAGGGTAAATTGGAGCAATCCAGGGAAAAGAGTAGCGCCCTTCTCCACACCTCGGTGTAGGAGTTAATGAAAAGGAAGCCATCGGGTTGCCCCCGACTAGTGTCGCCAACTTTACTTTTTTTTATATGTCATATATATCATTATATTGCAGCACACCAGCGACAATGTCAAAGAAGTCTATGTCTCCCTACACTAATGAAATGATGCTACTGTATGGATGCACCAAATGGAAGCTGACTAAGTGTATAAAGAAAAGCTTGATGGCAATTGCTCAAGGATGCTACGAGCTATATTAAACAAGTCCTGTAAGCAACACTCCACAAAACTGCAGCTGTATGGCCTCCTACCACCCATCTCGAAGACCATCCAAGTTAGATGAACAAGACATGCCCGACCCTGAGCGAGATGGAAAGGGTTGGGTCAATACATAGTCGGTAGTCACTTGCTCAAATACGGAGTAGGTTCACCGTTGCTTAACCTTAGGGATCTAATGGAAACGAATGCCTTCAGTGTGGCACGATCATAAATAAAAGATGATGTTATTGTCAGTGTATTATCTGCTATTTTGAAAGTATTTCGTCTTTTTTTAGATATGATTTTGATTTTTTATCTTTTATTCTTTTATTTTTTTATTTTTAATGTTTTTTGGTTGACGGATACAAACCTACATTTGTTGATTTGTACGTCTTTTTCCGACGTAGGTTGAAATTTCATTTTCCTGAGGGATACACATATAACTTTACCAATAAGTATGTCGGCTTCTGTCAAGCCACTATGCCTTTACAGGAAGGGAGAGAGAAAAAGTACATATTATTGTTGTATTTTTTACGCAGCTCGTGCTTGCTCGGTCTACATGTGACTACGGAAGTACCAACATGGACGCGCTTCCAACATCAGTCGTCACTGAAGCAGCAGCAGCAGCTGCCAAAACGGTTGTATGAACAGCAGTAAAACCTCGGATAGAAATACAAGCATTTCTGATTTATGTTTGCGTTTTATTGTTGTTATTTACTGAGTTTCAAATCGTCACCCAACTCAATGCTGAACGAGCTCATCATTGCTTAACTTTGGTGGTTTAGCGTGACTGGACTCTAAGCCAGTGGTCATTTTACTAAGTTTAGATTATTTTAACACAAAGCTAGCAGCATGAGGCACCCAGTGAGAATCGAGCCCACTGCTGCTCATCTAGCTAACTATTGCACCACATGAGGTGTCCTACGTTTACGACATCGGTCGAGTTGTCGATCTAATCACAGCACAGAACTACACCTGCATGTGCAGATGCAGGCGCTGGGTGAGACCCTCGGAACATTTGCATCGATCTATCAACGTCTCCAGGAACGTAGAAAAGTCGTGGGTGGGTTCTATTATAATACATCTATGTTTTAGGGATGGTTATTTCTTTTAAAGTCTGGTACTTCTCGGGAGAAACTGGCGCTATATAATCTGCCCCAAAAATAAAGGATACATTTCTGCGCTTACAATCAATATCTATCTATCTAGAGAGAGAGAGAGAGAGAGAGTGAGAGAGAGAGAGTGAGAGAGAGAGAGAGAGGGGGGGAGATTGTTGTAGGTATGCAAATCGTTTGGTTGAATTGGGTTTGTTTATTTAACAGCATACCAACTCCTTCTGGGTTATTTCATGTTTAAGTTTGATTCGTTTCAAAACATTTGGTCGTAATCATGATTATATTTTTAATGCTTTATTGTATCTTTAAAAAAAATTGCTCATTTTTATTTGTCTAAAATAATTTCTTTGCTTCCAGCTATTTAGTATTAACTATTTCTGTTTAATACTAATCATTTATAACAATCATCTAATTTAAAGTAAGTATTCCTATTGAGTAATAACAACAATCTTCTAATTACACGCAGTTATATAGTTTCAAGCATTCTTATCTTACACTAATAATTTTCAGTCAGATCTTTTTGACCCATAGATGAGACTCAAAGAAGTTATAACATCGCAGATTAGAGTTGACCTGGGAGTAATGTCAATGAAGAGTATTCTACACCCTTCAGACCTCCAGAACAAGATTAGATAGATCGTATTAATGATTGTATACGAATATATATATATATATATATATATATATATATATATATATATATATGTTCAAGTCTCATTGGGTGCCCCATTCATATGGCCTTGTGCCACATCCAAGCAAAAAAAAAACTAGTAAATTAGTAAATGTTCTCTGACGAAAGTAACAAGCTAGAAGCATACAGTTATGTAAAAACGAAATAAATAATTCTTAAAAAAATAAAAATTTCCTAGTAGACCTATTCATTTTGAATATATATATATATATATATATATATATATATATATATATATATATATATATATATATATATATATATATATATACATGATCACTATCATTTCGTTATTAATACTTATATTTAATCTATAAGTCTATGAAATCACATCATGTTGTTTTTATATATACGAAGAGTTCATTTTATTTTACAATTTTTATTTATGTACATGAAAAAGTTTTTTTTATTTAAGAAATTGGTTTTATATACATACATTAATATACAAATGTGCTTACATATATATATATATACATATATATATATATATATATATATATATAAGAGTGTTGTTTTTTATGTATAAGTAATTTTTATATATACAATCGAAAAGTTATTGGGGGTATCCTTATAGTGTAATGGTTACAGCGATGGACTGCGGAGTCGTAGTACGCGAGTTCGTACTCCAGTCGCCCTATTACGTTCACTTTCGGGCAAATACCCTTGGGAAAGGTATGAAGCCCCATATCCTCCCAGCTATGGGTTAAATAGTACCACTACTGTTCTTCTAGGAGAATAGTTTTGGCATTAAGTAAGTTACAACGGTTAATATGCCATTAAACAAAGACAACCAAACCAAACCGAAAATTTATTAATTATATGTAAGAAGTTGATTATTTATGAGACAAATTGCTTTTATATGCATAAGAACTTTAGGTTTTTATATTTTATAAAGAGGAATTCAATATCATAAATTGAATTACCTTGATTAGAAAATCCGGTAAGAACTCCCTGTGACACACGGAGCAATGGACAGCACCGTATATCGTGGTCTTCAATTATGGAGGTCAAACCTGAGACCACATAATGCAAAGCCGAGACTCAACCACTGACCATCGGTTCAGATGGCACACAAGAGATCCCAAATTAACTAGTCATCGTAAAAGCGCGACCACTTAACCTAAAACTCTGAATACATACCTGGTAAAATCTGCTTAAAAATTGACTTCAAGTAACATCAAGTTCGTGTGGAGGGGCTGGTAAATGCATGCATTTATAAACACGTATATCAATATCTATATACATATATATATATATATAAGCACGATGTGGCATGAGGTTGATTTTTAAGCAGAGTTTAACAGGTTTGCATTCATAGTTTTTCTTCTCCCAGACCAGTTCACATAGCAAAGTTTAAGAGATCAGTCTACCCAACTATTTGTTCATAGCTGGAGGCAAAATATCTTGACTCATAACTTTCCCAGAGGTATTAGCGCTAAGTGAAATGCAAACTGCTTTATCCAAGATTTGAACTCGGGTCTCACACACATACATATGAACTCCCCAAAATATATGTGCATATAATTAGATGAAATAAATGCAGGCTTACACACACACACACACACACACACACACATATATATATATAGAGAGAGATGTAAGAACCATGCTGATATGTGCGTGTGTGTGTGTAAGAATCATATATATATATATATATATATATATATATACACACATATAAATGTATATATATATATATATATAAGAATCATGTCTTTTAGTATATGTAAGAATCATGTATTTTAGTATTATATATATATAAAACACACACACACACACACACATACACATGCAGGTCACTGCTGGAGAAACAGGGACGAGCTCATAAGTGATGTACTCCTATGGACCCCCACATATGGCCGGGCAAAAGCAGGACGACCAGCTCGAACATACATTCAGCAGCTAATTGAGGAAACGGGATATGGCCCTGAAGACCTACCAGAGGCGATGAACGATAGGGAGAAGTGGCGAGAGAGGGTCAGGCACGACATGATGATGATGATAATATATATATATATATATATATATATATATTTGGCACCAGGTCACAAACGCAGGACATCTTGTTAAAATCGAACTCACTTTTATAGTTCGTTGAATATTACTTCACACCATGGCGCTCATGTATTCGTATCTATAAATTAACAGCAGGAGAGTGAAAGCTAGCTAGCTCGATTGATAGATTGGGAGAGTGAATGAATAAATGATTGAGTTAATGTGTGTGTGTAAGGGAGAGAGAGAGAGAGAGAGAGAGAGAGAGAGAGAAATAGATTCTTAGTTCGTGGCCTGACTGTACTGATTCCAACAATTATGAAAACAATGAAGTTGGAGAAAATAATAACCTTTCATACAAACCACTTTATAGTGGTGATTACGATTATAACATTGAATCGGTCATTAAAGATTAGGGGGTGCGTAGTAGCAAACGTGTTGGACTGTGACATCGTATTAAGTGAGTTCGAACTCAAGTCACGCTATTATATTCACTTTCCTAATTCCCCCAGTTATGTGTTGAAGGTACTACGACTGTTCTTCTACAAGGGTGGCGTTGGCATTAAAAAAAACCACGAAAGTCGATATGAAAATGAAAAAAAAAAAAATTAAAGATTGTGACAGCGTTAGTGACGATGAGGGTAATATTCTACTACAAATGCCAAACAAAATGTATTTAGCTAATTCCTTCGCACAAGTAAGATGTGACACAAGGTCAATATTTTAGGTGGATTTTAACAGGTTTAATTTTAGAATTTTCCTTTTTCTAAATCGGCTGACATACGAAGGTTAAAGAGCCCATCTGCCTTATTCTTTAATAAAGGAATATTAGTTAGATTCATATATTTCCCGAGGATGTTAGCGCTATATAAAACGCAAACAGCTTCTTCTAAGATTTGAACACGGGTCGCCGTGTCCATTTTCTACGACGATAACCATTACATCATGTACTTAGATGCAGCTGAAGCAAAAATGACGACGATGAAGATGATGGCAATGGATAATAAACTCTGGAACTTAATTTCTAGGGATTGGGCTTATTTCTTTTTTTTTTTTTCATGTTTTATTTTGAATTACCGCTGAAAGTATTGCTGTGAAAAGCTGAAATATTTTTTTGATAAGTTAATTTTAAAGGGGCGTTAAAAACACAACTGTAAAGAACCTATTTTTATTTTCAATTATTCTTATATTTTACATTTATGATTCTAGTTTAAGTCTTATTTGCAATTCTTGTGAATTGCTATTATTAATAAAATAATTATGTTGGTGGAAAAACGGTAAAGTGTGTTTACTGACACAATTACATGTTAGCGATGATATTTTAAGGAGTCGTTAATTTTGACTGTATATTTGAGGGTGACTTGTGAGTTGGAAAGAAAAATTTAAAAAACAAACAACAACAAAACAGTAAAAAGGGAGACAGAAAGGCTCGATTCGGTTTCTTTCTTTAATGACATATTAACCTTCGTGGGTTATTTAATGCCTAAGCCATCCTTGTAGAAAGTACAGATGTGGTACTAGTTCACCCTTAGCTGAGAGGCAAATAAGGGGATTTTTAGTTTTCCCAAGAGTATTAGGCCGAAAGTGAACGTAATAGCGCGACTGAAGTTCGAACTCACTTTTCTTCGATGTCGCAGTCCAGCACGTTAGCCACTACGCCGACGGGGACTCTTTTAAATAGAAAGAAATGCAAGCGAAAGAAATAAGTAAAGAAAAATAGACATGAAATAAATAAGGTCGGTGAGAAAGGAATACTGAAGAAAGAAAGAAAGGGAAGAGAAAGAAAAAAAAAGAGTGAGAGAGAAAGAGAGACGGAAAGAAAGAAAGAAAGAAAGAAAGAAAGAAAGAAAAATAAAAGATTTAAAAAAGAAATACAAACGAAATAATGGAAGAGAAAAAGAAAAACAGAAGAAAGAAATGGAAACGAAAAAAGAAAGAAAGAAAGAAAGAAAAATAAAAGATATAAAAAAGAAATACAAACGAAACAGAGAAAAAGGAAAAGAAAAACAGAAGAAAGAAATGGAAACGAAAAAAGAAAGAAAGAAAGAAAGAACGAAAAATAAAAGATATAAAAAAAGAAATACAAACGAAATACAGAAAGAGGAAAAGAAAAACAGAAGAAAGAAATGGAAGCGAAAAAAGAAAGAAAGAAAGAAAGAAAGAAAGAAAAATAAAAGATATAAAAAAGAAATACAAACGAAATACAGAAAGAGGAAAAGAAAAACAGAAGAAAGAAATGGAAACGAAAAAAGAAAGAAAGAAAGAAAGAAAAATAAAAGATATAAAAAAGAAATACAAACGAAATACAGAAAGAGGAAAAGAAAAACAGAAGAAAGAAATGGAAACGAAAAAAGAAAGAAAGAAAGAAAGAAAGAAAAATAAAAGATATAAAAAAGAAATACAAACGAAATACAGAAAGAGGAAAAGAAAAACAGAAGAAAGAAATGGAAGCGAAAAAAGAAAGAAAGAATGAAAGAAAGAAAGAAAGGAAAAGAGAAGAAAGAAATAGAAAAGACAGAAGACAAAAAACGGCGGTAATGGAGAGAGAAAGAGATAGAGAGAAAGAGGGGGGTTATATCTACACAAGATTTATTCCTTTTTATGTGTTCAATTTGGGAAAATTGAGCATATAAAATATTCTTAAAGAAGCGATTGAAAATCCTAAATAGATGTGACAAATTATCTGTCCATATGTGTGTTTATATGTCTATGTGATTGAGCTTATGAATGATGCATGTGTCTATGGTTGTATGTGAGTGTATGCGTGTGTATCTGCGTCAAAGTGTCTTACACATTCAGTTGTGATCATGTATGTATGTATGTATGTATGTATGTATGTATGTATCTATCTATCTATCTATCTATCTATCTATCTATCTATCTGTATGTATGTATGTATGTATGCATGTACATATGTATTCACCTGAACATGTATGTATGTATGTATCTATCTATCTATCTATCTGATTAAAGATTACAGACTATTAATACTTTAAAATAGTTTTCATATAATCTTTTCTTTCTGTCTATATGTCATTTATCTCTAAGTGATTCTAATAAAAGAATCCAACAATTCCGATAAAACAGTTAATTCTGTTTAAACAAACACAATTTAGCTTCCCATTTTTAAAACAATGCCATTATTATTATTGCAATTCTTTTAAAAGATTACAACTTCAACTTTTTTTTTTCTAGTAAATATTTATTTTAATTTTTATACCATAGAATTTCTTTTTTTCCCATCTTTTTCATTATTCACTGTTCATTCTTTACATTAGTTTTTAGAATTGGCAGCTAATTAGATGTAATAAAATTGCGTAGTTCTTCGGTTTTTTTTCTTTTTTATGAGGTGTCATAAATAAGCGAGAACATTTACTCTGAATTATTATCTGTGTAAATTGTTTACAAGACTTTATGCAAAATTTTCCATTTAGGTTCCTTTTGACTTTAACCTTCCTTTTTCTTGTTTCCCTCTCTTTCTCTCTCTCTTTTTATTTTATTTTTTTCCCCTTTTTTTTTCTTTTTGTGATATCCTCTATCTTCGAGTTTTCACCGAATTGTTTTATTAGCAAAATGAAAATTGTTACCCCCCCACCAAAAAAAAACCAAACCCCTGACCGGCATTTGTAATCCGCAGTAGAAAAGTACTTAAAAAAAGGAAAGAAAAAGAGAAGTGATACAAGCTCCGACGTACAGTCTTCTGTTAGTGTAGCTGTCTGGATTATGTGGATGGCCTGCTAGCAGCAGCAGGAAAAAACAAAAACAAAGCGGAACGATATGTGGACATTGCTGGCACTGATTCCTGCTCTTCGAATTAATTCCCTGTCGATTATTAAAGCATTTTTTTCTGAAAAATCAGTTCCTTCTGTAAATATGAGCTCGTCTGATGCAACCTTCTCGTTACTTTTTAATCACATCTCATAAGCAAAATGAACGTTATCTTTTAAATGCATATTTCAATTATCAAGTCTTACTATACATTTAAGTTCCATTTGAATCTATCTTTGGTTGCCATGATGTTAAGAGCACTCATTTTAGTACAGTTGTTTGCGCATGGCAATTCGCAAACCAGATCACAAGTGGCTTGATTATTATCACTCAGCACATAATTAATCTGTAAGTGCAACAAATTTGGTTTGGTCGAATCAATTAGTATCTCATATTTATATTTACATTTCTGCTTCTGTTTGGATGTTGAAACAATGAAAGCGAATATAGAGACATCGCTTTATGTGTAAAAGGTTTTTTAAAAAGTTAATGAATAAATCATGTTTTGGAAAACATCTGCTCTCGTTCATCCATAAATCACGGGTATGAAAAAAAGCAATCAAACAAAAAAAAAAAAAAAAAAAAAAAAGAGAAAAAAGAAAAAGGAAAAATATATAAAAAAAAAGAGACCCCACCCAATGTTTACGAAATAATTACTTTTGACATCCAATAGTTTCGAGAGAGCATAACTAAGGATCTGGATTGTCTTGCTTCCTCTCAGGGATATGAGACTTGGCAAGGCTGTGTGACTGACAGGCAGTTACCCATTCAGCTGGTCTTTACTCTCTACTCCATCGTGCATAGGTGCTGGGTAAGATAGTTGGCACGTTTGTATGTGACTCTATGAGCCTAACCAGAGGCCTAGAAGTGTAGTGGGTGACTTTTATGACAATACATCGATCTTGAGACCTAAAGGTGTAGTGGGTAAAATTTAGAACGATACATTGATCTATGAATCTAGAACTGTAGACGTGGTCTCTTAGACAATACATCGAATTAAGGGCCTACTCATGTGCTCGTTGACCTCTGAAAAAATATATCGATCAATGCGTTTAGAAGTGTAGGCGGTGGCCTCTAAGACAATATATCGATCTAGAGGCTTAGAAGTGTAGTTAACGGGCTCTGAGAAAATGCATCGATTTAGGGGTCTAGAGGTGTAGATGGTGGCCTTTATGATTGATAATACATTACTCTATCACCCTAGAAGTGTAGTGTTGGCCTCTAAAAATAGATCAATCTAACGGCTTACAAGCATTGCTGGTGGACTCTAGAACAATGCATCGATAAAAAAAAAACATTAGTAAGCTATTATAGCTTCAAATAACTATTCTTAATACAAATAATTAACATTCAGTTATATAGTATCAAGTATTTCTGTCCAATTCTAATAATTTTCTCTTACATTTATTTGATCCGTCGATGTGACCCTTACAGATATGTGCCCTCTAGGTCAGAGTCGACTTGGGAATAATGGCGATAAAGGGATGAATTCACCCGCCAGAGTTTCACAACTAGAGCATCACCACCAGATAGCTTTGTGAAAGGGTACTCTTACCTCTATGCAGAGGATGCAGTCATGCCAACAGAGCGAGGAAAGGAGATGACTGCATACTTTTCTTTGAAATCGGATCACCGATCTCGTTTTCAGTACCATCTATGGTTATTCTTACCTGGCTTTTGCAGGGCCGTCTGACATTCGTGTCGGATGGGGTATCGAAATCAATGGCAGATTCGAGGTCGAAAGGCTTCCTGCTTCGGCTGGGCCACCTTCGGCTGGACGAGCTGCTTTTTTGACTCCTATGCACCACTTGAATAGCACTAGACCTCACGGTCTAGTTCAAGCTATATTCTGGCATACGTGCCCGGATCTAGACTTAGGTCTGTGATACTGTTTGACTCATTAGACCCACATTGCACTTAGTGGTCAATGACCAGCAGGGTTCGTGTCTCGGCTCGTTCCCGACCTTCTCCTTCCCTTTATCCCCACTTTAATTTGATTAAGTAAATGTTTCATAGCAATTATAATTATATTTATGTGTTCATTGCATTTTAAAAAATGCACTTTTTATTTATCAATAATCATC
Source organism: Sepioteuthis lessoniana (assembly GCA_963585895.1). Taxonomy (NCBI): domain Eukaryota; kingdom Metazoa; phylum Mollusca; class Cephalopoda; order Myopsida; family Loliginidae; genus Sepioteuthis; species Sepioteuthis lessoniana. The sequence goes on from OY757910.1 coordinate 85,407,098, forward strand.
TACTTGCACACAGTTATAAGTTTTCATTTATTCTGATCAAATACAAAAAAACTTACTCAGTTTTATGATATTTAGTATTCCTACTCCTAATAATTTGTACAAAGTTATATAGTTTCATGTATTCCTATTTAATACTTGTGGTGTCCTTGTGGTGTAATGGGTTAAAGCGATGGTCTTCGAAACCCCAGTCGCGCTATTACGTTCACTTTCGGCCAAATACCCTTGGGAAAGGTATGAACCCCCATATCCTCCCAGCTATGGGTTAAATAGCACCACCACTGTTTTTCTAGGAGAATGGCTTAGGCATTAAATCACCCACGAAGGTTGATATGCCATTAAACAAAGAAACCAAACCAAACCTACTTAATACTAATAATTTATACATAATTATTTGGTTTCAACAAACTATTTCTATTTGATAATAATCATTTGTTTGCATACGTTCATATGGCTTTAAGTATTCATATCTTGTGCATTAATTTGCAAACTAATATATGGTTTAAAGTAACTAATAATAATGATCCTTAGGGATCTGCAAGTAACTATCAATACAAATATTTTGCACACAGGCCATTGATCTAATGAGTAGAATGTTCGCCAATGGTCTGGGAGATCAGATTTCAATCCCAGATCGAATCCTATCAATGACTAAAAAAATGGTACTTGACGCTGCCTTGCTTTGGACTCAGCACTATAAGGTAAGGATCAAGGGTTAAGTGGAGCAATCCAGATAATGGAGGAGCGCCCTACTGTACACCTCGGTGTAGTAGCTATTAAAAAGAGAGCCTTCGGGTCACCCTCGACAAAGGTCGCCAAATTTACTTCTTTTTATAGGTATGAAGTATTCCTAGCTAATACAAATAGATCTCAAACACATCTATTTGATCCATAGATGGTAACGAAACAGGTACCACCACTTCTGGTCAGAATGGATTAGGGAGTAATGGCAATGAAAGGGCACTATATACTTCCAAGAACTCCAAAATCGGTGTAGTTTAATGTCATACTTAGTACCTCCATTTGTTTTTAGGGAGGAGTCTTGCCCCTCTGGAGTCAGTGTTTTCTAAGTCATGTCAATACGATGAGATATTATCCGTATTCATAAATATCTGAGTGATAATGATTTATGCTCGTAGGTGTTCGTATAGTTTTAGACAAATAAGTTATATCATCACAGTACGATTTAACTGCGTCAGTAATTTGAGATATTAAAAACAAAAACAAAACAAAACAAAAACAAAAACAAAAACAAAAAAACAAAAAACAAACGTGCTTGCACAGAGGCAAAGATTTCTAATGTTTTGTTAGTTTCATAAAAACAATACGAGCAGAAGCAACACGAAATATTAAATAAGGTTTCTGGGATAGATTGTTTAAACCAGGGCTTCTAAAACTTTTTACTTGGCGCACCCCTAATAACTAAATCAAATTTCCATTCACCTTCAAATGAATTAAATTTCAAATTAAAAACATAACTCATTTACCCCTGTTTGATTCACTTTACATAAGAAAATAATCAGTGAACTAGAAATAAAAACCCACCAATAATTCTTGAATTATTTTTAATGAAAAGAATGGATTTAGTGAGTACTGAGGAGATTACAACTATTTGGTTGCAGGTTAATGAGATAAAAGACATTTAAGAAATGCAGGCCACTCAGCAGAATTAAACACACAAACAATGATTATCAGCTACAACCTACGTTCACATCGTCTAAAATATTAAACAATATCAAATTCAAACCGTGATTTTTCCCAATAGCCCAGTCGGCTGGGATTAGAATACACCGACTGCATCTATGCAGAGGAGTAAGGAGTGTCCTGGATATGATAGCGAGGGTCCAGGTCTGGAGCTTTCGGGAATGCAGAGTACCTCTTCATTACCATTGCTCCCAGATCTACAGTGACCCGGAGTGGTAGCTCGTGAAAGTCCTATCTATAGGTCATATAGAACTGTTTGATATTTAAACAGAGTACAAACAAATGACATACTAAATTGATATTTTTTAGAAATAGAACTGTTTGATCATTTAACTATGTGTAAACAAAAGACTGATGTTTAATTGAATAGTTAGTGATACATAGCAATACTTGGAACCATTTAACTGTGTGCAAAAGAATGAGCTAAAGCTCAGTCAAAAATGATTTCAACAAAATGTGATTAGAAATCATATATATTTAATATATATGTATGAACATGATTTGTTATCAAATAACCCACTATTGTTGATATGCCATAAAACCCAACCAAACCAAATCCTATATATCTAATATATATGTATAAAAAGGATTTGGCATTAAATAACCCACAATGGTTGATATCCCATTAAATCTTACCAAACCAAATCCAATATATCTAATATACATGTCTAAAGAGGATTTGATATTAAATAACCCACAATGGTTGTGTTGTATTTTGGCCTTCGACCCGGCCAAAAATGCCATTCCAAGATGATGCACCGGAAGGAAGCGACACATTCTAATGGCAGTCATGAGAGAAAATCGCGTGGGCGGAAATTGGCTAACAAAATGGGACAAGCTAAAAAAAATTCCCATGGTACACTCATAGACTGATGCACCGGAAGAGAGTGACCTGTGAACTACATGACAGTTATTTCCGCTTGATGACGATCAAATATGCGATTTCAAAGATCGAGTGGGCGACTGAGTGGCCGTTGAACTATTATATAACTCAGTCAAGACAGAAGTCAAGTTAGTTGCAGTTAGAGTTGGAGACGGAGTTATAGATGAGATGTGGTAGGGAAAGCCACACCAGGCCTTGGGGCCTTGGGGCCCTGATGAGTTGGGGTTCAAAGATGCTGATAAGATGCAGTAAAGAAAGCCATCACCCAGCAGAGTGGGTCTCTGGGCCTCCGGTTGAGCATCAGGAGAACAAGAAAGACACAAAGTTGACGGCCATAAGAGTAGGGGTCAAAGTATTGCAGTTTCTGTTCGATCTCCAGCTCCCTCTCACTGTAAAACCCCACACAACCCTTTCGAACCCTTACAAATAAAGTGAGAGGTACAAATATTTTTTTAAAGAAGTTTTCCTTCGTCTGGTTATTATTGTGTCGTTATGATACGGCAAATGGGAATACAACAGTTGATATACCATAAAACCCAACCAAACCAAATCCTATATATTTAATATATATATGTATAAAGAAGATTTGGTATCAAATAACCCACAATGGTTGATATCTCATAAAACCCAACCAAACCATATCCTATATATTTAATATATATGTCATAAGAGGATTTAACACTAAATAACATACGATGGTTGACATATCTAAAACCCAACCAATCCTAATTAATACATCCCAAATAATTAAATCCAGCTTCCAAAATTCTGGAGACTCATCACATGAAAATATTAGAGCTTTCAAGTGCTTCTTTTTTTTAATCCTTGTACGAATTATGATTTAGTCCAGGGCTTCTCAAGCTTTTTACTTGATCCAATCCACATAACCAAATTAATTTCCATTCACTTCCAAATAAATTAATGAATGTTGCCGACACTTTGTCTTAGTTTCTCTAGATGCTATGATGAGAGGGGATGATTTTTAAAAAATGTTTGCTTTAAAGATAGAAATTTTTCAAAAAAGTTATAAATTGATTATTGAATAATATAATAACACTCATACCAAAAAATGCCTTGCTATACTGAAACTTGCTTAATAATGAAAATCTGGATCTTTTCAGTCAGAACGGGATTTTTCGTTAATAATAATTTAGTTTTAATTTTATTCATTAAAATTTATTACCATGGAAAAGAATTAGAATTTCAGGCATTGTATTTTAATCTTACTTTTCCATTATTTTTCTTTCCTTTTTAAAACTATTTTCTTCTTATTATTAAATAATCGTTTTTTTTTTTCGAAAGATATCTCATAAACTATCGTAGAAAGGGATATTTCAGAATTCAGTATTTCTGTAAAATAATTCATTTAAAAAATTACTGTTTAAAAATATTTCTTCCGTGAAAATGTGTCATTATCAACTCCTAAAACATTCAGATCTTTTCGGTCAGAACCAGATCTTTCATTCATTTAAATGATCCGTATGTTTTGAATGGGTCATACGTGAACGACACATTACAGGTGGGCATCACACCCGATCAGGCATTTTACAGGGTGTATGATATCTGGCAATTAGTCTTCAGGATCCAGCGATTATTGTTCTATTTTTTTAATATATAAAAGGATTTATGAATGCAAACTAGTAAATTAATCTCCAATGGATTCCTTATATCTTTATTCACCCAGCTCCATTTTTTCCTTCTCCTGGGGTCTACATAGACCACATCAAAAGTCCTGGTTTCAACTTGGTAAATTGTCGAACATAATTTGAAATCGGGAAAAGTTTGTATTTATACAACCGACCTGTTACGAGTAGGATGCGACACAAGGTCAATTTTTAAGTGGAGGACAACTGGTTTGAATTCAGAGTTTTCCTTCTCTTAGACCAGTTGCAACTGCAAAGATAAAGTGCCCTGTCTGTCCTGGTATTTACTCATGGAAAGGAGGGGGAAATATTTGGATTCATGCCTTAATAATTTGTGCTATTTGAATTGCAAGCAGCCTCGTCGAAGATTTGAACTCAATTCCTCGAGTACATTTCCTCTGACGATTTCAGTTACGCTGCGAGAGCCTAAAAAACCTAATTACTACTGTCGATCCCAAATCTGGACGACTTCCCTTGTTAAAAGGGGACAATTACATTAAGAATTTTTGACAAAACACAAGAAAAATGACGTCTGTCAGACGCCCTGCTCATTGGATTTGGCGGTGTGGGAAGTATGATTTTTTGCTCACAAAGATAAACTTTACTGAAAGGTTGTTGATTTAGGAAGCTAACATCGATAGAATATGCGCAACGAAACCGGAACAGAAGAGACAGAGACAGAGAGGAAAAGTGAGA